>JASEVX010000102.1:313202-660738 GCA_031761405.1 Serripes groenlandicus
AGTTCATATGAGCGCCACTCTGCAAAAACCAGGCCTAATGCATTTGAAATCTGCGTAGATCCAGATCAGCCAGCACATCCACACAGTCTAATTTGGCTCTGCTCCCTTCACCAATTAGGCATAGAAGGTTTCAAGATACTTCTGTATAGCAGTATCTATTTAAATGCTTTAGCATGGATGCACAGGGAGCTGTTTTCCCATACATGTAATAAACGCGCTAAGGTTGTTTTTTCCTGAAGCACGGCTCATATTCTCTAACCCTTTCCCTCATACTACAATCCTGCAGCAGACGACTTTGAACATATTTTGTTAAAAAAATAGAAAATCTCTATAATTGAAAGGATAACTTATGACTAAAAGTGGAAAATATTGTGGCAAAAGGAGAAATTGCTTGTTTTGAGCAATTTCTTCTTTTGTCACTATGTTTTCAAACAGCCGTCTGCTGCACAGGCGTCAGAAAGCATCTATATGAGGGAAAGGGTTAACTATAACCTAAAAATAATATTTTCACAGTCATTTGCTTTGAAAAGGTTCTAAAGAAAAGAATGCAAGAACATTGACCTCGAAAAAAAAGAGTCTATGTCTAAAAGTTATACAATAATTCATAACATAATTCGGTGCTTTTTATGCTGTTCAAAGGGAAAATATACAATGTTCTTTACTCTGTCTGTCACTCAGCACATTCTAAGCTAGATATGACTGAATGTGATGAAACTTTATCTGACGCTTTAAACATTTCATTTATATGTTTGTTTAACCATTTTCCACTTGAAGATACCTTTTGAAGCATCTACAGTAGACAACTTATGAAACATTGTGACAAGGGAAAAATAGAGTCCACTTCTACATCATCTGTCTGTCTGTCCATCACACTTTCACTTACCGATACTGATATTGAAGAAAGTTGAAAACATTGAGGCAAAAGGATAAATTGCTTGCAATTTCTCCTTTTGTCACAATATTTTCAAAAATCGTCTGATGCAGATGCGTCAAACTTCATCTGTAGGTAGGAGAGGGCTTAAATTGTATGCTTCTGTATGCTTTTATTTAACCTGTAATTTGTATAATTTTCCAGGATATTGATGAAATGGTTGTAACATACCCTACAATCTATGAACTCATGTATGATTTAAAAGGTACTTACTTACTTACTTACTTACTTACATACTTACTTAATCCTCTTCATGTTGTTGAACATTAACCCTTTCCCTCATACAACAGTTCTGCAGCAGACGACTTTGAACATATTTTGTCAACAAATAGAACATCTCTATAATTGAATGGATAATCTATGACTAAAAGGGGAAAACATTGTGGCAAAAGAAGAAATTTCAAGGAATCCTTTGTGGCCTAGTGGAAAGTGTTGGGGATTTGGAACCGGGCTTCCCGGGTTTTAACCCCAGTCGCATCGCTGTGGTCATGGTGGAATGCCATTGGGCAAGGCCCATTTCAGAGCATAGTAGGTTTGTTTACCCACTACCCAGGGATCATGAATAAGTGAACTGTCGCCATGATATAACTAAAGTAATATTGAAAACGTCGTTAAACCCCACAAAACAAATTGATTTCATTTCAGGTATGGCAGAAAATAATTGTTCCTGGTCGCGTAAGCCAATGTTACATAGAGAAACAATAAAAGCTGCTGGAGCCATCTATAAAGGTTATTTTATTTAGTTCATCCCTTTCCCACTTACAACAATTCTGCAGAAGATAACTAAGCAAAGATCTGGATGAAATAAGTTTAAAACATTGAAGGGCAAAATGAGGCTTTGCTCATTATGAATATTTTTCTTTTGCAACAATGTCTTCAAAAAGTGTCTGCTGAAAATGTGTCAAAATGCGTCTTATGTTTGAAAGGGTTAACTACATTTGTGATTAACCCTTTCCCTCATATAGACGCTTTCTGACGCCTCTGCAGCAGACGGCTTTTTGAAAACATAGTGACAAAAGAAGAAATTGCACAAAACGTGCAATTTCTCCTTTTGCCACAATGTTTTCCACTTTTTGTCATAGGTTATCCATTCAATTATGGAGATTTTCTATGTTTTGACAAAATACGTTCAAAGTCGTCTGCTGCAGAATTGTTGTATGAGGGAAAGGGTTAATTGTACTTTAACGGTAATTGTGCATAGAATTCCATCATATAGCAGTAGCCAGTTAATTATCCGATGATTTACTCATTCTTCCCAGGAACCTGGTTGTCTTCCTACATGGATATGTTAGGCTGGATCACTAATTAATAGCAGTAGTTTATATTCTTAAATCCTTAGTACCTCAAAATTGGGTTTGAATTGGTAGTCTCCCTGGTGGAGTACCGGTAGTTAGATAATCTTATCTGGGAGAGTGAGATCCTGGTTTGAGCCAATCTCATTAAAAAAGAAACCAAAATACTTAGCTGTATGTATATTTGATCCGACCAAAACAACAAAGGTGGTTTCAAATTAACCCTATAAACTAAAATACTCATGAAGAAGTGCTCTGCTTTTTTCCCCAATGAAATTGCACAATACACCCAACGCTCAGTTCTATGCAATCAGAAACGTGCAAATAACTACTTCTCTATCTCGTTTATTTATATGGATTTATACTGTTTTTTACTGAACGATTTTGTAAGCAACAGTTTTATTGGCCAACACAAAGGTCAATCTGAGCCTACCTCTAAAGGGCAGTCATAAAAGAGTTAGGGGTCTCGTTTAAATAAGATTGGGTTCGAGTAATACCAAAAAGCTAAGGAATAATAATAATGGCTGCCTGCCCTCCATGGCAATCTGGGTTTCATGGATAGCATTGTGACTGACACGTCAGTGGCCTCAGTGTCAGTATAAATAATAATGATAATGCAGGTTTACTGAGGAAACATTGGAAATAACTGAAATATTGTAGAAAGCAGCATAAAACACGATGTACATGTAGTAAGTTTGTTTGTGCATGCATTGTTATCTAGGTATCTGAACCAGTAGTGGAAGGATAGTATATACACTCCCCACATACACTAAATCTACTTCACATCACTTTGCAAACATCTAGGTAACAATTTAGAAAATCTCTATAAATGAAAGTATGATTATTAAAAAGAGTTGCAAACATTGTGACAAAAGGCGAAGTTGCTCATGATGATGATTTGGTTGATTGATGGAAATAATGAAAGTCTAGTTTTGGTTTGAAAAAAAATAGTCAATTTCTTGACTTGATACATGTATATTGTATTGTTATGTGAACTAGTGTGTATATACAGTTAAATAACTTAATTTAAACATTTCTAGACTTTCGATGTTTCCTTGGATGTTTGTGCCACCCTTTATGCAGGTGGCAGGGCAGGTGTGGTGATCAGACACTACTTTGTCTAAGATGAAAGCCAATATGGTACCAAACAATGTATCTATATCTAACTGGACTTTCATTTTGTAATTTTCTATAGAGCATGAGCTGCAGCTTTTCTAGCTCTGCTGTCTATTTCAACAATTACTGCTTCTACCATTTAACAAGCTTATTGTGCTGGAAACCCTGTACAACCAACCTCAAATAGTAAAATTCTTGTCTACCATTCTCTTTCTCAACCATCATACTTGCTAATTGTTTAATTTCAGCTGTTTGTATCTTTTCTATAATCTCTCGGATATTCCCTTTCAGACATGTATGGTGTAGAAAATGGAATACCAGCTTCATATCAAGTTATCTTTTTCATAGGATGGAAACCCCATTCCTCGCAGGTATGTCGTCATGTTTCATCATTATACAGATTTTTATATTTATTTCACACAAGGAGATGAAATAAAGGGAAAATATAGTGAGACAATTTCGTATATATACTAGTATATCTAATTTCATTATAATCAGAACAAAATACTTATCTGTATGTATATTGGATCTGACCACACCCCATTAAAGGTTTTCTTGAGTTGACGCTATACACTTAACCCTTTCCCTCATACAACAATTCTGCAGCAGACGACTTTAAACATATTTTGTCAAAAAATAGAAAATCTCTAAAATTGAATGGATTTCCTATGAATAAAAGTGGAAAACATTGGTGGCAAAAGGAGAAATTGCTTGTTTTGAGCAATTTCTTCTTTTGTCACTATGTTTTCAAAAAGCTGTCTGCTGCAGAGGCGTCAGAAAGCGTCTATATGAGGGAAAGGGTTAAATACTCATGAGTAGTTGCTTATCTTTTTTTCAAATGAAATCGCACAATACAACCAACATTCGGTTCTATATACAATCTGTATTCTCTGCAATATCTGCTTCTCTATCTCGTTCATTGGCTTGTCTGTTTTTGGAAGAAAAAAAGTCGGGCTATTGTGATACCACGAAACTTAAATCTGACCTCATAACACTTAAAAATTATTCAACATTTTCAACTGATAGACATGTTCCTAGGAACAATATGCATGTCTATACAAAGTCACATAACTCTGGCTCTAATAACTATTCAGGAATGCCTCTTTTTCAAGTAAGAAGAAACAGGGCTCCGCAGCACTCTTATTAGTCCCCTACCGGTCAAAGACTGGTTCGGGGACTATAGGTTTGGTCGATTTAGTCTGTCCGTTTGTCTGTCTGTCAGTCCCACCTAACCTTGTCCGGCCCGCATCTTAACCATGCATCATAGGATTTGAAAGAAACTTGGCACAAACGTTCACCATGATTAGGCGGCGTGTCGCGCACAAGACCCAGGCCTGTACCTCAAATGTCAAAGTCACACTTAGATGTCAAAGGTTAAAATGAGAACTATTTGATAGGACTGTACCTTGTCCGGTCCACATTTCAACCATGCATCATAGGATTCCAAAGTTACTAGGCACACATGTTCATCATGACAAGGTGGTGTGTGGCGCACAAGACCCAGGCCTGTACCTCAAATGTCAAGATCACACTTAGAGGTCAAGGTCAAAATGAGAACTGTTTGATAGGATTGTACCTTGTCCGGCCTGCATCTCGACCATGCATCATAGGATTCCCAAGTTACTAGGCACACATATTCACCATGATAAGGTGGCGTGTCACACAAAATACCCAGGCCTGAACCTCAAATGTCAAGGTCATACTTAGAGGTCAAAAGACACAATATGCTGTCCTCGTCCAGAAGGGGACTTTTGTATTGCTTGCAATACGACATTAACTTGTTTATATGGGTTATCTCCTGTGTTTTATAACAATTTGATTGGCTGACACAAAGGTCAATCTGAGCCAAATTGTATGAGGCAGTCATCAGATCTGTATACAAGTGAAGTTTACGTATGGTTAACCCTTTCCAACATACAACAAATCTGCAGTAGACGACTGAACATACTTTGTCAATAAATAGAAAATCTCTATAATTGAATTGATAACCTATGACTAAAAGTGGAAAACATTGTAGCAAAGGAGAAATTGCTTGTTTTGAGCAATTTCTTCTTTTGTCACTATGTTTTCAAAAAGCAATCTGCTGCAGAGGCGTCAGAAAGCGTCTATATGAGGGAAAGGGTTAATTAATGAGATTATTGTTTATCATTCCTTAAAAAAAAGTGTTTCCTTTTAAGATTTCTATGTAAGGGAAAGGGTTTATTGAAAGGAAGGAAAGTTGCTTTTTTATACCCCTGATAAACGAAGTTTAGAGGGGGTATATTGAAGTCACCCTGTGGTTGGTTGGTCAGTCGGTCGGTTGGTCCGTTGCGATTTTCCTTGTCCGGAGCATAACTTTAAAACTAATTGTTGGAATTTAATCAAACTTCATACGATGATACAACACATTGAAAGAAAGTGAGGTATACAGAAACCATAACTCTACTTTACCTAATTACAGAGTTATTGCCCTTTGTTACTTTTTCTTGTCTGGAGAATAACTTAATAAATGGAATCTAATAAAACTTCATACACTGGTAGAGAACAATGAGAGGAAGTGCAGTGTACAAGAATCATAACTATAATTTACATAATTACAGAGTTATTGCCCTTTGTTACTTTTTCTTGTGTGTAGAGTCTTGTCCGGAGCATAACTCTTAAACTAATTGTTGGAATTTAATAAAACTTTATACGATGATACAACACATTGAGAGGAAGTGTGGTGTACAGGAACCATAACTCTATTTTACCTAAATACAGAGTTAGTGACCTTTGTTACTTTTTCTTGTCCGGAGAATTACTTTATAACTAAAATATGGAATCTAATAAAACTTCATACAATGGTAGAGCACAATGAGAGGAAATACAGTGTACAAGAACCATAACTCTAATTTATATAATTACAGTCATTGCCCTTTGTTACTTTTTGTTGAGCGTAGAATAATTTCAAAACTAATGGATGGAATTTAATAAAACTTCATACTATGATACAACACATTGAGAGGAAGTGCAGTGAACAAGAACCATAACTCTAGTTTAGCTAATTACAGATTTATTTACCTTTGTTACATTTTCTTGTTCGTAGAATAATTTTAGGTGGGGTTTCTTAATATTCCACTACCTTTCCTATCAGGGCGATGTTCGGGGGGTATTAATCACATTCAGTGATAGTTCTAGTTATGTCTCCCCCTGTATACAGGGGAGATATATTGTTTTTGTCCTCGGCGTCTGTCTGTCTGTCTGTCTGTCCTTCTGTCTGTCTGTCTGTCCGTCTGTCCGAAATCGTGTCCGCTCCATATCTCCAAGACGGCTTGAAGGATTTTCATGAAACTTGGCTCACATGTTCACCTCATCAAGGCGACGTGCAGAACCCGCGTCTCGACAATATAGGGTCAAGGTCAAGGTCACGCTTGAAGGTCAAAGGTTTGAGGCTTTATTTCGTGTCCGCTCCATATCTCCCAGACGGCTTGAAGGATTTTCATGAAACTTGGGTCACATGTTCACCTCATCAAGGCGACGTGCAGAACCCGCGTCTCGACAATATAGGGTCAAGGTCAAGGTCACACTTGAAGGTCAAAGGTTTGAGGCTTTATTTCGTGTCCGCTCCATATCTCCGAGACGGCTTGAAGGATTTTCATGAAACTTGGGTCACATGTTCACCTCATCAAGGCGACGTGCAGAACCTGCGTCTCGACAATATAGGGTCAAGGTCAAGGTCACGCTTGAATGTCAAAGGTTTTGAGGCTTTATTTCGTGTCCGCTCCATATCTCCCAGACGGCTTGAAGGATTTTCATGAAACTTGGGTCACATGTTTACCTCATCAAGGCGACGTGCAGAACCCGCGTCTCGACAATATAGGGTCAATGTCAAGGTCACGCTTGAAGGTCAAAGGTTTGAGGCTTTATTTCGTGTCCGCTCCATATCTGTCCCAAATTTATAGGTTGGAATGTTTTGAGAGATTTTGACAGATATTTGAGGGGAGACATCTGTTTTTTGCAAAAACAATTCTAGTTTTAACTTGGTCCTAAACAATGTTGAAATGGATGCCTCTGTTCTGACATTTTATATCTGCTTCTTTTGACTCCATTGAATCCAGTTAAATTTCAAGGAGAAGAAGCAAAAATAGGGAAAAAAGTCTGGGGTTGTATTGTTTCTCACATATGAGTAGTTTAGGTTCAAATCAGAATGCTAAATCTTTTCTAAATCTACAATATTCACCAGACGGTTCTAAAAAGCTGTGATTTGTGAAGTCTGATCCAGAACTTCTTTGTTCTCAAAGAATCTAATTGTATCTCTATACATGGACATGCGTTTTATTTTCAATTTCAGCCCAAACCACTACAAAGAGGTTCACAATCAGTCTCATTTAAAGATTTAGGCAGAATAGATGAATTAATTAAAGACATTGATAAAGTCAAAGGAAGAACTCCTGCCAATAAAGACTCTAATGATGGTGATTCTAATAGTGATAAAACTCCTGGGAAATCATGATCAGTTTTATACAATTTAGCCTCTTCAAGCTTATCTGTGTCTTGTTGGATCTCCTTTATGGCAACACATTAATGTGTACTTTGTGACAACTAGTTTGGCTTCACTTCTGGTTTTGGTGTCAACTGCCTTGCCAGGGTACCCTCATACGGAGCCCTGTATGTCTGACCGTCATCCTTTGATTTTGCAGCTGGACATGTGACACATATATGTGCCTTAACCCTTTCCTACATGTAAAAATGCTTTCTGGCTCCTCTAAAGCAGAGGACCTGTGGAATAGGAAAACAAATTGCCTGTTTTTTTTCAACTATTTTGAAAGATTTGTAAAATGTTTTCCAAGATGTTTTCAGTCATCTGCTGCAGATTTGTCATATGGGAGAAAGGGTTAAAACAATTTTGTTGTCATAAGTAACATATTTGATAATATTATATTAACTAACAGTGAAGGCTGTGACGAGACTGTACCCACAGACATGCTGGATTCTTTACTGTTAGTGTTTACACAAGAAGATACCCTGTAGCCTTATATGGGTCTTTTGTATTTTCTTTAAATTTATAAATGTTATGTTGCAGTATTTTATAGACTTAAATGTTTCCCACATACAGACGCATTTTCTCCTTTTGTTTTCAAAAGTTGTTTGTTTGTCTGCTTGTGATGCATATGCATGAGGAAAGGTCAATATATTTTAATAGTCGAGATTGGAAATTAAAACACTTGTTGATTTAATTAATTGGCTTCGGTTTATTATTTCCCACTACCTACAATAAACCATGAATTAATGAATGTATGGTGTTATTTGGAACATCTACAACCTTAGTCATTGAGTGCGATGCCATCACCATGGTAACAAAAATTTGCTTATACTTTATGAAGCCAATCATTCATTTTTAGAGGTCCTTGAAGTTAGGGTGATGAATTGACGAGTGATTAACTTCAAATTCTTTGTGAAGTTAGGGTGACCAACTGCTGTGAAGTTAGCTTGATGTGTGACAAACTACTGCTGCTTCATCAATTCGTCAATTTTTTTTTGAAAACTTTATTTCCGTCTTTTAGATAATGTCTCTAGACGTATTGAATGCAAATAAGGCCCAATTTCATGGCCATCAGTCATTCAGAAGAGCTTTGTCAAGTTGACGAATTGACGAAAAAAGTAATCTTCTGAAAACTTTATTTCTGTCTTTAAGATAATGTCTATTCACAGCAGTTCGTCACTCATCAACCTAACTTCACAGACCTCATTTTTAGACTTGACCTGTGCCCATATTGCTAAACCCTTTTCCTGATACAGCCAACATTTCAAAACATTCTAGAACAAGAGCGCCTGCGGAGGAGCAATTACTGTTGAGTGTCTTGAGGAAGTCTGGCTAGAAAACTTGGTCAAGGTATGTCTATTACAAAGTTAAGTTTTTAACAATACCAATAACTTTTGACCTGTCATAGCAGGGCTCAAGAAAGTATCCATCAGTCCTGGTTTAAGCTTTGCAACGCCCAACATCCTTTCTTGAAAATTATGGTATGTGCACACTTTTCAAAAGTATACACAAATTTATTTTTCATGTTTAATTCAATAACATACCATTGATGTTTGCATGACAGTTATCTGCATGTATCATTATTGTCGATGTTGATATAGAATTAATGCGCAAATTAGTTAATTTTGTAGACACATGCTCAGATTTGAGCAACATTTGTTTGGCAGAAACTGGTTTAACCCTTTCCCCCACATACAAAAAATCTGCAGCAGACAACTTTGAAAAGATCTGTGCAAAACTAGGGAAAATATATTGGGTAATGTAAGTTTTGTCAAAACATAGAAAATCTCCATAATTGAATGGATAACCTATGACAAAAAGTGGAAAACATTGTGGAAAAAGGAGAAATTGCACGTTTTGTCACTATGTTTTCAAAAAGCCGTCTGCTGCAGAGGCGTCAGAAAGCTTCTATATGAGGGAAAGGGTTAATAGAGTTAAAAACATTGTTGCAAATGGGAAAATTCATTATGAGCAATTCATCCTTTTGCTACAATGTGTTCAAAAGTCTTCTACTGCATCAAACTCTTATTTGGCAAATTATATTGTTGATTCTTCTGATAGTCTAGTGCTTGTTCCTTCAACAGTAAAATCACATAGAGTAGAATCTTAACCCTTTCCCACATACAGACACTTTGACACATATTCACCAGACACCTTTTGTGTAAACAGAAGGCGAAAGAACTCGTTGTTCTTATTTTGGTACATAGAAAAGATAAGAGAAAGACAACTGCATCTCATTTTATATTTATTTTGATAACAATTTCTGAACACAATTCTGTTGTCAGTAATAAAATAATAAACCAACTACACCAAAAAAAGAAACTTAGAACTAAGGTAATTTGATACCCTAAACAATACTGCTTGGTTAGTTTACAACATTTTACAAGACAAGACAACATTTCTCATACAAAGCTTTTAAATTTCTTAGTTCAAAACTATCAACCATGCTCCTGGAAAACCAATCATTTGAAATTAATTTTAGTAGTTTAACCGTGACCGTTAACCCCCTTTTCAACATACAACAAATCTGCGGCAGACAACTGAAATCATCCAGTTACAAATATGGTAAATTTATATGAATGAAAATATTACTGAAATGAGTTAAAACATTGTGACGAAGAAGAAATGACTCAGTAGGAGTAATTTCACCTTATGCCACAATGTTTTCAAAGGTCTGCTGCAGATAATTCGATAATTATTTTAGAGGGAGTTTTTTGATATTTATTTACTCAATCTTTTTAACCCTTATCCACATACAACAAATCTGCAGCAGAAGACTTTGAAAACTTCAAGGCAAATTATGGAAATTCCCTTTAACTGCAGGTATGATTGCTGAAAATAGTTGAAAACATTGTGGAAAATGGAAATTTCTCCTTTTGTCACATTGTTTTCAATAGTTGTCTGCTGCAGAGGCATTGCTTCTTAAGTCGCATGTTTACATAAATATGTAAATTTATACCTTTCCAACATACAGATGCTTTCTGATACCCCTGCAGCAGACCACTTTTGAAAAACATTATGGCAAAAGGAGAAAATGCTCATAATGACCAATTTCTTCTTTTGTCACAATGTTTTCTTCTTTAATGATTGAGTGTTTAGAGTATCCATATTTTTTACTTAATTTTTCAGTCATCTACTGCAGATTATTTGTATGTATGTGCGAAAGGGTTTACACCTGTTAAGCAGAATAAAAACAAAAATAAATTTGGCATAGCCACGAAACAAGGTTTACTATGTTAACCATAACACAGGTTATATTCATTTAGTAAAAGTGATCTTTACCTTGACCCCCAATACAACCAAAGGCTTCTTTTCTATCTGAGCTATCTACCTATGGAATTCAGTTAAAAACAGTCAAACTTATAGAAAGATATTGATCAGAAACAAAAGATTGATACCCATCAATCAATTTGCATAATAACCTGGGTACAATTTCACCCACCTTACTTAGAACTAAGTAATACTTAAAAACTTAACCCTTTCCCTCATATAGATGCTTTCTGACGCCTCTGCAGCAGACAGCTTTTTGAAAACATTGTGACAAAAGAAGAAATTGCTCAAGACGAGCAATTTCTCCTTTTGCCACAATATTTTCCACTTTTAGTGAATGGATAACCTATTTTTTGACAATATGTTCAAAGTCGTCTATTATTGCATCATTTTTGTTTCCCTAATAGTTTGAAAACAAGAGGGCCAGTATCGCTCCATGGCCATAAGGCAAAAATCAAATCTCCAAACAGCCCTGCCCCCTGGTGGCCATGTTTTTTACCAACCACCATGGCTTAAAGGAATCTTGTAGAGTGTCACCCAAGGAATGTTTCTGCAAAATTATTTGAAAATCGGCCTGGCACTTTCGGAGGAGAGGATATTTTAAGTTTTCACTACAGCCATATAAGGCAAAATAGCCCCGCCCTCTGGCGGCCATGTTTTTCTACCAATCAACATGGCTTGAAGGAATCTGATAGAGGGTCACTCAAGGAACATTTCTACAAAATTATTTGAAAATCTGCTCAACACTTTCGGAAAAGAATATTTTTTTTAAGTTTTCACTATGGTCATATAAGGCAAAATAGCCCCGCCCTCTGGCGGCCATGTTTTTTCGACCAATCAACATAGCTTGAAGGAATAGTATAGAGGGTCACCCCAATGAACATTTCTACAAAATTATTTGAAAATCGGTTGATCACTTTCGGAGAAGAAGATTTTTAAGTTTTCATTATAGCTATATAAGGCAAAATAGCCCCGCCCATGTTTTTCGACCAATTAACATTTCTTGAAGGAACCTAATAAAGGGTCACCCAAGGAACATTTCTACAAAATTATTTGAAAATCGGCCCGACACTTTTGGAGAAGAAGATTTATTAAGTTTTCACTATTTTTTAGATCACCTAGAGCCGAAGGCTCAAGGTGAGCTATTCTGATCACTTTTTGTCCGTCGTCCGTCCGTCCGTCCGTCCGTCCGTCCGTCCGTCCGGCGTTAACTTTTAGCTTTAAACATCATCTCCTCCCAAACTCCAAGGACAATTTCCGTGAAACATCACAGGACTGTTCCTCTGGTTGGCCTCTTTCAAAGTTGTTCAAAGATTTAAATTCCATTGAGAACTTTGGTTGCTGCGGCATCAAAAAGGGGGCAAAATGTCCAAACTTTAAAAATCTTCTCCTCCGAATCTGCCTGTCAGATTCAAATATAATTTGGTAGAAATGTTCCTTGGGTGACCCTCTATAAAAATTGTTCAAGCCATACTGATTGGTCAAAAAACATGGCAGTCAGGCGGCATCAGAAAAGGGGCAAAATTTGAAAATTTGAAAATTCCATTTTTATGAAAGTGCTTGTCTGATTTTAAGAAAATATAATACGAATCTTACTTTAATGATCCTCTATTTAATTTGTTTAAGCCGTTTTGATGGGTAACACAATCATAGCAACCAGGCGTCATCACAAAAGGGGTAAATTGAACTTTTAGCTACAAATGACAACCAACTCCTACCATTCCAATAGACCAATTTCCACAAAACATCACAGGAATGTTCCTTCGGTGGTCCTCTTTCAAATTTGTTCAAAGAATAAAATTCCATTGAGAACTTTGGTTGCTGCGGCATCAGAAAGGGGACAAAATGTCCAAACTTTAAAAATCTTCTCCTCCGAATCTGCCTGTCAGATTCAAATATAATTTGGTAGAAATGTTCCTTGGGTGACCCTCTATGAAAATTGTTCAAGCCATACTGATTAATCGAAAAACATGGCAGTCAGGCGGCATCAGAAAAGGGGCAAAATGACAAAATTTGAAAATTCCATTTTTATGAAAGTGTTTGTCTGATTTTAAGAAAATATAAAACGAATTTTACTTTAATGATCCTCTATTTAATTTGTTAAAGCCGTTTTGATTGGTTACACAATCATAGCAACCAGGCGTCATCACAAAAGGGGTAAATTGAACTTTTAGCTACAAATGACAACCAACACCTGCCATTCCAATAGACCAATTACTACAAAATATCACAGGAATGATCCTTTTGTGGTCCTCTTTCAAAATTGTTCAAAGATTAAAATTCAAATGAGAACTTTGGTTGCTGCGGCATCAGAAAGGTGACAAAATGTCCAAACTTTAAAAATCTTCTCCTCCGAATCTGCCTGTCAGATTCAAATATAATTTGGTAGAAATGTTCCTTGGGTGACCCTCTATAAAAATTGTTCAAGCCATACTGATTGGTCGAAAAACATGGCAATCAGGCGGCATCAGAAAAGGGGCAAAATGACAAAATTTGAAAATTCCATTTTTATGAAAGTGTTTGTCTTATTTTAAGAAAATATAATACGAATCTTACTGTAATGATCCTCTATTTAATTTGTTTAAGCCGTTTTGATTGGTTACGCAATCATATCAACCAGGTGTCATCACAAAAAGGGTAAATTGAACTTTTAGCTACAAGTGACATCCAACTCCTACCATTCCAATAGACCAATTTCCACAAAACATCACAAGAATGTTCCTTTGGTGGTCCTCTTTCAAAATTGTTCAAAGATTTAAATTCCATTGAGAACTTTGGATGCTGCGGCATCAGAGAGTGAGAAAAAATACCCAAATTTTAAAATCCTTTTCCTCCATAATCTACTTGTGCGATTGCAAGATATTTCGGTAGAAATGTTTCTTTAGTGACCCTCTAAATAAACTGTTGAAGCCATATTGATTTGGTTGAAAAACAGCGCAGCAAGGCGGCATCAGGAAAGGTGCAAAATGACAAAAACTTTATAATTCCATTCTTATTAAAGTTCTTGTTAGATTTCAAGATATAAATGGCCTTTACTGATAAGCTGTTTCTTGAGAAGTGTCCACTCCTTTCAGTTTCATTTGCACTCCCTGATAAAATTTTCCAGATATTTGCAGTTAAATATTTGCTACTAATTTACTATCAATTAGGTGATCGATTTAGGGCCATCTTGGCCCTCTTGTTTCTTTTGGTTGCCATGGAAACCAGAATTATGGATGGATAAAAAAAATTTGAAGGAATTTAAGAGAGGACATTGAGAGGATGCTTCCTATGAAGTTTCAACCAAAGTTAACGCACGCATGCACGCACAGATGCACAACGGACAATTCACCATGACAAAAGCTCGACTGGCTTTCAGCCAGTGGAGCTAAAAATGAATGGTGGGATGTTTTTTCAGTTAAATGACTGAGTTGACTTGAATGATTACCTCGCTGGTAGACAATACTTGTTAAGAAAAATAAATATTTTGGCATTATTATAAGGGAAACAAACAATGCCCTATTTTGCCAATGTTTAACTTCACATTTGAATCCTTTGATTTAATTTAATTGGGGTTTTACGCCGCTTTCAACATTATTTCAGTTATATCACTGCGACAGTTCACTTATTCATGATCCCTGGGTAAACAAACCAGTACTAGGCTAGAAAATGTGCCTTGCCCAAGGGCACTCCACCATGACCGTAGTGATGCGACTGGGGATCGAACCCGGGACACCCGGTTTCAAATCCCCTACGCTAACCACTCGACCAGTGGATTCCCATTTGAATCCTTTGAACAATCTTAGTAGAGGTCCATCAAATCTAGCCAGTGCTTTTGTACAAGAAGATTTCTAAAGTTTTAACTATATTTTTAAATAAGGAAAGCATGCTCTGGCAGCCATATTTTTCAATGGATTGGAATGATTTAAATAACCTTGGTAGGGGGTCACACACAGAACATTTGTGCCAAACTATTTTTTAATTGGCCCAGTAAAAAGGATCTCTAAAATGTTAATATTTTCCAAGCTTTCTTATGCCGCGGAACATTCCTGTGAAATTATTTTGAAATAAATCAACAGATTTAGGAGGAGTAGTGTTTTGAAGAAAATTGTGAATGGACAGTGAGTGATTACATTAGCTCAACCCCTACTTTGTGGTCAGGTGAGCTAAAAACATGTAGAAATATGCTCACAGGGTTTATATTGTACATTTACCTGATAAATATTTACATAAAAGTAACATAATTTAAACATTACTTTTCAATAGTCAGATCTATTTTGATTCTGGGTTGATTCATGATTTACTTCTAACCAATTCAGATTTTGGATGAAATAAAATCCTCTTAAGGCAATCCCTAAGCAGTTACTTTAAAAATGTCCATAGGTCATTTGTGCGCAGTGCTTTGTGACTCATTTCATTTGATTTATTTGGGTATTACACCTACTTATGATCCCTGCATGATTCACCAGTTCTAAGTAAGGTAACATGCCTTGCCTTAACCCTTTTCCACAGACACAATCTGACGCATCTGCAGCCGACGACTTTTGAAAACATTATGACAAAAGAAAAATTACTCAAAACAAGCAATTTCACCTTTTGCGACAAGGTTTTCAACTTTTTTTAGTTATTACACTATCGTTTATAGAGATTTTACATGTTTTTGAAAGATATTTTTCAAAGTCGTCTGCTGCAGAGTTGTTGTATGTGGGAAACGGTTAGATGTGGTCAACACTAGAGAAGTTTTATATATCCATATAACCTTTTCCCACATACAGTTGATTTCTGACACCAGCAGCAACTTTTGAAAATATTGTGACAAACAAAGAAATTACTCAATGTGAGCAATTTTTCCTTTTACCACAATGCTCAAACTCTATTCAATAATCATAATTTCATTGTAGAGACTTTACACATTTGTGCAAACTATGCTGCAAAATTGTTGCATGTGGGAAAGGTTTAAGTCACATAATTCTCTATATTTATCATGTAATCAAATTATAACAACAATAATACATGTACTGTACAAACATTGACAAAAACAAGTTACAGATCCCATTTCTGATATAGATAACTTTTAAAACCTATGAAGCAGACAATTTTTTTGAAATCGTTGTGGGCAAAGGAGAACTGGCTCATAGCTCTATAAACCCTTTTCCCACAATTAAACGACACTGCAGCAAACACATTTTGAAAACATTGTGGTTAAAGGAGAAATTGCTCATAATTAGCAATTTCTCCCCTTGCCACAATATTTGAACTGAATAAAAAATACATATTCATTTATGAGATTCCTTTTTTTTCATTAATGTATTCAAATTCATAGCAGACAACTGTTTAAATATCATATGAGGTTCAACTATTAATCTTTCCCCTCATACCGCAAATCTGCAGCAGATGACTTTGAAATCATCTGGGCCAAAAAATGGAAAATCTCTATAAATGAAAGAATAATAACATGTATTTAGTCGAGTTGTAAACAAAGAGAAGTTGCCCAATATATGCTCCTTTTGCCTCAATATTTTCAAAAGTAGTCTCCTGCAGATGCGTCAAGATACGCCTGCAGGTGGGAAAGGGTTGATAAGAATTTCTATCAAAGATTAAATGAACATACAATAAATGAATAATGTATTCATAGTTTAGTAGTTGCTGTTCGCTAAATTGGAGAACAATCAATTCAATGTAACTCCCATTTGTACTTGTCATTCTCATCTTTGCACACATCCATTGATAACATAGAATAATCTGATAGTCTATAAGTAACTGTAAATTTAGTGTAAGCATTAGAAACATCTGATTGGGAATATTCTGATTATAAACTGATGATTTCAAGTGTACAAGTGTACAAGTGTACAAGTGTACAAGTGATTTACTTTTAAAACTTTCCCACTTACAACAAATATGGAGTTGTTAACATGTAGCAAAAGTTATTGAAAATCTACACGAATCAAATTATATTACTGAATGTAGTTGAAAACATTATGGCAAAACTAGAAATTGCTCATTTTGCCATAATGTTTTAAAAATTGTGGTCTGCTGCAAGTGGGAAATGGTTAAAATCCTGAACATGATTAAATATTTTAAGTCGTCTGATTTATAAACATTAAACAAAATACTTCAACATCTAGAAATTTGATGTACATTATTTTCTTCCTTCTTTGTTTTTGAAGATTCCTGCTTTCCAATAGTTGTTTTTTGAAGAAGATGCATCGTAAAATGAAACGTCTGGTCAAGTTAAAACCAACAGATCACCAGTTAACCCCCAAAACAAATACAACACATCTGCACCAGACAACTCAGAAAACATCGAGGCAAACATATGAAAACTATCATAAAATGAAAGTTTAATTATAGATTAGAATTGAAAACTCAATGTGAGCAAGTGCTCCTTTTGAAACAATGATTTCAATAGTTGTCTGCTGCAAATGCGTCAAAATGTGTTTGTACGTGGTAATCTAATTCCCGGTCAACAGTTAAAACCAATCAGTGTCAGAATATTCGTTGTAAAAATCTTCATCCCAGTAATCCGAGTAATTGTAGGCATCTTCATCCTCGTATGAAATGTCCTCATCCTCGTCCTCATCTTCTTCAGGGTAGTCAATGTCGTACGACGCTAAACTACGAGCTGTGTGATACTTACAATGAGGACAGTCAATGTGACATCGAATATGCTCTGTGGGCACTTTTGCCATAGTAATGCCACTCTGGAAGATTGATTTTGGTATTTCGTCGAGTTTCACCCACGACTTGGACTGGAAATTGAACCGGCAAGCATTGTTGATCAATGTCTTAGATGCGGCACTTTTGCCACCAAACACAAACAGCTGATTATCAAACATGGTGTAAATGGAATCTGATCGAGCTGGCTCTTCCAATGGATGGGGTACAAGCAGTTCTTTCACTGTACTCCAGCGTCTGGTATGGAAATTGAATCTGTTGAACTTGTAAGCTCCATACTTGGTCAAGCACAGTTCCCCTTTCATGGGCAACATCAATGTTTCAGTACCACACCCCCTCGAACATTCATACTTTTTGTCATTTTTCGCATCCCAGTAAATGAACCTCTGAAATTTATTGCTACGGGAGGTTGGGCTTCTGCGTCCACATTTAAAGCCAAGAATACAAACAAAGCGATCATCTACAACACAGCATGAAGTCTTTGTTTTCAAATTCTTTGGAAAGAGTTTACAACTAACTTCACATCTTTGAAAATCTTCGCTGACCCGTAACAGACACATGTCACTCACCTGCTCAGCTGTGGGTTCATAGTTAAACCTACTGGAAGCTATGAAGTAAATCTTGTTATTAGCAATCAGAATGTTAATGATTGTTATATCTCGACATACTTCAGGCAGTTTGATTCTCAAGCTTGTCCAGGTTCTTTCCTGGATATTATATCTGAACATGTATAATGTTTGTGTGTCTTCCTCAATAGAGGTAGTTGTATTATTACTACTGTTATCTATGACAAACAAGCAACTGCTATGGTTGTTGAACGCTACCAATGGCTGTCGCATGGTATAGGGCAAGGGAGCCAACTCTGTCCATCTGTCTTCTTGGATTACATATGCATAAACATTGTTGATAGACATAACATCAGATGCTGGAAAGAATGGAGACGAGAAAAAGGAACTAAAGAACTGTCCAACACCACAGCCTCCCACTAATAAAACCACATCTTTGGTGTCATCGTTTGACATCAGACCGGTCATCCTTTTCATTTTAATATTCAACACATGTTTTTTACAGCTGTCAGAAGCAGCCACCAATTCTGAAGTTTCAACAACCTTCTCGAGAAACTGGAGAGACATATTTTTCAGTTCAAGCTTACAGAACATGTCTTCAAAATAACCCTTCCTGTTTTCATTGTCGTGCTCTATCCATCTCCGAATAAAGTCGAAAAACTCATCAGCAGACACATAGTTTAATGATTTATCTTTCAGCATATCATGAATGGATTCAGGAGTGAGGCTCAACATCCCAGGCTGTTTCATAACTTCTGGCAAGTGTCCGCGGACATATTCAAACACCCGTGTATAAATCTCAAGGTCATATAGGCTGGCAAGTAAACTCAGGTCTACACAGTTCTCAATCGTAAATTCAATGCAATTGAGATAATCTGTGCATGCTTTCTTCAAATCATCGATTTGTAAATAGTCTGCCACTTCTAAAATGTCTTTCAGACCACTGTATGTAATCTCTATAGTCCCTACATAAAGGAAGTTAATGGCTGCCCTAACAGCTGTTGGTTTACCAACTCCAATAACAATTCGACCTGAAAAAGATAAACATTATATATGAGCCGAGCTTTAAACAAGAGCACCGCGTACAGCACAGACGCTCGACTGATAGAAAACAGAAAACAAGAGGCCCAAGAGGGCCAGTATCGCTCCACGGCCATAAGGCAAAAATAAAATCTCCAAACAGCCCTGCCCCCTGGTGGCTATTTTTTTTACCAACCACCATGGCTTAAAGGAATGTTTCTGCAAAATTATTTGAAAATCGGCCTGACACTTTCGGAGGAGAGGATATTTTAAGTTTTCACTATAGCCAGATAAGGCAAAATAGCCCCACCCCCTGGCAGCCATATTTTTCAACCAATCAACATGGCTTGAAGGAATCTGATAGAGGGTAAGCCTAGAAACATTTCTACAAAATTATTTGAATATCAGCCAAACACTTTCGGAGGAGAAGATTTTTTAAGTTTTCACTATGGTCATATAAGGCAAAATAGCCCCGCCCTCTGGCTGCCATGTTTTTCGACCAATCAACATGGCTTGAAGGAATCTGATAGAGGGTCACCCAATGAACATTTCTACAAAATTATTTGAAAATCGGCTGAACACTTTCGGAGAAGAAGATTTTTTAAGTTTTCACTATAGCTATATAAGGCAAAATAGCCCCGCCCCCTGGCGGCCATGTTTTTCAACCAATCAACATTTCTTGAAGGAATCTAATAAAGGGTCACCCAAGGAACATTTCTACAAAATTATTTGAAAATCGACACTTTTGGAGGAGAAGATTTTTTAAGTTTTCTCTTTAGCCATATAGGCAAAATAGCCCCGCCCTGTGACGGCCATGTTTTTTTACCAATCAACATGGCTTGAAGGAATCTGATAGAGGGTCACCCATGGAACATTTCTACAAAAAATTTTGAAAATCTGCTGAACACTTTTGGAGAAGAAGATTTTTTAAGTTTTCACTATTGCAATATAAGGCAAAATAGCCCCGCCCCCCTGGCGGCCATGTTTTTCAACCAATCAACATTTCTTGAAGGAATCTAATAAAGAGTCACCCAAGGAACATTTCTACAAAATTATTTGAAAATCGGCCTGACACTTTTGGAGAAGAAGGTTTTTTAAGTTCTCACTATTTTTTTCTTTCGGTTGCCATGGAAACCAGAATTTTGAATGGATCAAAAAAAATTGAAGGACATTGAGAGGATGCTTCCCATGAAGTTTCAACCAAATTGGCAAAGTGGTTAGGGAGAAGAAGTCGTTTAAAGGAAAAAGTTAACGCACGCACGACGGACAATTCGCCATGACATAAGCTCGACTGGCTTTCAGCCAGTGGAGCTAAAAAGCTGAACAATAAACCTTAACCGGACGACCACACTGCCGCAGCCAACAAAAAACCTTAACCGGACGACCACGACGCCAGGGTCATGACAATAGCTCTCGTTTTTCAAAAGTCGAGCTAAAAAGGGGTGTATAATGACGCATCTGCAGTAGACAACTATTGAAAACACTGAGAACAGGAGAAATTGCTCAAGAGTAAGGTAAGGACAACTGCAAATTTCTAAATATAATGAACATTAAGCTTAAAAACGTCGGCGTATTTGTCGGTTGGCAAATATTGATGTGGTGGATCACGAGAAAAATCATTTATGAACCCGTCTCTACCTGGGACCAGGTCGTTTAAGACGTTTTTCTGCGGAAATTATAGCCCGAATCGAGCGAGGGGGTAAAATGCCGTTGCACACCTTGTCATTATTATTACACTATATGGACGTATAGAGGGGCTATTTATAGTAACACATGTGGGATTCCCCAAATTACCATTACGATCATTTTTATCAAAGCGTATAGACAATATAGAGAGACTTTTTGTGTATTTCAACGAGGTATTGTGTGATTTTCCGCATTTTTTGCTGTAATAGAAATTCGAACGCCTGTGCTCCAACTCTATTCAATAATTGTTCTTTCATTTAAAGGGATTTTCTGTGCTTTTACCTAGACATTTCCAAAGTGGTCTGTTGCAGATTTGCTGTATGCGGGAAAGGGTTAAAGAGTTTTTCCATATTTTTGACTTAATGTTGTTAATGTCATCTGCTGCAGATTTGTTGTAAGTGTTAAAGAGTTAAACCCTATGTTGTAGGTACTCAACAGAATGTCGTTGAGACAATTCTTTAGGTTACCACATCATAGAGTAGCCATGGTTAAAAAGAGTTATTAAGGTAAAGGATAAAGTCAAATATACTTACTCTCCATCTTTTCTGTCATATTACTGTCATATAGCGACTGGAAATATGGACAGGATACCAGTATTGACCAATGGGCCTTCATCTCCTACAGCAAAATAAAAGTAAACTGTTATATCGTCTTTATTTTGACAAATATGCAGCAGGTAATTTTGGAAAACATTGAGAGAAAAGCAGATTTTGCTCAAGAGCAGTTTCTCCTTTGGTCAGAATGGTTTTTATCTCTATTCAGTGAGTAATACATGAGATGCTTTTAACATTGTCTGCTTAAGCCTTAGCATTTGTTGATTATGTAAAAAGGTTTAACCGTCAGTGGTTCCTCAGAAGGTAGGGATATTATCAATGATCAAATCCCATTTAACCCTTTCCCAAATACAACAAATCTGCAGCAGACAACTTTGAAAATGTTTACTCAAAAATATTGAAAATCCCTATAATTGGAGGTATACTTACTAAAACAAGAGGGCCATGATGGCCCTGGATCGCTCACCTTATTTTTTCTCTTTTTTTTCACTTTAGCTATATAAACCAATCAACTGGGCTTGAAGGAATCTGATAGTGAGTCACTTAAGGAACATTTCTACAAAATTATTTGACAATCGGCCTGACACTTTCGGAGGAGAAGATTTTTTAAGTTTTCACTATAGCCATATAAGTCAAAATAGCCCCACCCACTGGCGGCCATGTTTTTCTACCAATCAACATGGCTTGAAGGAATCTGATAGTGGGTCACTTAAGGAACATTTCTACAAAATTATTTGAAAAATCAGCCTGACACTTTCGGGGGAGAAGATTGTTTAAGTTTTCACTAAAGTCATATAAGGCAAAATAGCCCCCCCCCCCCCCCCCCCCCTGGTGGTCATGTTTTCCGTCCAATCAAAATGGCTTGAAGGAATCTGATAGAGGGTCATCCAAGGAACATTTCTACAAAATTATTTTTGGGAGAAGAAGAATTTTGAAGTTTTTTTCATTTCGTTGCCATGGAAACCAGAATTCTGTATGGATCCCAAATATTTGAAGGAATTCTGGTGAGGTCATTGAGAGGATGCTTTCTGTGAAGTTTTATCCCAATTGACCCACTGGTTACTGAGGAGAAGAAGTTGACGCACGATGGACGACGGACGACGGACAAAAGGCGATCACAATAACTCACCTTGAGCAAAGCTCAGGTGAGCTAAAAAGTTAACAAGAGGGGCATGATGGCCCTAGATCGCTCACCTTAATTATACAATGTACTGCAATGCAAAACATATCAAGACAATTATTCTGAATGCAACCTCCACAATGTTAACAAGATTTTCCTTCATTTGGCCTATTGATCTATATTTGTTTACCTGATATGACCCATATTCCAACATGGACTAGATATCATCAAGACAATATTCTGACAAAGTTTCAACTTGCTCAAAGTAAAAAATGTGGCCTCTGTAGTTTAAACAATATTTTCCTTTATTGACCTTGTTTCTGACCTATATTTGAACTTGACCTAGATATCATTCAGCTCAACATTCTGACCAAATTTAAAGCTGCTCTAAATTGTTAACAAGATTACCCTTCAATTTGGCCTAGTGACCTAGTTTCTGACCGAATATTTTCCTTTTTTTTAACTCTATTATTTATGTAAGGAAAACAAGCCCCTCCCCCTTGTGGCCACATTTTCAAAGAGATTGGAATAGCTTACTTGGTAGAGGATCACTCAAATTGGGCATATAAATTTGGACAAAAATTATTTTAAAGGTGTTAATAAACACATATAAGTAAAACAAGCCTGGACCCCTGGTGGCCAGGTTGTTCCACAGACAGTAAAGATATGAATATTCTTGGAAGAGGGTCACCCAAGGAATATCTGTGCAAAATTATTTTCAAATCAGG
Organism: Serripes groenlandicus; assembly: GCA_031761405.1. NCBI lineage: Eukaryota > Metazoa > Mollusca > Bivalvia > Cardiida > Cardiidae > Serripes > Serripes groenlandicus. The sequence goes on from JASEVX010000102.1 coordinate 336,641, forward strand.
CCATTACTTTTGGTAAAGTTTTTAGTCTATAGATACATATACATATAAAGAAAACAAGCCCTGCCCACTAGTGGCCAGTACTTTTGGATAAGAAGATTTTCAAAGTTTTCACTAAATATTATCAAGACAATAAGCCAGCCCCCTGGGGGTCAAGTTTTTCAACAGTTCGGAATAACTTAAACAAACTCAGTAGAAGGTCACTCAAGGATCATTATTTTCACATCAACTTGATCAAGCAAATACTTTTGGACAAGAATTTTTTTAAGTTTTTACTCAGTATACATATAAGGAAAACAATCCCCACCCCCTGGTGGCCATATTTTTCAAAGGATTTGAGTAACATGAACAAACTTGGTAGAGGATCACTCAAGGAAAATTTCTGCAAAATCATTTTTAAATCCGGCCTGTATTTTGGACACAAATAATTTAAAAGTTCCCACTGAATAATTATACCGTACATGTATAAGGAAAATAAGCCCTAGCGCCCATGTTATTCAACAGATTGGAATAATTTGGACAGACTTGGTCAACCAAGGAATATTTGCACCAAATTATTTTCAATTAATGCCATCGCTTTTTCACAAGATGATTTTTAAAGTTTTGGCATTTTTTCCCCTTTCTGATTTCGAATTTAATTTAATTCTTTGAACAAATTTTGATGAGGACCACAAAAGGAAGATTCATGAAGTTGACTGCAATGAACAAAGGGACTTAAAAGGAGATGTTGCTTTAATAAGTTATTGACGACTCAAGATGGAAACAAGTTGTTCACAATAGCTCACCCAGAGCACTTTGCTCAAGTGACCTAAAAATAACACTCACAATGTCACCAGTAACGAGAGTAACATCACAGAATTCAGACTGGGCTAGCATCTGGTCATGAAGATGTTGTTGTAACTTGACCGCATGTCCATTTTTCGTGCCCATACATCTTGGATACTGGGTATCATCTAGGCGATACTGAAGAAACACATCCATGGCACGACCAATAGGATCTTCGTTCATTTATAAATATACAGAAAATTCCTATAAAAAAGAAGAAAAAGACAAGTTTCAGAACTTGTATGAAAAAAACAAAAAACAAACCGATAATCGATAGGTAAACTTACTGCTATGATGTAACTGAAATACTTGTTAACCCTTTCCCTCATATAGACGCTTTCAGATGCCTCTGCATCAGACGATTTTTTGAAAACATAGTGACAAAAGAAGAAGTCGCACAAAACGTGCAATTTCTCTATTTGCCACAATGTTTTCCACTTTTTGTCATAGGTTATCCATTCAACTATGGAGATTTTCTATGTTTTGACAAAATACGTTCAAAGTCGTCTGCTGCAGAATTGTCGTATGAGGGAAAGGGTTAAATAGCGTTCAACTCAAATCAAACCAAAGTCAAAAAGTTATTAACTGCTGGTCATTCTGTTAATTATGTTTTTCCTTGTGGATTCTATAAAAAAAAAAGTCATTTAAATTTGCATAAATACTATCTGCACTTATGTATTATAATGTATTATTATCCTCTACTGCCAGTGACTTTAAGACTTTTATCTACATGATGTATATATTTCTATCAAATACAAAATCAGGAGGGTCACGATGGCCCTGTAACACTCACTAGAGTACTATGGCCCGGTATGATAAGGTGTACATAAATAATACTTAAAGATTTGTTTATTTATTAATAGGGTGTTTTATGCCACTTTCAACAATTTTCTTTCATATCACAGTATTTCCTTGGCAATCGACCAGGACAACTTGCCCATTTATCCTGACACCAACAAGTCTGTTGTAATACTAACCGCACAATAATGGTTGCTAAGGAAGGAAAGCCATTACAAGTACTTCTGTTTTTAAAGTCTTTGATGGGACTCGGCCGGAGATCAAACCAATGACCTCCCGCAGCCCAAACGGAGGCTCTTCCACTACACCAAAGGTGTTCAATACTTTCAGAAATAAATTGATTTAAAGTTATTGAACATATGGCCTGTAAAAAATCAATAAGAAATGTCTTAAAATTGGTCTAGTGACCTAGTTTTAGACCCAATTTTTGTTATTGGGGTTTTCTGCAGTTTTCTACATTTTTTTAAATATTTCATGACAACAGTTCACTTATTCATGATCTCTGGGTAAACAAACCAGTACTAGGCTAGAAAATGAGCCTTGCCCAAGGGCATCCACCATAAACGTTGAGTCGCAACTGTGGATTAGTTCTAAATCCCTGATACGAACCACTGGTCCACAGCGGATTACTAATTTTTGACTGAACATGATCAAATTTAGAAATTAGCGGCTAGCCTATACACATCATCAAGGCAAACATAACAACAGTTTTAATATGCTCAAGTCAAAAGTGTGGTCTCTTAAGTGTACCCAAGGACTTTCTCAAATCTCAAATCTGACAGTGAAAAAATAAAATCCTGTGAGATTATACAAAGAAGAACTACAAGAAAACAACCAATTCTTCAAAGCCTGGGTTATTGCTTAAGACTGAAAAAGCTGAAAATGCCAACCCTGAAATACAGAAGACTAAGACTAGTAAGAGATATTATACTAGATCTGCCTTAGTCCTATTTGACACAGTACCTAGGGCAATACAAATCTTTAATAGTTTGCCATCAGAGCTATACAGATATCCCAGCATGCCAACTTTTGTCCGTAGGCTGGACTCCTGTGCTTTCTAAACAATCAGAAAAAATATGTTTTAATCTGGTCATGTAGCTCTTTTACTTCTTTTACTTCTACTTTCCTCACACTGTATCTGTATTATACTTTTAATATTGCACAAGGTTTTCTCTAATCAGAATCCAAACAAGCGCCTGCAAGTCCTAATTGATTTGTCGATTGTTATGCAGTATGAAGTTGAAATTTAAGTTGAATTACTAGGCTAAGAAATTAACCTTACCCTAGGCCACTCCACCATGGACGCCATGAGAGGGGATCTAACCAGCGGGGTGATGGTGAAAACGTAGAATTAATAAAACAGAACAAAACAGGAGTGAAAACGTCAAAGAGGAAAATATATATTTGCCTATGCCCTATATTATATATATAATTGTTTATTTCATTTATTTTGAATATACATTTAAATGCCCTTTTATGTAATTTCTCCTTTTGTCACAATATTTTAAAAGGTGAATTTCTGTGAAAGTCATTATTCGGGATTGATTCCTTGTTTGGGGTTTAACTTTCAACAATGCATTCAACAATTTTTCAGTTATATGATGGCATATCCCGGGTAAGTTACTACCATTTTTAAAGTCTCCAGTATTCAGAAAAATGTTAAGATAAATCATATGCAATATATGAAGCAATAAACAGATTAAAAGTTTAATAGACCAATTTATATAACAAGAGGGCCATGATGGCCCTGGATCGTTCACCTTAATTATACAATGTACTGCAATGCAAAACACATCAAGACAATTATTCTGAATGCAACCTCCACAGTGCTAATAATATTTTCCTTCATTTGGCCTAGTGATCTATATTTTTTTTACCTGATATGACCCATATTCCAACATGGACTAGATATCATCAAGACAACATTCTGACGTTTCAACTTGCTCAAAGTAAAAATGCGGCCTCTGAACAATATTTTCCTTTATTGACCTAGTTTCTGATCCAATATGACCCATATTCGAACATGACCTAGATATAATTCAGACAAACATTCTGACCAAATTTCAAGCTGCTGGAGTAAAAAATGTGGCATCCAAAGTGTTCAAAAGATTTTCCTTCAATTTGATCTAGTGACCTAGTTTTTGACCCAGCATGACCCATATTCGAACTTGGCCTACATATCATCAAGAAAAACATTCTATTAAAGTTTCATCATGCTGAAATTAAAAATGCAGTATGCAGTGTTAACAAGAGTACCCTTCAATTTGGCCTAGTGACCTAGTTTTTAACCCGGCATGACCCATATCCGAACTTGGCCTAGATATCATTTAGACAAACATTCTGACAAAATTTCAAGCCGCTGAAGCAAAACCTGCGGCTTCTACAGAGTTAACAAGATTTTCCCTTAATTTGGCGTTAGTAATTAGTTTCTGATTCAATATGACCCATATTTAAACTTGACCTAGATATCTTTAAGACAAACATTCTGACCAAATTTCAAGCTGCTGAAGCAAAAAATGCGGCATCGAAAGTGTTAACAAGATTTTCCTTCAATTTGGCCTAGTGATCTAGTTTTTGACCCGGCATGACCCATATTCAAACTTAGCCTAGATATCATTCAGCTCAACATTCTGAACAAATTTCAAGCCGCTGAAGCAAAATATGCGGCTTCTACAGAGTAAACAAGATTTTGCCTAAATTTGGCCTAGTGACCTAGTTTCTGACCCAATATGACCAATGTTTGAACTTGACCTAGATATCTTTAAGACAAACATTCTGACCAAATTTCAAGTTGCTGAAGCAAAAAATGCGGTATCCAAAGTGTTAACAAGATATTTCTTCAATTTGACCTAGCTACCTAGTTTTTGACCCGGCATAACCCATATTCGAACTTGACCTAGATATTTTTAAGACAAACATTCTGACAAAATTTCAAACTGCTTAAGCAAAAATTGCGGCCTCTGGAGTGTTAACAAGATTTTCCTTCAATTTGACCTAGTGACCTACTTTTTCACCCGACGTGACCCATGTTCAAACTTGACCTACATATCATTAAGACAAACATTCTGATAAAGTTTCACCATGCTCAAGTTGAAAATGTGGCCTCCAGAGTGTTAACAAGATTTCCCTTCAATTTGACCTAGTGACATAGTTTTTGACCTCATATGGCCCAGTTTCGAACTTGTCCAAGAATTTATGGAGATGAACGTTCTGATAAACTTTCATGAAGATTGGATGCAAAATGTAGCCTGTAGAGTGTTAACAAGCTCAAATGTTGACGACGCACGATGCACGACGCACGGAAGCCGGACAAAATGTGATCCCAATAGCTCACCTTGCACTTCGTGCATAGGTGAGCTAAAAATCATAAATACTATATAATTTGCTTTGTCAACGAAAAGACGGGTCCCTAGACTAACCGAAATCGACCTATATTATTGTGGTTTTTGTGATATACTAAACAATAAAGTAGTAATAGTAATTAGTATACCTTAATGGTTTTTTATCAATAAAATAGAAATAAAAATGATTTTTAACTAAATTGACTTCTCAATGTCCAAAATCGACCGTTAGAACGTTAACGATGTCGTATGCGTTTTGAAAATCTATAAAAGTTACTTGATTACTCCAAATTCTCGGTAATCCCCTTATTGATTGTCCTTATTATTACATCATCACAATACATAAAGGTGCGAAAGAATGCTACCGTTTATGGTATCCGCTAAAAGGTAAGGTGAGGGGGGGGAAGGACTAAGACCTATGTACTTACTTCTCCGTTAATTTGTAGGGATTTTAATTAACTAATCTACATAACATGCAAGAGTGTTCGTTATTACATTTCTCAATAAGTAGAATAAAGATCGGAGTTTCCATGCTAAAGCAACACAAAAAATCAAATAAATATAATTCATATATTTCATAAAAGCTTTTTGCGAAATGTAATATCCAGGTCACACCACGGGGAGGAACTCTCTCTGAGACTCATGGCCCATTATTAAATTTATTAAAGATATACAAGTTGCGAAAAATACATATCATTAAACCAGAAGTGAATTTTACTTAAAAAATATGACAAATATCCAAAAAATAAACAATGAAACACATACGTGACATAGGATTCATGCATTAAAATAAAGAATGAAACACATAAGATTCATGCATTAAAATAAAGATCGCAATATAATATAGACAGAAATTTACTTGGTAGAAGATGTATTAGAACACAATAAAACACATAGGCTACATGTATTAGAAGAGATGACAATGCTACAAACAAAGGTACACTTACACACAATAAAACACATAGTATACATGCGTATAAATAATACAGAGGGCATACATCACATTATCACATTTCAGATTTCCGAAATAGAGCCTGTGCGCCTGACGAGGACTCGGGCCGTGAAAGACCCTACACAGAGCTCCATTTTTAGTTTTATTTAAAAAAGGTACACTTATAAACAATAAATTAAAAAATTGAATAATACACATAGGCTACATTTATTAAAATAAAACAGTTATTTTGCATAACTGGTGCGAACATTGATGTCCACATTAGTTTGACTTTTGACTGATATTTTGCCCAAACCTGCCTACCATACACAGTCTGTGTGAAAGCTGCAGAAAGCTCCATATTCAATTAAAGTGGGAAGTATGACCCTATTGGTTGTTTCAAAGCTGCACGAAATTGTCCACATATCGGAAATAAAGTTGTTTAAAACCAATGTTATGTGTTTGTCTTATATTCCCCTCTTCACCTTACATTTTAGCGGATACCATAAACGGTAGCATTCTTTCACAGCTTTATGTATTGTGATACAAAACGATATTATACAATACAATATTTTTTATTTCGATGCGGAGTATGTATATCAGGGCTCTGCAAAACCGATAAATTGCCAGTTTAAACCGATTTTGAACTCGGCGGACCGTTTTCAATCTTAAAACTTGTAACTAAATCGGTCCAGGAATTTTTATAAATTTAAACTAATATAAAATCGGTCCAGGAATTTCTATAAAGCTAACTATATAACACCTCCGCTACAGGTCACTTTGTAAACAGAGTCGTCTGTACACCTTCGAGATAGTCACTTACCGTGACGTAAACAGGATTATCGATCCAATTAAGTTTGACAATTGTGTAAACTGATAGATAATGCCAGGGACGTAGATAAGAGGGATAGGCAACTCCACCTGTACACCTGTTATCTGGTTAAAATATCACCCATAGACATAAAATTGTCCAAATTTTCACACTTTGTAGCAAATAAAACTTTGAAGTCACATTTGGCACATAAACAAAAAATACATATTCTGAAAGCTTAACATTTCAACTTAAGTTAAAGATACAATGAATAACTGGAATTTCTTTGTATATTGAACAATGACTTATTTGAAAGACACCGATATTGGGATTTCTGAATTATATAATTTTTTTCCAAAAATTAATAGACTGACATTTTTCTTATCTACGTCCCTGATAATGCCAATCAGAATACCTCAGTGATGAAAGGATGACGGAATTACCCGAGAAATGCCCATTGAATGCATGCGGTAATAATATCATGCATCTGATTGGCTGTTGGGGTTATTAGGGATTTTCCATAGGTCACATGACCTTTTTAACCCCCTTATGGAAAAAGAGATATTTACGAAACGTTTCGTAAAAATAAATTTGTCAAGTTGTATATTTTATAAGGCAGAAGTTTTAACTTCATTTCATTTAATTTGTCCTTCGATACATTAGTGAAAGGGCTCAACGAAATTAACTTGCGATGTTCAAAAAGTCAAATGACCGGCTTGGCAACGCTAATTATGTTGACAAAGAGAACCGGGTCAAACAGGTTCATAATTACTCAGCTGGGTAAATGTACTTACCTAAAAATTGGCTTTATCTAATTAATTCAGTCATGAATGGTAATTTTTTTGTAGTAAATTTTTTATTTTTATGTAGACAAAACAAAGTTAACCGTACAGATAACAGAAATGTATCTTCTGTGCGAAACCAATAATTTTCTAGTACGTATGGGTCAAACAATCTTAAGTACGAACAAGCAATGTAAACACACATTGTAAACAAACATGCGCGGTTATGTTCGTCTGCAAATTTGGGAAAATTATGATTTGTAAAGTACTTCTACATTGACATTAACGAGCGATGACAGGTTTTTTTTACCTTATATAAAAGGGGCCGTTTAACGGCCCCTTCCCCTCGGAAAATAAGCATAATTTTTCCCCTTAAAATATAAATTCCCCTCCGATAAAAAATATTTAACTTTTGAACATTAGCTTAAATCTCATTTATCTTTCCACAATGAACAGAATAGAATTTGACTTGAAGTGTAGGCTGCTTGGTGCTGAAATACTTGATATTTTGATGAGAATTAAAGTTGCTGATGTTGCCCTTAGAGAATATGACCCAAAAACTGCTGTGACAAGATGGATGTTGTCTTGACTAAGTCAGAAAAGACCCCATACTTTGCCATATGGAGCCAGAAATTGAAGCACACAGTTTCTAGACTATATTGTATATCTGACAGTCTCAGCAGCTTCTTTTCACAGCATGTTTTGGAACATGTTTACATTATATTCATGATTGACCATAACAGTGTATAAACATGCACATTATACTAGTTTACAATTTTTCCCCTTTTTTCTAAAACGCCGCGAAATTTTCCCCTTCTCAAAGGCCCCAGGCCCCTTCCCCTTTTTCAGAAAAAAACCCCTGGATGACAGTTATGCAACCATCATATGCAAGGTAACCTGCAATAAACGTGAAATTCGTGTATATTTGTTTTTAAAAGAGTTTCAAAAACGCTTTGCAATATATTATACAACGTGATTGATGTAATAATAGGGACAATCTATAAGGAGATTACAGAGAATCATAGATTTTCAAATCGCATACGACACCGTTAACCCAAGTCAATTTCGTTAAAAATCATTTATTTTTTATTTTATTGATAAAAAAACATTAAGGTATACTATTACTACTTTATTATTTAGTATATAACAAAAACCACAATAATATAGGTTGATTTCGGTTATTTGAAGTCGATTTCGGTTAGTCTAAGGACCGCGAAAAGACTTAACGATTTGTTTTAAAAGTTATACTAGTAACGATTTATAATAACTTTAAAACTTTAAAATCACTAATCTATACTATATAAAAAAAATCGACGTTTTCGATCGCATTTTGCTGTTTTATTAATTCGACGTTATCACTATAATCCGAACCAGGGACGACCGTTTTCAGATCATTGCTCTCAGAACTCATGGGTAGCCTCATAGGTCGCCTTAAGCATGTCATTAAGTGAGAGCGTGATGAACAATTTAGACGAAGTATCCCTCACTGACCAGCCAACACAAACAAAAGTGTAAGTTGTTGTCTGTGGTGGACAATTAAAAACCTTCCATCCGGTTACTAGTTGCTTCCGGATTCTTATATTTTTATATCCAACCAAAACTTTTCACTATTTCTTCATGACACGAAAACGCAGTCTTGTCAAAGGAACAGAAAACAATAATGAATATTTCGCTTTTGTTCCAAAGCTGAATTAGATTGCTACCTGCTGGTTTTAATGATGACATAAGAATATCTCCATTTGCAGCGCTGTCTTTCTTGTAAAATTAAAATGAGATGAAAGTACCGGAATTACGAAAAAGGAACTAAAGGAAATTTGAGTTGAGTTTCGGTGTGCTTGATTGAAAGCTATGAAAGCCAACGTAAATTGCCTATGCTTTAACGGCACAAAAATACATTTAACACAAGTTAAATACAAGAACATCTTTGATAATTTTGTTTTGATTTCCAAACAATATTTATAAAAACGATGCACAAGTGAAAGACAAAATTGAAACAGCTAGTCATCAAATCCCCACACAGAGCTGCAAAGAAGTCTATTCCCAGCTACAGATGTCTAAAGACATTGAAAAATCAGGAAGAAGCATATGAAATAAACATATTGGGCAGATATCAAAAGACGCCAAGTCATTGTTTAAGAAATGGAAAGAGTCTGGCAGAACCTGTGTTCACATCAAACATAAGCTGAAACAGAAAAAGAAGAAACTAAGACAACTTCAAAGACAATCCTATGCTAGTCAGAAAAAACAAACATATGGATGAAATAATGAACGCCTACGAATCCGACAATAAGCTCTTCTACAAAATGGTAAATAAACAAAGAAAATCAGTAAACGAACACGTGCAAATGCTCAGAGTAGATGCATGGACATGAAATCTCAGAACCAGAAAAAATCCTGGAAATATGGCGTGTCCACTTTAAAGGGTTAGCAACTACGTCGCCAATGGAATATGAAGAAAATGAGAAACTTAGCCTAGCTACAGAACATAATAGAATTATCGAAGAATTGATCATAAAGAACCAACTTACAATGGAACCAGTACTAGAATCTAAAATCGAAAAAGCAGTTACTAAATTGAACAGTGGTAAAGCGCCGGATATCGACGGCATCTCAGGAGAACACTTTAAATATGCAAAAAATGAAATTGTGCCAGTTTTAACCGATATTATAGACTCTATCTTCAAAGATTTAGATGTACCAGCATTCCTCAAGTGTGGGATTCTAACTCCAATCCATAAAAAAAGGAAAAGATAAATGTTTAACCAATAGCTATAGAGGAATAGTAGTCTCAAATGTTTTTGCAAGAATCCTAGAAAGTGTACTGAAAGACAGATTAGACTATATTTTTGATCAAAAACAAAATCCACTCCAGAGAGGTTTTACTAAAAGGAGCTCATCAATGAACGCAGCAATCATCATTAGTGAAGCAATAGCCCATCATAAAGATGCAAAGAAGCCGTTACTCATGGCCACTTTAGATGCACAAAAAGCAGTCGACACCGTAAACCATGAAATTCTTTTCAATAAACTATATCACATCGGCGTACAAGGCCCGTTCTGGCTACTTATGAGAAACCTTTACAGAAACTCAACGGTTAAAGTAAAATGGGAAAATGACTTATCAACAGAATTTGAACTTCTTCAAGGCACGAAGCAAGGTGCGAAGCTGTCTACAACCCTCTATAAATGTTACCACAATCACCTACTAAACTCCATAAAAAACAGTGGGCTAGGTGCATCTATAGGAAACATCCGTGTGGCTACACCTACGTGTGCTGACGACACGGCTCTACTCGCAAATAATATCGGAGAACTTAAAGCTATGCTTAACATAGTGGATTTTAACACAAAAAGAGATCTAGTAAAAATTAACCCTGACAAGTCAGAACAAATGCAAAGATACACGAATCGCAACTTTTGACGGACAAGAAATTGCGGTTGTAACAAACATAAAGCATTTAGGAATCAATAGAAACAACAAGAACTCTGTGGATGTCGATAGCAGACTCCAAACCGCACGAAAGACAATTTACTCCCTGCTTGGCCCTGGATTACACGCTAGGCGCGGCCTATCACCTCTAGTAACATCGAAAATTTGGAAAACATATGTCATTCCCAGATTCTTATATGGCATAGAAGTATTACATTTCACAAAAACTGATCTTAAAAAGCTAGAAACCTATCAAAGGAAAGTCCTGAAACATCTACAAGGATTACCAGACAGAACAGCTTCTGCAGCAGTCTACGCCCTGATCGGATGCGAACCAGTCGAATCAGTCATTGACAGAAACTTACTCTCACTGTTCCTTAACATAGCCAGATTACCAACTTCAGTTGAATACGGCATTCTCCAACGCCAGTTAACTTTAGTAGATGCAGAAAATAACTCATTTGCACCTGCAGTAAGAAAGACGCTACAAAAATACACATTACCGACTCCTGAAGAACTTCTATCAGCGAATTCTGGTCCCCAAAATGGACAGAAGAAACCAAAGTGAAAGCAACGTTGCAATACCTCCAATTACAAGAAAAACCAACTGTTACTCCACACAATATATGGAAAGTAACCAAGCCAAAATTACATGAAACCCAAATAGCTGAGGTCAAGGCGAGACTACTAACAGGAACATATATACTACAGACAAATTCTGCACGGTTCAACGGTAAAGCAATTGAAGCAACATGTAAACTCTGCCATGATGGAGATGAAACATTGAAGCACTTTCTTATAAAATGCTCATCCCTGACAGATACAAGAGGTGTCGGTATCAGAAGACTAAACAGGATCCTGGATGAGCTACCCTCAAATACTCCAGTAACAAGTATTACCGACGACATGCTTGTGCAACTAATACTAGATTGCACTCATACCAGAATTTCCTCTCTGATTCCACTGTCATCAAAACAGAAGGAAGATATCGAGCGATGCTCACAAGTCCTCTGCTACAAGCTGCACCGCTCCAGATCCCTTCTCCTGACAAGTTAAGCACACTAAGTACCTTAAACCCACATTTCTTAATGAGACCTTGCATACGCTTTATACTACCGTTTATATGGTCCTTCTTAGCTAAACAAAATACGCGTACATAGGCTTGACCCTTAACATTAATATCAACAGTCTTAGTATATAAGCCGCAGAATGACTGTACATATGTTTGCGTAAATATGATCACCTGCATGTGTTTCAATGCACTTATAGACATAATTCATACGGACCATTCAACCGAATCAAAACCATCCTACTACCAATAGGAGTGCCTCGAGGAGAACGGGGGAAACTACAAGAAACAACAACAACAATTGTCAAATTTACCCATTTTACCGAAATACCAACACAACTTATTTCATTAATATGACATCAAAATATCTAATGTATTTGCTATGCGAAATATGAATTACATGTTAATGAGTATTGACGAAATGATCCTACCAAACACAATCGAACATGACTCACTGTAAACACATCAAACAAACATTTAAAACATAGTCGAGTGCAGATCGACTGTTCAGCTGCTTTTCTCATCCTGTTGGAGTTGGAATATCTCTAGAAGAGTCGCTTCATGATGGATCATGGGGAGAAGAGAGATAACAAAAATGAGCGACTTCCACTTCTCTTAGCATATGACAGATACATCTTTACTGCCAATTTTCAAGTCAATACATTTTTCCTCGGATAATTACAAACCAATTTAATGATAATTAAGTTATATTGATCAGATACATCACCGACGCCAAAGTTATGTGTGTGTACAGTACACTAGCTGTAGAACGGAACAAGTATGCGCGTACTTGTGCAACCTTATTTTGATTTAAACTATCCACTTCATTGATCACGAATGCTTGTTATGTTAAAACAACCTATACAAAATAACGCCGGAAGAGAAGTTAAAATACCTAATTACTTGAATTTGTCTTTTCTTTTACCACTACAGATTGTTTAAAAAATGACAAGTTTTACGTTTTTTTAACATTTTAAATAAATGCTTCCATATTGACAAACATGGTTACCTATTTCAAAAAGTTCCCGCCTGAAACTTTATTTATTTAAATTCCACGAGCTACATAGTTCATATTCTAACGGATTATAGAACAGTATTCCTGGTGTTTGAGAGGTTGAATTCTTTGTCTATTATTAAATAATAAAGTTTAAAAATAGTACTCTATTTGCAGCCTATCTAATTCCGATAAACCGACATACTCAACATTTCAATGTGTCCAATTCGTATATCACCTGAGAAACCCCCACTGTTCTTCTGAACGCCTTTCTCCGTGCTGTAATGTTTGTTACATTGTTGGAAATCAAGTAATGATAAAACATCATATCGGACGGTAAAAAATAAGGAGATAAGGTTCCCCATTGCATGTTGTTCGTCATACTGTAATGTTCCTGTAAGATAAACAAAAATCATAGTTTTCACAGTTATAATGTTTTGCAACTACAGCTCTAAAGTTTAGGCTAGCTTATATTGAAAATAATAATGTTGGATAGAGTTATCATGAGAGATTTCTCAATTTGCCACACTGGTTTCAAGAGTCGTCGGCTGCAATTGCGTCGAAATGGTTAGATACAGCATACATACATTTACAGTATTTAACAGTTTATCGAACACTTAACTCAAGTTTTAATATTATAATATATTTCATTGAGTTTTACTTTAAACAATGGTCTTCATCAGGCGATCGGTGAAACAATGTGAGTATCTGAATAATTACAGTTTTGGACTAGGCCTACTCATACGAGAATTGAACCTATATCCATGTAACTTTTTCTGGTTTAAGTAAATTATTTATGTGGATCTTGATATTTGAAAGTGGAAGTAGACCTTAATCAGATATAATAAAAAGAGTGTGGACACTTTGTACCATAGGTTCGTGGTTGGAATCCTATTATGAACGGTTCTGCTTTAGGGATGCTAAATGATACAAGCTGAAAGTTCGTTACGCAAACGATATATACTAAATAAATCAAGATAAAACCATAGACGTAGATAATAACTAACTTATCTTCCAATCTACGTTCCTGAGTGATCGAACTAAAAATAGTTTGTTTCCTTGTGTATCAGAATTTTCCATGTAGTTAATTAAATTTCCCGCCAAATGATCCCGCAGATACCATTAACATTTTATTGATTCTATCGATTAAAAATTGCAAATGAAACTGTAGTGTTTGACCATTCGAAAGTTATTACATATTTTCCCGTGTACTGCAATAAATATTGATTAAGAGCATGAAAGGAGAAATGTTCTTTTTGTTGCTAGGGTGATCGCTTCAAAATGGCGGCCTAGTATTGCCAGGCCTCGTATTGCTACTCACACCGCTTGACTTGAGAAAACTTGATATTTCAGTGAATCGATCTTTGTAAGCGTTCATTTTTACATTAAGTAAGAAATACAATGTGTTTATCATTAACTGGAATATCACTAGTGTATACATCTTCTCTTTTGGCAGTGTAATTTATATTTAACACAGTTTTTTGTGTCGCGCACCTGCACATGTTTACATTTTGCTACTTTCATAAATTTGGTTTCCAATCCTATTCAATAAACTTCTTAACAATATATTTTTCACGCCGTACATACTATTCTCCTTAGACTGTATAAATGTAAAATGTTTAAGTAAACAATTTCTGTTTTAAGTACTGTAGGCAAACTCCCACGTCTTCTAAAATCTAATCAACAAATGTTGCACACTTTTTCTTTAACCATTTATCATGATTGTTTATAAGTCACAACACATATTGACAAGCAACACAATGTACTCAACCTGGCTTTATTACTGATCATCTTCAAGGAAATGATGACATTATAAATGATAGCACCATTTGCCAGTTCATGTCTTAGTCTAAACAGTCTATAGTCTAAACATTCTATTTTGTGCGTTTTAGCTCACCTGTGAACGAAGTGCAGTGTGAGCTGATGTTCACAGTTCATCGCTGTCCGTTCACATTTTCCTACAAAAAACTTCTCCTCTTAAAACAATGGACCAATTTCAGTAGAATTCCTCATGAATATTCCTTAGGTGGTCCTCTTTCAAAGTTGTTTGAAGCCTTGATTTCTATGTGAGAACTTTGGTTGCCAATTTTTCAAATTATTCTGATTTGTTGAAAAACATAAAGGCCAGGGGGCGGAGTCAAATTTATAGTATTTGACCATACAGACGATACAGTATTCATTGACTTCATAATAAATTATGAGCCACTACGGGACAGATTAGTATTATGACATACAGATCTATACTCACATAATATGCATGTGTGTTTTGATTGTGGTTTTCTGTTTGTTTACTTTCTGCAGTTGATTCACATTCCATTGTGTAGGTTTAATAACACAGTCTTCACAAATGTCGTCAGTGTAACAGTCCTGATTTAAAAAAAATCTGTTGTGCAATCTTGGATGAACAAAGAAGGAAACAGCTGAACTGTGAGCTTTCAGACTGAAAGGTTTCAAAATATTTTCTGAAGTCTGCTCACATGAAGATTCTGATCAAATTGATATAAGATCTAGGTCTATTCATTTGAAATGTCCATGAGATCGCTCATTTTAAACAGATTAATAATGTTTAAATTCTGACTAAAATAATTGTGTGGAAGACAGTGGTGCAGATGTAGAGCGTCAGCCTCTCGTATCAATGGTCCCTGGTTCGAGTCCAATGATGAGTGGGTCCTGACTTTGGGATTTTTTCACACAAACGGCGCGAGTACTGGTTAAGTCTGAAGAAAACAGACATCGAGCGTGCTTAATCTAAGCCGAAAGCTTGTTTCACAATCTATGTTAAATAAATATGTTTAAACTAAACTAACAGTTGTCAGTCTAAATTTCAAACTTTTGAAACATTTGTGTAAGGCATTCTTCAAATATTGTGGTGTCATTACCCATGGTGAGATCTAATCATCCTACCATGATTATACATGTGACAGCTTAAAGAGATCTAAATATTATACTTTCAGTAGTCTGGATTTTCTTCTCTTTCCTTTTGGTCTCTACTTCTACATTAACAGGTATTTTCTCTAAATTGGATGAATAAAAATTCATTTTATTATACGACCGTTTCTTAAAAACGGTACGTATTATGGTATGGTCATGTCCGTCCGTCCGTTCGGGTTTTCCGCACTTCTTCTTACATACTTTGAGCTATTGAGCTGAAATTTTGTATAAGGCTTTGTAGTGATGTGTCACAGATCAAGTTCATATATATTTCCTGGGATTTCGTCAATTTTTTAATGAGTCATGCCCCTTTTTGGACTTCGAATATTTGTTTTCCACACTTTTTTTCTACATGCTTTGATGCATTGAGCTGAAATTATGTATATGGCTTTGTAATCAAGTGTCACAAATCAAGTTCACATTTCCTCGAATTTCGTCAATTTTTGAATGAGTTATGCCCCTTTTTGGCCTTAGAATATTTGTCAATTTCTGCATGAGTTATGCATTTTTCATAGTTTCCCATTATTCTTTAACAACTTATTCCTGAACGACTTTATTAACTTTTTACAAACAAACAATATATCAAAACAAAGAGGAAACTTACAAAGAAGTTCCTGACGGGCGTATTATGTACCGTTTGCGGTACTCTTGTTTTAAATAACATTACAGGTTCAAAGTTAAAAAGTTATATATCATATTATAAGACTGGTCATGACAAGCATTGTAATAATGCATACATGCAAACTACATCATATATTTGTTTAATTCAAGGTTTTGACATCTGTTTAACCTCAAAAGAGTATGGCCACTACAATTGCACCTGAAGGGGTACCTCCGGAGACTGTAAATGCCCGAAGGACAGAATCAATTGATGCCCCAAATATTCTTGCTCTAGTAGAGGACTCAACGACATCTTTGTTTGGCAGAGTGAATGTAGTGAACGTAATGTAAGTCACTATTTATTAGGATCCTGTTTTATTATTATTTTGAAATTTCTTATATTTTTCTTCTTAATTTTGATAGCCTAAATTTAGACCTTTCCAATGAATGAATAAAAAAAATATTTAGGCAAAAAAGATGGAAAATCCTGTTACGAAATTGTATTGATTGCTTATGTTGCCTTACTAAGATATGGATGACTGTGTTGTTAACAGATCCTTTATTGAAGCAATAGCTTGCTCACATAATTGTGCTATTCTCTCATTTAACCCTTTACCACATAAACATATTCTGATGCTTCCTGCATGAGACAACTTTGGAATACATTTTTGCAAAAGAAGAAATGATGAGCAATTTCTCCCTTTGTGATAATGTTTTAAACTCGATTCAATGATTAAACTTTCATTTACAGAGGTTAACCATATTTATAAAAACATATTTTCAAAGCCATCTGCTGCAGAATGGTTTTAAAATGTGGGAAAGGTTTAAAATCTTCCTCAAACTTTACTTTACTCCTCTTTCAGTGAAAAGGCTGTGTTAGCAATAACCCTTTGTAATGACAAAGAGGAGATACTTGGACATGCTGCTTTCTTTGACTACCCAAATCAGGAGAACGTAGATCAGGCTGAATGGCAGAACTGGATGAATCAGTATTACGACTGTACGAAATGCACTCCACTGAACTCACTTTTCTTGCACTATTTTGTGGCAAAGAAAGAGTATGCCCAGGGCTGTGCCAAGGAAATTGTCCGTACAGCTTTTAATGCTGTTCCCGATGTACACTTTCTCTTCATGTGTGTACCACTTGGCTCTTACCCTGGTATGTATAATCCTTGTCAGCAGGCCTCCGGAAAAAGATTTGCCTGTCTGGACCGATTTTTAACTCACCAGAACAATTTCAATCTTAAAACTTGTTAAAAAATCGGTCCAGATATTTTCATAAATATTACTAACACCTACGCTATATGTCTCTTTGTAAACATATTACACATTGTGTTTTTTTCTCACACGACTATAAACCTTCAAGAGAGTCACTTACCATGATGTAAACAAGATAATCGATTCAATAGACTGTGTTTATCGTGTAATCTAATATGCTGGTCACAGATCCAATGGTTTCGTGGATCTGATTGGCTGTTGGGGTTTTAGGGAATTTTTGTGAATTTGAATAAATGTGCTTAGGTCACATGAACTTTGTAACCTTTCAAGATGGCGACAGTGGCATGGAAAAAGATATGTTTATGAAACGTTTTGTAAAAAATAATTATTTCTGAAACATTTTAGTCGAGGTAATTCCAAAATAACAAAGATTTTTTTTTAAGTAAAAGGTTTATTTTTATGGACAAAACAATGTTTACCGACAAACAAAGCAATTTCAAAATTTCACGGACCGATTGAGATTTCGAAATCTCTGGAGCCCTGATTGTCTGTCATGTATCAAACAGTCAGTTTTCACAATGAACAGTGACTGAGAGGTAGGATGCTGCCTAATTTACCTCTTGATCCAGTGTCACAAAATTAATGCCATGGCAGAGCTCTTGATAAAGGATCTACATCATGTTAAAAAATCCTTATTGTGATCTCCAAAAACTATGTTGTTGGTACACAAAGAAATGATCTCAGTGAAGCAATTGTTTTAATAACCCATGGATGATTTGGATTTTAATGCGTAGTAAGAGAGATATCGGTGAGGAAACACTTGTTTCCTCTTCCTCCTTAGCTAGGATTGTGACATGGCAGGTGGACGGGGGTCAAGTAAATCTTTGAGATATGTTTTATGTTATTGGTGCAAGTACTACTATAGTCTCTGGGAATCATACATCTAAAATGTTTTAAATACATTTGGTAGAGAGTGTTTCACATTCAGTGTAAATTAGATAAGATTGAATTACTAAACTGTCTAAAATGTATACAGTTTCTATAAAAATCCATGATATCACTAAATTAATACAAACTTAATGCAATCTTAACCCTTTCCAATATTCTAAGATTAGTGCTAAGTAAATTTAAAGTTATACTGGAGAATAATGCAATAAAAATAGAAGAAAATAATTAAATGAAATAAGAATAAGCTGTTTATTTTGTTACTTAATCATTTAATAAAGATGCATGATAATTGCTCCTGTTTTCAGAATACTACTTGGCAGACATTTACAAGCCAATGCAGCTTACAGGAGATAAGTCTCCCGGAAATTGTGCTGTGTTTTTGTGTAACAGACATGAACATGTACCTGTTGTACATGTACGACAAGCCAGGTTAGTGATGAAACTGATTCGAGCCTTGAGCCTTAACACTGTCTGAAAGAATCTTAAATACTAATAATACCAAAGATATTAATGATTGTGGATATTTTTCTACTGCACACATATACAAAGACCTTCTTTTCAAATGTTGTTAGCTCACTTTATTTGCATTACTGTTAGTGCCAGCCATTGCAAGACTTCATTAGATGTTGCAATATCAAGTTTTTTCATTGCAGTGCTAGTTTATTTTATGAAAACTACTGTTTATGAAAGCTAATGCATGACTTCAATAAATATTATGATCATGTTTAGAATTAACATGTTTCTAGTGCTAGTGAAGTTTAGAATTAACATGTTTCTAGTGCTAGTGAATTTCATGTAAATTCCTGTTAATTACAGACAATACAAGTAACTATTATAATGAAGTATATTTGTAACATGTTTCCAGAGTAGAGGACCATGATGACTTAACACCAATATTTAACCGCCAGAGTGACATGTTGAATATGACCTATGGCAACTACTTCTTGGCTGAACTGATTGAGGCCCAGGATGACAATATGCACTGTTTGGTATCTGAGGTAAATATAGATATGAACCATTCTTTGCGAAAACAAACCATGAGGAATGAGTGATAAGTGTAGATTTAGATCAACCTGTGTATCCACAATGTTTGATCTGAATCTGCACTATTTGCCAAAATAATTGTTTCAGAAACTTTTTCAAGCTATTATTAATTTGGATCTGTGGAGAAAAACTTTATATAAACACTCATCATAAATAGCCTAAAGCTGGTTTTCCTTTAGCCTAGTTCATATGTACTGTGTCAGTTTATACTATTGAAATACATATTTATAAATATATGTTTTTTCAATACATTAGACAGACTGCAGCAATAGTTTTAACCCTCATTGCATGCAACACTGAATCTGCAGCAGAACCCTTAAAATCATCTGAGCACATATATCGAGGGCTTGGCGTGAAACGGTTGTAACTAAAAACCTATTTTGAAAACCCTGGTTATGGGGCAATTTTGACCCCTTTGTAAAACAATACAAATTTAGATGCCATTGCTCAGAACGAGCAATGGCACCTTAATTTCCATTGTTTGCCAAGAAAAATTATTTAACGCTTATAAAGACTTTATGGCTAGGTGATTAACCTTGTTAAAAAAAATACCAATTTTAGTTACAACCGTTTCACGCCAAGCCCTTTTGATATGAAAACTCTATAAGTGAAAGTATCATTATTGCAAAGATTTGAAAGTGTAGTTGTAATGGGCGAAATTGCACATCATGAGCAATTTCACCTTTCGCTACTACATCTTCAAAATTCATCTGCTGCAGATGTTTCAAATGCGTTAACATATGGGAAAGGGTTTAAGAATAAAACAATTTGAGGAAGTTTAATAATTATTTAGCATTTCCATGTAAATGCTGAATACATAACAATACTCTTTCTAGTGGTAATTTACATGCTCATGATTCTTCAGAAGTTTCTTATAGGACTGAATGATTCCCTGATGAAGATCCTGATCAGATTACACATTGACATACACAGATCTGGGGCTATGTGTTGGTTGCAAAAAACTACACAAAAACAAACAATATTTTCAATTCAGATACAATTTTGTTGACCCTTTCTCTCATATAATTGCTTTCTGACACCACTGCAGCAGACAACTTTTGAAAACATTGTGACAAAAAAAGAAATAGCTCAAAACAAGTAACTTCCTTTGCCACAATGTTTTCAATATTTTTCAGTAAATATACCCTCATTTATAGTAGGGATGTCAATGGTTACAAATATTACTAACCGGTTAATCGTATAATTTTGTAACCGACAAATCAATATTCACTTGATTCCGGGTTTCGTTTTTGTTGTTGTTGTATTAACTCGCATGCAGACTAGAAAATCGTTATTGGAAGCAGCATTATGGCAATATTCAGTAGATCTTTTTTTTAACGAAGAGACCGCTATTCGATTTATAATATGTTGAATGCAAGAGGATCATAGCCGCATATCTTTAAATACCAACTCAGGGGAAAAGGTGTTAAAAACTTCAAACTACTCTTTAAATCTTTTAATCGTGTTCATATATAAATTACAAATTCAACAATTCAAATTTATCACAATTATTCCAATTATTTGTATTATCAAAACAAATGCCGAATATAATTAATAAGTCTATATCATATAGTTTCTGCCTTGTAAAAGACATCAAAGTTTTTTAAAAAAGAAATAAACTGTCCTTTAACCCTTTCCCTCATACGACAATTATGCAGCAGACGACTTTGAGCATATTTTGTCAAAAAATAGAAAATCTCTATAACTGAATGGATAACCTATGACTAAAAATGGAAAACATTGTGTCAAAAGGAGAAATTGCTCGTTTTGAGCAATTTCTTTTTTTGTCACTATTTTTTCAAAAAGCCGTCTGCTGCAGAGGCGTCAGAAAGCGTCTATATGAGGGAAAGGGTTAATTAATCGTTAGATCAGCCACAATTATACGATTAACACTACACAAACAAACTGTCATCAATAAAATTGAGTGCGGTTGTTTTCACAGTTATGTAAACACTCCCGACCGAGGTGTGAATAATTAACCTCTGGTCAGTTACGTGTGACAAAACTGTGTATATATTTCATCTATTTTTCCGAGTACTCAGTTACTTGAATTACTAATTGATTAATCGAAAAACATACGGTTAACCGAGTAGCGAATTAATCACTATATTCTTTCCACATGTTTCCAAAGTCGTTTGCTGCAGGTTTGTTGTATGTTGGAAAGGGTTAATTAGAATCGACAACAAGATGGAGTTGAAAGCTGTTTTTGCTGGTGAAACATGTTGACATAATAATTCAAATACTTTCCTTACTTTATCTATCAATCTATTGCCAGGTTGATGGAACTGCCTATGGATTTATGAGCATAAGCACTGATGTTAACTGTGATCTGTTGAATGAATGTTTTGAGCTGGGACCTTTCCATGGATTGAGAAAACCTCACCCGGATGATGTCACCGAGACACCAAAGACACCCTCACCAACACCACCCCCACAAGGTTTAATTCAAATTCCTTTAGAAATGAGTGGCGTTACAAGTATATTGACCATAGGGCATTTGCAATCTATCCGTATCATCCCAGCCCTTCACACAGCCTGACCTTGATCTGCACTGTTTGCTGATTTAAGTCAAAGCAACATATATGAAGCCTCTGACATACAGAGTAGTTAAGATCAAAGACTAAAGATGTGCAAATTAATTATATTCTACACTTGGCAAGATACACCAATGACTTGGATTAGGGCAAGATTCAATTGAGCCATTTTACAAGAATACCAACCTCTGAAGTTTTGGAAATTAACCTTTTCCTACAAACAGGTGCTTTCTGATGCCTCAGTAGCAGACAACTTTTGAAAACATTTTGCCAAAAGGAGAAATTGCTTAAATCTGCAGTAGACGACTTTGAAAACTTAGAACTAGTAAATTTTTTGGAAACTCTAAAAATGAAAGTTTAAAACATTGTCACAAAAGGAGAAATTGCTCATAACGAGCATTTTATCCTTTTACCAAAATGTTTTTAAAAGTTGTCTGCTGTAGGTGCATAGAAAAGGTCTGTATATGGGAAAGCTTAAGCGTGTTGGTTCAGCCAATCAGAAATTTTGTTACTTTATGCATTTATTTAAAATGATTAAAGATTAGAATGGAATAAGTTTGACTGGTGAATATGGGCCCTAATGTACTGATATACTCTGTGTTGTTTCTGCAGAGGATCCACCCTCAAGACAGTCCACTGCCAGTTCTAAGAAGGACGAAGCCACGGAAACTGATATGTCCAAGGTTTCAGAGTCCATCAAAGAATCCACTAAAGAGGAAGAAAAATCTGAAGACAAAAAGGAATCAATTGGAAGTAAAAACTCAAGTGCTCGAAGCTCTAGATGTAAGTGACTAGCATATTTGATTAAACTATTTCCTCTGTATAGAAGTATTTTGACGCATCAGCAGCCGGGTGCTAATGAAAAAATTGTAGTATAAGGTGAAATTGCTTATGATATTTTTAGCTCACCAGAGCACGAAGGTATTGTGATCGCCTTTTGTCCGGCATCCATCGATCGTCAATCATCGTCAACATTTGCTTGTTAACACTCTAGAGGCAATATTTTGCATCTAATCATCATGAAAGTTTATCAGAACATACATCTCTATCAAATCTAGGCCAAGTTTGAAACTGGGTCATTTGGGGTCACAATCTAGGTCATTAGATCAAATTAAATGAAAATCTTGCTAACAATCTTGAAGCCGCATTTTTGGCTTGATCATGTTGAAACTTTGTCAGAATGTTTGTCTTAGTGATATCACCAATGGACAAAATAGTGTATGTGGGAAGGTGGCTAGTTACCTAGAAAGAATGTTGTCTAGAGTACAAATGCAAGAGAGCCAGAGAAAGTATGTATTTTAACTGGCTGTCTAGATATATTTGAAATACTGTTGAAAATGGTATTAAACTCCAATCAAGCAAACAATCCATCCTTTATAACCATTCTCAAGGTTCTTCCAGGTGAAGAAGGTAAACTGGGAAGACTGCATGGAGACTCAGGCTTGTCTGAATCTTTAATTGTCACAAAGTTTGGATGGTTTTCATATCAAGTTGCTGATATAAAATATGGATGTAAACAAATATATGTAATTCTGAGGCAAGGAGCCTAAATGCACTCAAACAGTACATATCCAGAGCAGAAAATCTCCAAACATTTTAATTATCATCTGAATTTTATTTTTTAAATGGCCTATTTAAAATTATGTTACTTGAAACTTGTGAGTATGAGTTGACAAAATAGTGTATGTGGGAAGGTAGCTAGTTACCTAGAAAGAATGTTGTCTAGAGTACAAATGCAAAAGAGCCAGAAAAGATATGTGTTTTAACTGGCTGTCTAGATATATTTGAAAATACTGTTGAAAATGGTATCTCAGTATTTACTTGATGAATTGCATTGAAACTTTTAAAAACCCTACCCAACTATCACACATATGTAAATTATCAAGTTAGATAACTCTATCCTGCATTTTATGCAAATTATGGCCCTTTTTAGCTCGACTTTTGAAAAAACGAGAGCTATTGTCATGACCCTTGCGTTGTGGTCGTCCGGTGGTGGTGGCGGCGGCGTGGTCGTCCGGTTACGGTTTTTTGTTCAGCTCAGCTTTTTTTCTGTTTTCTATCAGTAGAGCATCTGTGCTGTACGCGGTGCTCTTGTTTAAATTAGAAACTATGGTTAAAGTTTTGCATACTACTTATTATAAGAGTCCATATCTCAGTATTTACTAGATGCATAACATTGAAACGTTCTACAATGCTGCCCAACTACCACGCCTATTGAAATAATCAAGTTGGATAACTCTATCCTGCATGTAATGAATATTATCACCTTTTAAGCAATTCTGGTTAATATTTTGCATGCAACTACATTAGAGTCCGTATCTCAGTAACTAATAAGCGGTGGAAAAGTCGAGCGTGCTGTCCTCCAACAGCTCTTGATAGTTATGTAAAAGCCTGTATTTTGATTACCGGTAAGTTGATAATGAAAGAGTCTTATATATTTATTTTTTATTCATCTAAGAATATTCTTACAGGATTTGAAAACATGAGCTGTGTTTTTGTGGCCAAATACCAGTCCGGAACATACAAGAATATTTTAACCCTTTCCCACAAACAACACATCTGCAGCAGGCCTCTTTTAACACATTTAGGCAAAAATATGGAAAAAGTGTAATGATTGAAAAGAGTTGAAAACCTTGTGGCATAAGAAGAAACTGCTCATTATTAGCTATTTCTGCTTTTATCACAATATTTTCAAAGGCCTTCTGCTGTACAGACATAGCATCAGTATGATGGAAATAGTTTAAAAAAAAAAGGTTTTCTGAGCAGGATTTATGAAAGATCCAGATCAGGCTGCATGGATATTTACTGATCACAAGCTCTCATAGGTCCATTTTGTTGTGCCTTGACTCGTATAATTTCTGTTCACAGTGAATAGCGATGCCAGTGATGTTAAAGTTAAAGCCAAACTCAGTGATGCCCATATGGGAAGTCAGGGCTCCTTGGTTGATCAGGGCAGTGATGTAGGCGAACAAGAGATGGGCTCAGGAAAATTATCACCTGTGGTAAATCAGACTTTCTCTTCCGATGTTTTTATATATCCTTACTTCTTCAGGGATGGAGATAGGGATTGGCAGTTAGATGTACCTTTGTCTTCCCATATTTGTGTTGAACCATGATAGCTCAGTTGATAACAACTAATTAAGGCTTTTAATTTATGGGTTATGTGTTTTGAACCCTGATTCGTCCATTGATTCTTTCCAATGATCGACAACAAATCGCTTGTCTTCCACCAATGGACAAAATAGTCTATGTGGGAAGGTGGCTAGTTACCTAGAAAGAATGTTGTCTAGAGTACAAATGCAAGAGAGCCAGAGAAGATATGTATTTTAACTGGCTGTCTAGATATATTTGAAATACTGTTGAAAATGGTATTAAACTCCAATCAAGCAAATAATCCATCCTTTATAACCATTCTCCAGGTGCTTCCAGGTGAAGATGGCAAACTGTGAAGACTGCATGGAGACTTGGGCTTGTCTGAATCTTTAATTGTCACACAGTTTGGATGGTTTTCATATCAAGTTGCTCATATAAAATATGGATGTAGACAAATAATGTAATTCTGAGGCAAGGAGCCTAAATGCACTCAAACAGTACATATCCAGAGCAGAAAATCTCCAAACATTCTAATTATCATCTGAATTTTATTTTTTAAATGGCCTATTTAAAATTATGTTACTTGAAACTTGTGAGTTTGAGTTGATTGTGAATGTAGGTCCAGGGAATCATCGTCCTACAATCAAGAATAATGATTCACCAGTCAATCAGTGTAGGACATGAGGGAAACATTCTAACAACATTTGAGTCGTTCCACGAGAAAATCAACATTCTGGTATAGATCTGCGTAATGTATCGACCCAGATCAGCCTGCGCAGTCCGCGCAGGCTAATCAGGGCTGATACATTCCATCTTAGGGAGAAAGAGGTATAGAGTAATGATTCCTGAAAAAGAAAATCCACAGGAGGCGAAAATTGTCTGCATGGCCTGCTTTGGCTGATCTGGATCTACACTTTGTGCAGAGTTCACAATGTTGGTTTTCTTGAGGGACGGCTTATTTATGAATGGCCTATCCCAAATGATATTGCTTTGAACTTGTGGATTATTCTTTAATTTTGGAATTTATAGGCATATTATATAATATTACCCCAGTGCATTCTGTTTGACAGTCATGAATAATAATATTAAACAGTCTTATCAAACAATGGGAGTCTTATGAATGTGGAGACTGGCCAAAAAGTAATTGTGTAAATTGGTCATGAATCATGAGCGATTACATACACATTCTTCTTGGTGTTGACCATTGTTTCTTTAATAAGCTGATAATGCTGTCACATTTGTTTTATTGGCGTTTTATGCTGCTTTTATCATTATTTCAGTTATATCATGGTAAACAAACCAGTACTAGTACTAGGGAACTCCAACATGACTGCCATGAATGTTTGTATTATTTTTCTGGGATCCCTCCATTTGTGTTGGGCACCCAGATTTAAAAAGTTGGGGTTCCAGCTGAATCCCAGCAAAAGAAGGTTACTGTCAACCCCTGCCATGACTGAGGATCAAATCCAGGTCACTCGGTTCCAAATCCCTGACACTAACCATTCAGCCATGGTAGACTCCTTTTAAGGTTTAATACTCAAATTCCTGTTAAAAATGAATTTCATGTTGAAGGATTTTTTTTTTAAACCAGTCCAATGGTACGGCTCCATCACCCAAGCCCCCATCACGGCCTGTTAGTTTGTCCAAAAGATTTGTACCAACCTACAAAGGTGAAGGAAACAGTTTCAGCATCCAGCTCTTCTGTATTGACGAAAGATATGAAATGAGGTGAGACTGCTTTGATTTAATCCCTTCCCACAAACATTCGCATTTTTCCACATACAACAAATCTGCAGCAGAAATTGCTTGTTTTGTCTCCATGTTTTTAAAAAGCAGTCTGCTGAGAGGCATCAGAAAGCGTCTATATGTGGTTAAGGGTTAAATCTGCTGCAGACAACTGCGAAACATTTAAAGTTAAAAATATGAAAGATTAAAGAGGTTGTTTCACATTAGATATCTTTCATTACCCAACCATACCCTTTGCTGTTGTTTTTAAGCCCCTTTCCCGTACAACAAATCTGCAGCAGATGACTCGGGGAAACATTAAGTCAATACAATGGAAACTCTGTAAATGAAAGAACAATTATTGACAAGAAATGCAAATAATGAGCAATTCTTCTTTTAGCCACAATTCTTTCTTAAAGAGTGTAAAAAAGGCATCTGAATGTGAGAAAGGTTTAACCCATCTCTTGATAATCGGATTCTTTCTATTCTTCCATACTTGAAAACATTATTAGGACAAAAACAAATTTAATTGTTTGTTTGTTTGTTTGGAGTTTAACGCCGCTTTCAACAGCTTTGGTCATATCACGGCGGTCAGTGCACCTACCCATGTTTTCCTGGCTTTCCCACACCAGTACTTACACAACATTCTTTCGAAGCCACTGACTACTTTCTCACATAGATCAGAGGTGAGAGGCAATGGAAAACATCGCCCGAAAGAATGTCGCCGCAACCGGGTATCGAACCCGTGACCTCCAGATCACGAGTCAGATACGCTACCAATTGAGCTACCCGGCCGGGTCCAAATTTAATTGTCTACCTGATGTTATCTGCTCTTAAAAACTTGAAGAAAGAAAAGTCCCATTGGGTAAAACTAAAAGGAATTACTTTCTTTATTCAGAGTTGAAAACATTTTTTGTTTGAAGAGGCAAATTTTCAATTTCTCTTTATTATATAGTCCTATCAATTAAATACTGGAATTGATAAGTGTATTATTTTTTAAAACTGTCACTAGTGATGATAGCAAAAAAAATCCTTTTTTAATGTTTCCTTTCAAACAAACTTTTGTTATGAGCAATATCACCATTTGCCACAATGTTTACAAAAGTCGACTGCTGCATAGTTGTCAGAAAGCATCTGATTGTTGGAAAGGGTTCAAGTGTGAAAGACTTAACATAATGAAGATCTTGACTGAAGATAAAAAGTACAGAGGATTTTTTCCTTTTTCATATTGATTTCAAGTTACTGCTGCAGTGAGTTAAAAGTTATCTCTTCTAGGGATAATGTTGAAACTTACATATCACATCTGTAGTTTTATTATTTTTTGAAATGTCAATTGAAAAGAAATTTAAAGACAGACAACTGAAAGAAAGTTATGGCTGTATTGGTTTGAAGTGTTTACCAAATATTATTAATCTTTTCCCACATACTGACACATTTTGACACATCTGCAGCAGATGACTTTTGGAAATGTTATGGTAAAGGGAGAAATTACTCATGATATGCCATAATATTTCCAAATTCATTCAATGGATAATTCAAACTTTTTAAAGACATCTGCTGCAGATTAGGTGTAGGTGGGAAAGGATTAAAAATCCTTTTTACTTCTTTTTCAGATCAGCAGATTTCTTGGCAAAGGCATTTGCGCAGTTTCCTGATAAAGAATTCTGTGTCATTACTGTTCCTCACATGGTTCCTGAGTTCCCACTGCTACAGAGTTTTGTTGTAAGTTTATAAAATATATAAGACGAGACATCTCAATTGAATAATTTCACAAGCATGAGACAGAGGCTCTATAGTGCTGGCTTTATGATCGAAAAGTTCTCAGTTTGAATCCTGTTAGAGTGGGCCCAGCCTTTTGATCTCCCCACACTTTTCACGATATTGCTTCAGTGTCAGGGAACCAGGCTTGGGCTACATAGTGGGTTCAGATCACTCTGTCCTTCCCCATAGTCTTATCAGAATCTACACACATTTACAGAAGTTTTTAACACACTTTGTGAGTATTTTGTGAACAGTGTAGATCTTGATCAGACTGTACGAATGAACAGGCTGATCTGGTTTTAAGCTGTTCACAAAAGTCAACCTGTGTCCTTTTACCATGAATAAGCCCATATAAATTGTAAGAATTCAATTAATCTTTGCTTTTCTATTGTGTAAGTATATTGGATGCAATAAGTTGTTCTGTTCTGCTTAAACTGTTTACTTGATGTGATATTTTTAAAAGTCTTCTGAGAACAACATTAAACATATGTAAACAAGTTGAAAACATCTTTGAATATTGAGACATTGCTCTTCTTTTGCAATTTCTTCCCTCCTTTAAAATTGATGATTACTATGATTTGTTTCTAGTATTATTTTTCCTCTTTTAGCGAGTCACACCACGGTGTCCAAGTATCCTTTCTCAAGAGTTGTATGTTTTTCACAGAAATGGTTTATTGAAGTAAGTATAGGTAACTTTCAAAGTGTAATTTGTATGGAATATATATTATATTTTCTGTAAGGTTGTGCTACGCAGTACATATTTAATCCTTACACACCTGCAGATGGATTTATGAAAACATTTCAGCAAAAGAAAAATTTATCTTATCTTCAAAAATACAGAAAGTTTTGGTTTTAATATGTATCTGCAGTGGATAAGATTTTGAAAACATTGTGAATGAAGTAGAAATTACTCGGAATTTTGAGATATTTGTAGTGTGGAAGAAACAAAAATAAAGCATGCCAGCTAAGGAGTCAATACAAATTAGTCATGTCAGGCAAAGAGTGGCCTTAGTGCATTCTCGTTTTGGCATCTCAAAATGCAGCTTGGGTATGAAAGAAATAGGATTACAATTCCTGATTTTCATCAATTAAGCAGCAATCTGCATAAAATAACGTTAGGCATTTTCAACCAGTGTAGATGCAGATTAGCCAGTGCACAGTCTGATGTTTCCATGTACTGTTTGCCAAATAGTTACATAAATGTTCAAGAAACTTCTGTTATGCAATATCCATTTGAATCCTTAGCACATGTGTGCAGACAAAGGCTTTTTCCAAAATTGTAATAATTACGTTAAGGTTGGTTTTTCGCAGAGCAATGCATAATCGTTTCATGACTATTCTTAATTAACCCTTTCCCACATGTAGACACTTTCTGACACCTCTGCAGCAGACGACTTGTGAAACCATTGTGGCAAAAGTAGAAATTGCTCATGATGAGCAATTTCTCCTTTTGCTACAGTATTTTTAACTTCTGTTTTTTCAATATATTTGTCAGAAAGTTCTCAAATATGTCTGCTGCGTATTTGTTGTGTGGGAAAGGATAAAGGTATACAAAGAAGGTTATGTTGAGAATGTGCAAAAGTACAAACTCAACTTAGCTCTTTCAATGTTTGCATTTTGAATAAGACCCCTTTTTGTCAAAGGGAATCAGAAGTTTTTCATAGATGAAGTACCTTAACAGTGTCGTGTATGTAATAAACAGCCTTTCAACCCTTTCCCTCATATAGATGCTTTCTGACGACTCTGCAGCATACGTTTTTTTGAAAACATGGCGACAAAAGAAGACCATGTTTTCACCTCTATTATATTATTGTACTTTCATTTAAAAAGATTATTCCATATTTTGCGTAACAAGAATGTGTTGTGTGTGGAAAAGGGTTAACAGGGTAGTAGACTTGGAGATATATAAGAAAATTATCTTCCCTGTGGTTTTTGCCGCGCTAATGAACTTACATGTTTTTTCAGAGATTTCCAAGTACGTCTAGCATGTACAAAAGATTATCAAGGAGTTGAAAACTTGGTAAAGAATATTGATTTACATGAGAATTTATTGAAAGATCTGGCACAGTACAACAAGGCCAGGAGGGATGATGTAAGTTTGTAGTTTTATGTTATATCCTGCTGTACTTCATTGTATGTATGACCTTTTCGTACAGTTTATCCTTTTCCACATACAAAGAGTCTGTAGTAAATATCTAGGCAAAAGTAAAGAAAATTCCTAAAATTAAATGTTTATTATTAAATAGGGCTGAAAATATTGTGGCAAAAGGAGAAATTGCTCAGCATGAGCAATTTCTTCTCTTGCCACAATGTTTTCAAAAGCATTGATGCATCTACAAGAGGGTTAAAAGCAAGATCAGCATGCAAGAACAGGCGTTTACAGTCGGATATTGGCTATGTAGGTCCTTTGCAATTTTTTCTATAGAAAAATAAGTAATCCAAATTGTTGAACAGATAAGTCTTATTACATTAATTCAGCAGGTTAAGGGTTGAGATCAAACATTTCCAAAAAATATAAAAAGTATTTCACATGTCTAATGTTATATTTTTGAGAAAACTAAATTACTTTAAGAAAATAAGCTTTTAATCCATTCCTCCGAATGTTTTTGAATAAACCTAAAACATAATAATAATTGCTTAACATATATCTGTACACTTTGTCTAATAATTGCTTAACATATCTGTACACTTTGTCAACAATTTTCTTCCAATTCAATTTGAAAATTAAATGTAGAGATGTACACAGAACTTCATTTATTTCACAAACCTTTTATTAATTAATTACATTGTAACAGGACGGTACAGAAATCAAGGCCTTCATTGCAGAAAGTCAGTCACAGGTTGTAGGAATTGCCGTTGTCAGAATTGAAGAGGTATGTTGTTCTTTAATAATATGCATTTGCTTCCATTTTTAGCTCAACTATTCAAAGAATATGAGAGCTATACTACTCACCCTGGCGTCGGCGTCCACGTCACACCTTGGTTAAGGTTTTTCATGCAAGTACTTAAATACTAAATGTATTGCATTGAAACTTTCTACAACCCTACCAAACTATCACACCTATGTAGATTATCAAGTTAGATAACTCTTTCCTGCATTTTATGCTAGTTATGGCCCTTTTTTACTTAAAAATTCTGGTCAAAGTTTTGCGTGCAACTAAATTAAGAGTCCATATCTCAGTATTTACTTGATGCATTGTATTGAAACTTTATACAACCCTACCCAACTATCACACCTATGTAGATTATTAAGTTAGATAACTCTGTCCTGCATTTTATGCAAGTTATGGCCCTTTTTTTACTTAGAAATTCTGGTTAAAGTTGGGGTGAACAATAGATTACCCCTATTGATTGTGAGATCATCAGGTCAAACGTCAAGGTCACTAACCTTGAACGCAAAATTTTGTCAGTGATAACTCGACATTGCATGCACCCATGACCCTGAAACTTAACATGGAGGCTGGGGGTGACCAGAAGATGACGCCTATTGTGCAGTTATCATGTGACATTTCAAGGTCACAGTGACCAAGCTTGTCCGAGTGATAACTAAACCATGCCTGGAGCTTTAGTCCTTAAACTTGACTTGGAGGCTGGGCCTGACCAGTCATCTGCTGCAGATTTGTTGTATGTGGGAAAGGATGATGGTGAATAACTTATAAGTGTTGTAAGTTTCAAAGCAATATCTGTAATAGTTTTGACAAAAAAGGGAATTTGTACAAAAACCTTAACCAAGGTGTGACACCAACGCTGAGGCTTTGTGAAGCCTGTACCACCAGTATAGATCAGACTTTGTTTACTTTAGCAATATTAGGCTTATCATAAAATACAACATGGTCCATGATGGATAAAATTTCTGACAGCTCATTTGTGAAAAATGCATTATACATTGACTTGTTTTAACCTTTATACTATAGAGGAAAAAGTAAAGAATACATTTGAGTCTTTTTAATGTAATTGAAAAACCCACAGATTTTTTATTTTTGTTTAACCCTTTACCACATAGAAAAGCCTCTGCAGCAGATCACTTTTAAAAACTTTTATTGTAATTATACCTTCATTCATAGAGATATCCTATAATTTTAACTTTTAATATTTCAGGACATAGAATACATTCGCTCCCATTACAACATTGAGGATTTCATCTACTACAACCATCACAATAGAACAGAGCATGGACGACTTCACCATTTTGCTCTTAACCCAATGTTTTCACATTTATGTAAACATTTTCTCAAGGTGTGTTGATACAATCATCATTTTATTTGGTTTAATTCATGAAAATCTATCCTTGGAACTATTCATCTATTTTGAAAACATTAGAGGTAAAAAGTATAATATCTGACAAAGAGAAAGTATAGTTTTGATGTAAAGTTGTAAACCATGTTGCTAAACGGTTTTTGTTTTTTAGTTCTTAGCAATTTATTCCTTTTCTCATATTGCTTTCAAGTTGAGCCCCGATTGCTCAGTCAGATTGCTCAGTGCAAGCTGTAAATCCAGTGATGTGAGTTCAAACCTCGGCTTGGCCTAATTATTTCCCGACATTTGACAAAAGTAACTGTGATAAGTGCATAAGTCTTACACCAATGGGCTCTCAGTCTATGTGGAATAGTAGCCAGTTGCTTGGAAAGTGTGTTATGTGGATTACTGGTGTGAGAAATTATATTAAAAATATTGTCTAAAAAGTGAGCAAAATTAAAACCATATTGGTTGGTTTAAAGCCTTGTTGATCATCTAAATTGATGAGAAATCATTTTTATTATCCAGTCTCAGTGGTGACACTGTTTGTCAGGTTTTTTTAGAAACCTATGAATTATTGGCAAACAGTGCAGAGCCAGATAAGACTGCGCAAAGGTGCAGACTGATCTCAAGCTTCACTAGTCGTTAAAAAGTCCTACTTTCAAAATGCTTGATTGATTGATCAGGAAACAGTTGAGACAATGAAGTATAACTGGTTAAGTGATTAGTTATTTAACTGCATGAAAGTTGTATTCAATTCAGTGTACAGTCAAACCCATGCTTAAGACCACCATGTAATAGAAATTCCCTGTTAATAGAAACCAATGGTTTTCAAATTACTCTTTTCCTGCTTAAGTGACCTAGCAAGTTAAGATCACATGTGAGTTAAGACCAGGGTGGTGACTTCCCATGAATGGTCTTAATACACAGGTTCCACTGTTTATTACTTTGATAGGAACTGCTGAGAATTGGACACAAGACATGCCTATATTATCCACTGTTCCCACCATATACAGATCATGGGGTAAGTCTTTGACAAGGAAAGTATTTCTTACAATTTTTAACCCTTTTGACTGTTGAAGCCGATTTTGTGAAGCCTGTACCACCAGTATAGATCCAGACCAGCTGGCGCATTTGCACTGTCTGATCAGGCTGTATACTGTTGGTTGCTCAACTCAATATTTTTATCGTGATATCCCTAAAATTTGCTATGGACAGCTCTTATACCCACATTATCTCATTTATTGCCCAATCTAATTTATGTTGTGGGTTCTCAAAAGACTTGTCTAAGTGAGCCAGATAAGGATTTTGGATCATGAAAAATGTCTCTGCGTGTTTCTGATAAACACAATTGTTTTACACCTATTCATTGACTCCATATGGAAAAAATTGGCAACAGAGAAAGTGCTCATATTAAAATGAGAAATTTTTTCTTTAGCCAAAGATGTTTTCCCTACCTAAGAACTAATCCGAATATTTATTGCTTATTTTCAACTTTTATCTCTCGTGATAACTACCTATGAACGACAAACTTGTTTGTTATGCGCGCATTATCAATCACTTGGGAAAGAAATTTCTGTTTTAAAAGTTCAATTTATTGCAATTATCCATATAATTATCAACTCAATTTAAAATTCTACAATAACTTAAGATATTTCATAAGGTTATTCGCAGTCTATAAATTATTTACAGATTACAGAAAACTACTCATTGATCAGCTGTTTAAAGGAGATGGTACCTGTTCGACACAGAAGACAGATTGTGTATCCCTTAGAGAAGCTTAGCATCAATGCACCATCAGATAGAGTGCTGGCTACCAGAGAACCTTATGCACTGAACCACATTAATAGGAAGCTAACTCTTGAACCAAAGGTGATTTCTTTACCCTTTCTCATATGCCGATTCATTTTGACTCATCTGCAGCAAACTACTTTGAACACATTGTGGCAAATTGAGAAATAATTATTGCTTTTATGTGCAATTTCCCATTTTACCACAATGAATTCAATTCTGTTCAATAATTATACTTTCATTTATAGTGATTTTTTAAAAAAAATTGCCTAGACATTTTCAGAGTTTATTCTGCTTCAGATTTGTTGTATATATGTGAAGGTATTAAAATCATGTAATAGAATACATTTGTTTTGTAATATGATCAAGTTATAAAAGTATTTAATTTGTTAATTACTTTAAAATAACATGAAACATATTTTTCATATTCTAAGAACTGGTGGTTTTTTTTATCAATTGTTTTTTCTTGTCCACATTTGATCTATGATGTCCAATTTCAGCAAATTCAGGAAGAAATTGATGACAGCAAAATTCCTATTTCCTATTCCAATTTCTCTGTTGCTAAGTTTTTTCTTCCTCCTTTCTCTGTTGTTCAGTCCATTTTAGCTTGACTTTTTGAAGAAAAGGCTAGCTATACTACTCACCTCGGCGTTGGCGTCTGCGTCGGCGTTGGTGTCATACCTTGGTTAAGGTTTTTGTACCAATTTACTTTTTTCAAAACCATTACAGATATTGCTTTGAAACTTACAACACTTTTTCACCATCATTGCCTCCAGCAACAGACAAGGGTACATAACTCTGTCAAGGTTTTTGTATGAATTATGGCCATTTTTCGCCTTAGAATTTTGGTTAAGTTTTTCGTACCACCCCACGACTTTAAGTTATTCATACCAAATCAAATTTTTCAAAACAGTTAGAGATATAACTTAAACACTTACAAAAATCATTTTACCATCATAACCTCCACCATTACATCCAAGAGTGCATAATTCAGTAAAGGTTTTTGTAAGAATTATTACTCTATTTCGACTTGTAAAGTACTTTAAAGTGTAAATAATAAGATAATGTACTCGGTTATGTTTTCTCTATCACCCAAAAAAGATCTGTTTTATTGGCAAGCACAAAAAAGTCAAGGGCTCTGTCCACCGACAGCTCTTGTTGTAAGATGTTTTCAGTTTGAAAGAGTCTCAAATCAGTGTTTTAATGGAAATTCTCCTTAAATATATTGGTTTGATTAATGATTTTAGTTGAAAACATTTTGGCAAAAGGAGAAATTGCTCATCATGAGCAAACATTCACCTTTTGCCACAATACTTTAAATATATTTGTCTGCTGCAGATGTGTCAAATTGCTTCTGTGTGTGAAAAAGGGTTTAGTAGAAAAGAGTTGATTTATTTATTTTATATAATTTTTCATCTTTCATTCCAGGTCACAATCAATGCCAGAATTGTTGTAGTGGGTGCGTCTGATGTTGGTATTGGCTTCCTTGAGGCATTGGCATACTGGTGAGTCTTGCTGGCTTGAAACATTTACCCTTTTCTACATACAACAAATCTGCAGCAAACGACTGAAATCAACTAGGCTAAAATACGAAAAAACTCTTAAAAATGAAAGCGTAATTACTGAAAAAAGTTGTTAACACTGGCAAAATGAGAAATTGGTCATTAAGATAAAATTCTTCTTTTACCACAATATTTTCAAAAGAGGCATCAGAAAGTGCCTTTATATGGGAAAGGGTTAACCTTTTTCACTGGCAGATGCATTTTGACATATCTGCAGAAGGGGAATTTTGCAAACATTGTGGCAAAAGAAGAAATTGCTCAGAATGAGCAATTACTACTTTTGCCACAATGTTTAAACTTTCTTCATTTAAAAATGCTTTTATGAATTACAAATTTTCTATATTTCATTATGATATAAAAAAATCCAAATATTTTCATAAAAAAATTATAATTTTTACAAATATTCAGTTTGGTAGCCGATATATTTTCAAACTCATCTGCTGTAGATTTGTTGTATGTGGGAATGGGTTAACTTGATTGCAGAGAGCTGGACAATGGCTGAGTGCACTGGTCATTTCTACTTTATACTACCAAATCAAAGTGTCAGTGAGATGTGAGTAAAGAGTTTTGTCCTGTATTTTGCGATATTTCAAAGGCACTTGATTGTGTGAGGCATAATGGCCTACTAAGCAAACTAAGAGCAGCAGGCATTTCAGGACCTGTCTTTAACTGGTTTGGCAAGAGTTTGGTCAAAATATCATGTCACCAGGAAGATAAAGCAGACTTCATCCCTGGCAGTACAAAAGAAATATTGAAAAAAAAGAGTGAAAACAATCCATTCTGCATTTTTTGAGCCATTTCATTGCATTTTAGCCATTGAAGTTTTCCTACAAACTTTTAGTTTTACTTTTACATTATAATTTTGCTGTCTTTTGACTCTTGTGTATCAGAATGTCGGCAATTTCTACCAAGAGGAACTACAAACATTGGGGTATGATTTTAAAATAAGTAGAAGATTTTGTGAGAAAATTGGAATTGCTAAAAAAAGACTTTATAAAATCCACTTATTCGAAAAGTACCAACAGATGTTTGTACCAGGGAAATAGATAACCCTTTCCCTACTGTGAATACATGTAAACAAACTATCAAAGCTTTCTGAGATAAATGAATGTAGAAATATTTGAAAGAGTCGAAAAGATAGTGGCAAAAGGAGCTTTTTAAGAGCAATTTTTGCCACATTGTTTTAAAGAGCTGTCTGTTGCAGAGGCATCAGAAAGCCTCTGAATGTGTGACAGGTATAATTAAACAAGAAGTCTATTTTTGTTGTAATTAAATCTCTTTAAAAGATCATAAAATTATGGAATTAACTGTTACCACGTTCCAAAATATCTTTAACCCTTCCCCACATACAGCAAATCTGCAGCAGACGACTTTAGAAACAAAAACACCTAATGTCTCTTTAAATGAAGGTATAATTACTAAAAAAAAGTTGATATCATTGTGGCAAAAGAAAAAATTGCTCGTTTTGAGTAATTTCTGCTCTTGTCAGAAACTTTTCAAAAGATGCATCAGAAAGTGTCTATATGTGGGAAAGGGTTATCAATTCTGTTGCCATGTTTTTAAAATTCATTATTATATTTTAGACCAGAGGAAATGAATGGAAAATAATCTGTCTTTCTGATATCTAAATATTATTATCTAATCCTTTAATCCTTTCCCACATACAGCAAATCTGCAGTTAATGACTTGGAAAACATCTAGGCAAAACTATGGAAAATGTCTCTATAAATTTAAAGTATAATTATTGAATAGGGATGAAAACATTGTTGCAAAAAGAATAGCCCATTATGAGCACTATCTCCTTCTGCCATAATGGTTGCGAAATTCATCTGCTGCAGATTGTGGTCGTTATGCAAGATGGTTGTAACTTTATCTTATTACAATATGTAGTTACAACCGTTTGGCATGAGTTAATTAAAATGCATCAAATTGGGAGTGCATATGGGAAAGAATGAACCCTTTCATTCATATAGACGCTTTCTGACACTTCTGTAGCAGAAGAATTTTGAAAACACTGTGACAAAAGGAGAAGCTGCTCAAAATTTCTCCTTTTGCCAAAGTGTTTTCAACTTTATTTAATTATTATGCTGTTTTTTATAGAGATTTTTCACATTTCTGCCAAGATGTTTTCAAAGTCGTCTGCTGCAGAATTGTTGTATGTGGGAAAGGATTAATTTATTCTCGGTTCATATTCTTGAGACTAATTAAAACTAATGATTTGAATCTGTTTCTGATGCAACCATCTTTATACACAGCTAAAGCTGACATATTACTCTTTCAGTGCTGAATTTCCAAAAAGTAGACTCTACCCTATTTAAAAAAGGGGACTCCATTTATCATAAAAATAGTTTTTAAATATTTTGATAACTTAAAGGCAAACAATGTTGGTTTCAGATAAGACAGCCTGTTACCAGCTGACGCACATGTATCGGTTTTGTTTGTAAAAACCTCAATATCGCCATTAGCGCTGAAACAGTTAACCCTTTATGTTTCTCCGGAACCTTTTTTTAGAGAACGCACATCTCAGATTTGATGTTTTACCCTCTCCCCAAATGAAACAAATCATCAGCAGACAAATTCAAAAAATATTCTAAGTGAAAGACTTCATAAGTGAAAGTATAATTATTAAAATAGTGTTGAAAATATTTTGGCAAAAGCAGAAATTACTCATAATTAGCAGTTTCTTCCTTTGTCACAACATTTCAAATAATCATCTGCTGCAGATGCTTCAAAGTGCTTCTGCATGTGGGAAACAGTTAAATAAGGATATTAGAACCTGAAATAAGTATCTTATCCAGAAATCTGGTACAGATCAGCCATTTTCAAGTAAATAAGTTTTCTTTTCAGTCCCCATCTTCAGTTCAACAACATGACGCTAATCTCACCACATGGACTCCCCAGCGAGCTTTCCAAGGATGAACAACTGGACAGTGTCTTGTCTAACGGTCACTGCTATAGCCATGATGAACATGCCAAGATAGCTCTGCAAGCTTGGGTCAATGTGGTTTATGGCACTATGACGGCTATCGATAGGAAAAAGAAAGTCGTCAAAGTCAACAATGACGCATTGGTACCATACGATCATCTCATACTGTGCACAGGTCAACAGTATCAAGTGCCAATGCCCACAGAAGCTGATATTGAATCAGGGGTTACAAACTCAAATCTCCCTAACAGCCCAGACAGAAGGTTTATGG
Organism: Serripes groenlandicus; assembly: GCA_031761405.1. Classification (NCBI taxonomy): domain Eukaryota; kingdom Metazoa; phylum Mollusca; class Bivalvia; order Cardiida; family Cardiidae; genus Serripes; species Serripes groenlandicus. The sequence goes on from JASEVX010000102.1 coordinate 376,259, forward strand.
GTGACAGACCAAAGAACTGTCTAACAATGAATGATGCTTATGATGCCGCGGTTGCTCTCTACTTCATTGAAAATAACCTGGTAAAAAATCAGAGTAAGTACCTGAATTATGTATTTCATCAATTTCTTATATTTTCTTTATCTTTTCTTTGATAAAGAAACACCTTTTTTACTTCAGGAAAAGAAGAATGTGCGCATTCCCAAATGTATACTGTAAATTTTTCAGTTTTTATGCTTTTGTCCTTAGATGTTTTCAAAGCAGACTGACTCTGACTCTTTCACACATACAACTAATCTGCATTAGATGACTTTAAAATCATATTTTCAAAAAGGTGGAAAATCTCTATAAATGAAAGTATAATTATTGAAAAGATTCTTTTATTCTTTTTTTTTTTGCAATTTAAAGAAATTGAATCTCCGTTATTTTCAAAATTGAAATATATAATTTCCTCTTTGAATATAAAAAGTATGACACAATAACAAAGCAGGAAATTGAAATGTAATCATATACATGCATGTTTCTTTTTACTGAATAGAAACCAGTGCAATTAATAAAGTTGAAGGGGATAATATCAAAATAATACAGAATCTTTTTTTTTTTACTTTTTGCTAAAATTCTTTAATGTCAACGTTTGAAATCACTGTGGAAAAGGTTGAAATAATTAGAAGTTTCTCTTATTCCCACAGGAATTAACCTTTATCAAACCTAGGATCGCAACGTTTCAGATGTTTTTTTCTTTTTTCTTCAGATCTATTCAAAGCAGACAACTTAACCCTTTCCTTCATACGACAATTCTGTAGCAGACGACTTTGAACATATTTTGTCAAACAATGGAAAATCTCTATAATTGAATGGATAACCTATGACTAAAAGTGGAAAACATTGTGGCAAAAGGAGAAATTGCGCGTTTTTAGCAATTTCTTCTTTTGTCACTATGTTTTCAAAAAGACGTCTGATTCAGAGGCGTCAGAAAGCGTCTATATGAGGGAAAGGGTTAAAGAGATATTCTATTTTTTGACAAAATATGTTCAAAGTCGTCGTCTGCAGAATTGTCGTATGAGGGAAAAGTTTAAACATATAGACAAAAATATGGATTGTCAATATGAGCAATTTCTTTTTTTGCCACAGTAATTTCAAATTGCGTCTGCTGTTGATGCTCAAAATGCCTCTGAAGGTGGAAAAGGGTCAACCACAAAAATAAGTATGTAAATGTGTGACAATTTGCGTTTTTTACAGAGCCAGCCATCGTATATGGATCTTCACTAGATGCCTTTACCTGTATTCAGACATTATTATCAATGGGCCTGACTGGTGATAAGATACTTTTTGTTCAACCACCACCACAGTATGAGGTCAGTGACAAGTCAACTTCTCCATTTTTAGCTCTCCTGGCCCTGAAACTATAAAACTCTGAAAACCTTCTCTGTGCTCAGAAAAGGACTCTATGTTTTAAATAAGTTATCTGATTGGTTGTTTTGCAAATGGATTTGCTTCTGACCAATCAGATTACCAACTATGAGCATAGAGTAAATGTTTAAAGTTATTGATCCTGACTTCAAGCGCTTATAGTCAGCTGTTGTAAGCACCTTGTTAGAGCTCTAGATAACAGGCCTTTTTTTTATGTTCTTAAATCAGTATTTGACACTCAAACATTATGTTGTGGTTACTCAATACAATTGTGTCACTTAGACGATTCTTATGAGTACCCAAAGCATAGGGTTTGGTTAAGAAATAAAAGAGATATTGTGGGGAAAAGACCAGTCTACTCCAAGAATTTAAAAATGATAGTAATGACCGCCCAGTGTTGTGGGTTTATCATTTGGACAGGATAAATGAACCATTAGTACTGGTAACTTACCCAGGACATGCCGTGATATAACTGGATAAATGGACCAGTAGTACTGGTAACTTACCCAGGACACGCTGTGATATAACTGGATAAATGGACCAGTAGTACTGGTAACTTACCCCGGACAAGCCGTGATATAACAGGATGAATGGACCGGTAGTACTGGTAACTTACCCAGGACATGCCGTGATATAACAGGATAAATGAACCGGTAGTACTGGTAACTTACCCAGGACATGCCGTGATATAACTGGATAAATGGACCAGTAGTTCTGGTAACTTACCCAGGACACGCCGTGATATAACTGGATAAATGGACCAGTAGTACTGCCATGGTAACTTACCCAGGACATGCCATGATATAACTGGATAAATGGACCAGTAGTACTGGTAACTTACCCAGGACATGCCTTGATATAACAGGATAAATGGACCAGTAGTACTGGTAACTTACCCAGGACAAGCCGTGATATAAAAGGATAAATGAACCGGTAGAACTGGTAACTTACCCAGGACATGCCGTGATATAACAGGATAAATGAACCGGTAGTACTGGTAACTTACCCAGGACATGCCGTGATATAACGGGATAAATGAACCAGTAGTACTGGTAACTTACCCAGGACATGCCATGATATACCGGTAACTAAAAAAGGGTTGAAAGTGGCAAGAAACTCGAAACAATCAACCAGTTAACTCCACCTTAACATTTAATTAGTCCTCTGACATTGTGCCTCTTACTTGCCATCAGTAATGTAATTTCTGATAAGTATTAATCAAATCCTATAAATCTTTCGACCAATATCATCAAAACTGTATAGTTATGTTCCTGGGGTAGTTTCCTTCAAAAGAGGCCAATTTAAATTAGTCACTTTGTGAAAAGAAGTTTTTGTTCTTTAACTAATGAGTATCTGCAATTGAATCTACATTTCAAATTTGAAATGATTTCTCATGGAATAATTTTCAACTGTTTACTTGTAGCTATAATGGGTTATCAAGAAGCATGGTTGCCAGATGAAAGGACTGTTTAATCCTATGTTGCTTTATGTGATATTTCAATCTGAGAGTATTTGTCTGTGTTTTTGACAGATTTGGCAGAAATGCTTCTTAACCCTTTCCCACATACAACAATTCTGCAGCAAACGACTTTGAAAACGTCTAGGCAAAAGCACAGAAAATCTCTTTAGATGAAGGAACAATAATTGAATAGAGTTGAAAACATGGTGACAAAAGAAAAAAATGCAATTTCTTCTTTTGATGCCATGTTTTCAAAAACTATATATTATCTTTAATTTTGTTGTTTTGTATGAAAACATTCTTGAAAGCTATTTTAAATGAAGAAATTTCAAATATAGTCATAGTAAATGTATTTTCATGGAATTGCTAACCATTCTGAGTTTTGTCTGAAACTCTTTAACCCTTCCCACCTGCAGATGCATTTTGACGCATCTTTAGCAGACAACTTTTGAAAACATTGTGCCACAAGAAGTTTTGCTACAATGTTTTTAACTCTTATTAATAATAATGCTCTTCATTTTTGCTAAAGATATTTTTCAATGGGATCTGCTGCTGATTTGTTGTATGAAAATGGTTAAACCACATGTATAAATACCAACCTTTGATATTTCAGACATCTTGCTTCAACGATCCCGCAGTAGAAGGTTCCATTGCCTCAGCCCTTAAAGAAGCTGGTGTACAGATCCATTCTGGATACTTCTTGGCACAGTGGAACGTAGACCAGGACTGCAACGAGATCACATCCGCCAGTTTTACCTCGGCTGACGTTCCACTCACTATTGACTGCACCGTAAGTGATCATCATATATATCAATTTGATAAATTCTATCCTGATCTTAATCAGAACTGAACAAATGTCTTTGAAAATATCTCCTTTGGCCGCAATGTTGTCAAATGTTGTCCTCTGCAGATGCATCAATATGCGTCTGCATGTTGGAAAGGGTTTAAAGGGTTTATCCTTTGCAACATACAACTTTTAAACAATGTTGAATAAGGACAAATTGTTTCTTTGTATTCACTTAACTTTTTCCCACATACAACAAATCTGCAACAGAAAACATCTTGTCCAAAATGTAAAACAAATCCATTAATGAGAGTTTAATTATTAACCCTTTCCCCATACAACAATTCTGCAGCAGACGACTTTGATCATATTTCGTCAAAAAAAATAAAAAATCTCTATAATTGAATGTATAACCTATAACTAAAAGTCGAAAACATTGTGGCAAAAGGAGAAATAGCTTGTTTTGAGCAATTTCTTCTTTTGTCACTATGTTTTCAAAGGCACTACGGTCATGGTGGAGTGCCCTTTGGGCAAGGCACATTTTCTAGCCTAGTACTGGTTTGTTTACCCAGGGATCATGAAAAAAGTGAACTGTCGCCGTGATATAACTGAAATATTGTTGAAAGCGGCGTAAAACCCCAATAAATAAAATAAAGAAATATGTTTTCAAAAAGCCGTCTCCGGCAGAGGCGTCAGAAAGCGTCTATATGAGGGATAGGGTTAAATAGAGTTGAAAACATTGTGACAAAAGAAGAAGAATGCACTTGCTGTAAAGAAGACTAAGGATATGATGTCTGCACTACTTCACTTATTGAATTGTTTTGATAACTTACACATGTATGTTATAATCCTTTCAAACATGCAAACAAATCTGCAGCTAACACTTTGATAATTTTGTGACCAAGAGAGAATTTTACTCATCATGAGTAATATCTGCATTTGTGACAATGTGTTCAAAAGTCTTTCACTGCAGTTCCATCAAATGGTATCTACATATGCGAATAGGTTACCCTATTCAATCCTTTACCTTGTTTGTTTCAAACAAATCTGAAGGAAATCTGAATTGAAAGTATGAGTTTGAAGGAAAGAAGAGGAAGTTCCTCTTTTTATCACAATGTTGTCTAAAAATGTCTGCAGAGGAGCTGTCAAGGGAAAACTGACTCTTTCTTACATGTAGTCACATTTAAATACCTCTGCATTAAATGACTTTTGAAAACATTGTGACACATGGAGAAATTGTTCATAATGAGTTTTTGCTGCAATGTTTTCAGCTCTATTCTAATATTTAAGAGATTTTCCACATATTTGTGCAGATCATTTCAAAGTCGTCTTCAGCAGATTTATTGTGAGTCGGAAAGGGATAACATCTGTTAAAGATCAATTGCAGATGCAAGGAAATTCGTCATTAATGACAATAGCATTTTGAATAGGACAGATTCATGAAAAGATGCAATTGGCCATTTCCTATACAGGAAGGACTTATAGTAGAAGCAAATTTTGAAGTACTTGCTATATTTGCAATGATTTGATTTGTTACCTGATTTACATCTTGAGATAAAGATTGTTCTACTCAAATGGCGGTATAACTTCAACCCTTTTTTTTTTGTAAACCATTTTGGTGCATCCATAGCAGACAAATTTTGATAGTATTGTAGCAAAAGGAGAAATTGCTCATGATAAGCAATTTCTCCATTTGCTTCAACATTTTCAACTCTATTCAATACAATACTGTTATTTGAAAAGATTTCCTAAGTCATGCAATAGACAACTTTTAAATATCTAGACAAAAATACAGGGTTGGATATATCTGTCAATGAAAGTGTAATTAATGAATAGAGTTGGAGATATTGCTGCAGAAGGAGAAATTTCACATTTTGAGCCATTTTCTTCATTTGCCACACTGTTTTCAAAAGTCGTCTGCTGCAGATGTTTCAAAGCACGTCAGTTTTGGGGAAATCATTAAAGGTTGATTTCTTCTGAAGCAGGGAAAAGGTGTATATTCTATATTACAAAGGAACAGTTTTTCTTTATGTTTCTCGTCTTTTATTTCAGGCTTTCTTTGCCTTTTACAGAAAGAATGTAGATTTCGGTGCATTTAAAGGTAGATTAATTTACGGTTTATTATTTTTTTCATGAGACTTTTATACCTTCATCAAATGTTTTGGTAATATAGATACTGAAAGAAATAAGGCCTTGACCCCTCCTTATCAACCAGGTATCCAACAAAGTAAGACCCTGCATATAAGAGTGATAATGTTGCTGTTTGGACTGGCTGGTTATCAGCAAACTATTTTTTCCTATTAACTGTCTTTATACTTGAAATGATTCTTACCAAATATTATAGGAATGTAGCTTAGATAGATAGCAAGTCTTGAGATTTTTTTGGAGAGGGATGAAAGTCACTGGCCCTTTTCAATTGCAGATGTTCTTTATGTGAAAAAAATGGTGGTAATTAATCAGCAAACAATGAAGATCCCAATTATATTTGACGAACAGGATTGAACGGGCATTTGTTGAATTTTGCTCTTCATGGCTGTTATGTTTTTAAGCATATTATCTATGATGCCTTTCAGAGGAGCATGAACAAATTTCAAGAAAATTCTCTATTAACTTTGTCAAGGCCGGGTAGCTCAGTCGTTAGCGACGAGAGATGTCAAGGGGTCGCGAGTTCCAATTCCTGCTTGCAAACATTCTTTTCTAAAATTAACAAAAGTCAATGATACACCAATGAGCTAACAGACTATATGGAAAAGCAGCCAGTTGCTTGGAAAGACTGTCATGTAGAGTACTGGTGTGAGAAAGCCAGGAAACATGTAGGTAGGTGATTTGTTTGCTATTGTAATTTGTGTGTCATGCTTTGACTGGGGTTATTATAGTTGTCTGTTAGTTGCAGATTAGACATCATGTGTACCTTTAGCCCTTTTCCATGTACAACACATCTGCAGCAGAAGGCTTTGAAAGCATCTGGGTAAAATATGGAACATCTATAAGTGGAAGTATAACCCTTTCCCTCATACGACAATTCTGCAGCAGACGACTTTGAACTTATTTTGTCAAAACATAGAAAATCTCTATAATTGAATGGATTACCTATGACTTAAAGTGGAAAACATTGTGGCAAAAGGAGAAATTGCTCGTTTTGAGCAATTTCTTCTTTTGTCACTATGTTTTCAAAAAGCCGTCTGCTGCAGAGGCGTCAGAAAGCGTCTATATAAGGGAAAGGGTTAACTATTGAATACAGTTGAAAAATTTGTGACACAAAGAGAAATGACTTGTTTTGAGCCATTTTTCGTTTTATCTCAATGTTTTCAAAAGTCGCATGTTTCAGATTTGTCAGGGTTAAAGACTGTTGTTAACCATTTTCCAGCAATAAACGATGCTTGTTTAGTGTATGATGGTAAGCTGGTGATTGATGCCTATTTCCACACCAATGATATGGCTATTAGGGGTGCAGGATCTCTCACAAAGTTCCAGAGAAAGTACCATGCTGATAAATGGAATCATTCTTGTTTTAATTCCAAGGAAATTGGCATTCATGTAAGTTGATTTACTTATTTTCTAGTATTTCAATAACTTTTAATTCCTCTGCAGCAGATGATTTCTTTTTTTTTAATAAAAGATATAAGAACCAACATCTTGCATTCTTACAAATAATGAATCTGCAGCAGATGACTTTGAATGATAACATTGTTACAAACATGTGATAAAATCTCCATAAATGAGAATTTAATTATAAAATAGAGCTTGAAACATGTTCGGGTAAGGAAAAATGAGCAATTTTCTCTTTTGTCAAAATGATTTTAAAAGCTATAGAGGCATCAAAATACATCTGCAAGAGGGAAAAGGTTTACTAAGTGTTTTCAGCTTTGGAGAGGCTAGACGGCTAGACATCTTTGTCTATAACAGTTAACCTGATGATATTTGAAGGAGAAATATAAGATGGAAGCATCTTTTTCCCACAATGTTGAAAAATGTTGTCTGCTGCTGTGTCACAAGTCATCTGTATTAATTAACGATTGAACAGATCTCTTTGGACTTGGTTGTGTTAATATGGATTGGTTTATAAGTGAAAAATGTCTAGGTGTGGAATGAAGAAATGAAGACCTCATATAAAAAAACATTTATTGTCAACAAACAAGGACAACCTTTGTAACAAAAACAAAATAGAATATAATAGAAATATATATATATAGGCTTTGTATATTTATAATATAAGGATATGTATACATAGATATTGTTCTATTTGTTAAGAACACTTTTTATTTGATGTTTCTTCAATAGGAAAGAAAAATGAGTCTAGTCATTCCATTATTGAGTTAGTTTGAATATGTTTTTGAAATAGAAGAAATTCTTCATAATGAGTGATTTCCCATTTTTTACTTCAATATTTTCAACTATATTAAATTATAGATACTTTCCATATTTTGTTTCCTAAATGTTTTCAAATTTGTTGTCTGTTCAAAAAGGTTAATGCATCAAGAGAAAAAAAGAAGTATTTAAATTTGTTAAAGCGTTTACTTTGCCATATCCATTGGCATATGCACAAGAAAACTTCTTAAACCTGTGACCACATAAAGACGCTTTGTGACGCCTCTGCTGCTGACAACTTTTGAAAACATTGTGACAAAGGAAGTAATTGCTCAAAACGATGTCACAATGTTTTCAACTTTTTTCATTAACTTCACCTGTATTTATAGAGGTTTTCTGTGTTTTTGCTTAGAGGATTTCATAGTAATCTGCTACATATTTGTTTTATGTGTGAAAGGGTTATTGTTGATAAAGTAAGGATCAAGATGTACTTATGAATCATGCTTTGTGAAAACCAATCAAAGGGCATTTGCTAAAAATTCTGCGTTTTTAGCTCGCCTATTCCAAGAAATAGGGGAGCTTATGTACTCACACCGGCGTCCACGTTGGCTTTGCCAGCTTGGTCAAATCTTTGCATGCAAGGCCTTTTTAGACACTGTGTATGCTGTTGCTTTGAAACTTCACACTTGATCTTTACTTGTATATAAACACTTATCATAGATACGCTAAGGTTGGTTTTCACGGAATACCACTCACATGTAATTGATAAAAACATTCAATCAGAATAATTTAACCCTTTCCCTCATACGACAATTCAGCAGCAGATGACTTTGAACATATTTTGTCATAAAATATAAAATCTCTATAATTGATTGAATAACCTATGACTAAAAGTGGAAAACATTGTGGCAAAAGGTGAAATTGCTTGTTTTGTCACTATGTTTTCAAAAAGCCGTCTGCTGCAGAGGCGTCAGAAAGCGTCTATATGAGGGAAAGTGTTAATGAACTTGACAGTTAACTAAAAATTATCCACAACATGGGGTTTGCAAATTAAAGGTCTAAGGTACAACATGAATTTGATTTTAATCTCTCTTTCTCTCTGTTTACATGAATGGCATGCTTTCTCTCTGTTTACACAAGTGGCATGCTTTCTCTCTATTTACACAAGTGGCAATCCTGAGCATTATTACATTCAAGGTAAACTAACACAATAAAGTCTTTAAGGCATCAAGGGATAATTAAGTGTTAAGGCTTCAAGTGAAACGAAGTACTTAGAAGATGTTGCTAGGGTCATCATCTTTAGATACATCTGATAAAACACATTTAACTGATGGACAGTTGAAAGTATGATTATGAAAGTAGCAAGTAGTAGCAACATCTTTGGAATATTTAAATATACCCCTTTTTGTTTTTCAAAGAGGCACTCTTTGTTAAAATCAACCGTAAAGCATTTGCTTTCATTGAATTAAGATCAAGATCAACCAGCACATCACCGCAGTCTGATATGGCTCTTCACTGTTCGCCTATTAGTTATAGAGAGTTTCTTTAAACATATTTAACGCTGTAGATTTAGATCCTTATCAAAAATGCGTCAGCAGGTCTTTTTATTAAATACAATAACGAATAAGGCTTGATTTCATGGATTGCTCATAATCATTTTCTCCATTTGCCTCAATGATTTTAACTGCTTTCAATGATTACAGTTTCACTTAAAGATATTTTCAATACTTTAGCCCAGAACGTGCAATTTCTCCTTTTGCCACAATGTTTTCCACTTTTTGTCATAGATTATCCATTCAATTATGGAGATTTTCTATGTTTGACAAAATACATTCAAAGTTGTCTGCTGCAGAACTGTCGTATGAGGGAAAGGGTTAAGACAGATCATTCTTGAAAGATCAGCCTGTCTGTTTACAATCTAGACATACAATCATTGTCAAAGTCTCTTTAGAATGTTTATGACCTAAGACCCACCTGCACATGTATAAAATCTTATTCTAATAACCATTAACCCTTTCCAATATGCAGATGCATTTTAATGCATTAGCAGCAGGTGATTGTTGGAAACATTATGGCAAAACAAAAGGGGTAATTGGTCATAAATGGCAACTCTATGTAGCGATTTTCAATATTTTTGCCTAGATGATTTTGAAGGTGTCGCTGCAGATTTATTGCATGTTGGAAAGGGTCAATATTAAGCTCTTAATAAGGTTGGCTCTTGTGTCAAGTGGATCTTATTACAAACAATAGAAACGCAATTGTGTGTACTATTTCAATATAATGATATGTAATTGATATGTAATGTTTTTCTCCAATTTAAAGGATAACTAACCAGTTCATTGCCTTTTTATTCGTTAAGTAGAAAATTGAGATTATTTAACCCTTTCCCTCATATAGACGCTTAATGACGCCTCTGCAGCAGATGGCTTTTTGAAAACATAGTGACAAAAGAAGAAATTGCTCAAAACGAGCAATTTCTCCTTTTGCCACAATGTTTTCCACTTTTAGTCATAGGTTATCCATTCAATTATAGAGATTTTCCATGTTTTGACAAAATATGTTCAAAGTCGTCTGCTTCAGAATTGGCGTATGAGGGAAAGGGTTAAAAGAGTCGTTGCAAGAAACAATCTAGTTATTTCTTTCTACAACAAATATTGCACTTGTGGACTGGAATTTGTCCTCATCGCATTGTTCAGGAGAGGATGGCTTCGTACATGTACCTTTTAAAATTGTCATATTTGTTTCAAAACATTCCGCTGCTACCGGCATTGTAGCAATACCATGGTATCCATTTTGATTTAACCTTTTTTGATGAACAGCATTTTTAATATTGGCGGATTGTGAGGCAGGATTTGCATTGGTAATAACTTCTTCTGTTGCATTGAAAAACATCTTTTTAAATGCAAGTTTGAAATTACTGTTACCGTATGCGTAAAGGAATGGATTGATTGCCGAATTAGCATGACTTAACACAATGGCTACAAGAAGCACCTCTATTGGATATGGACAAGACATGCCACATAATAGACTCATGCTGTTGAGGACATGTATTGGTATCCAAGATAAGGCAAACAGAAATATGACCCCAGCTAGTGATTTAGCAGCTTTGATTTCTTTCTTGAATCTCTGTGAGGCTGATCCATTGATACCATTGTTATGACTTGTTATTTCAAGTGCGGCAATTTGTGACATTTGTTTACGTACGATACAAAATATATATGAATAAATGGCAATGATAATCATCAAAGGGACGAGTATACAACCAAAGAAGTGGAAATAAACGACATATTGCATGTCAATTACATTTACAAAGTTACATGTCCATTCATCAGTCATCTTGGATCTTAAATTCCACCCAAACAAGGGAATGAGACCAAACAAAAATCCAAATATCCATACACCCACGTTAATGATTATTGCACGTTTAATGGTCATATGTTCTTGATAAAAAAATGGATGCTTAATTGCAGTAAACCTCTCGAATGCCACTGCTAATAGGTTGAATATGGATACTTGAGTAAATGAGACTATTATAGAATTGGTGAAAACACATCCAAGAAAATGATGGGGCAGTCCAAGATAACTAAGGGCTGCTAGTGGAGCCACAACAAGACCCACTAAAAAATCTGCCAAGGCTAAACTGGCAATGAAGCAGTTCGTAACTGTCTGCAGACGTACATTTTTATAAATAGCCATTATCACGAGAAAATTTCCGACACTTGATAGGAAACCCACCACAGCCTCGAATGATATGTAAATACGACTAGTCAAGTCCATGATTATCCACCTCTTATTTGTGTATTAAAACAGATCTGGATATTGTGTCACTTATTGTATTTTAGCACTGCCACGTTAACTGTTCTGTTCCTGCACATTTAAACTGAAGACTTTCTGTAGCAATGTAGATAACATTGAAGATTTGCCGTAAGGTGTCTGGCCATCACTTTTCTCGTCTCCTGGTTACTGAAAAGAAATAGGAAATGCAAAATGAAACAAATACTCAGATATGATTTTCTATTATGTTCATATTTAACATGTCATATAAAAGACTTTTGAGTCACTTCTTTAACAGACAACAATTCAAAACATTTTGAGAAAAGTAGAAATTGCTCAAAATGATCAATTTTTATTGTGGACTTGATTATTTCAAAGACGTCTGCTGCAGATTTATTGTATTTGGGAAAGGGTTAAAATAATATGAATCTTTGATTAATTACGTCATGCAGACAGTTCAGGTCATATTGAGCGTCATACACACAGGTCAGGTCATATTGAGCGTCATGCAGACAGGTCAGGTCATATTGAGCTATTTCTCCGTATACCTCAATTTTTTCAAAGATGTCTGTTGCAGTTGTGTGGTATTGCGTCTGCATGTAAGGAATTAAAAATGATACCTTCTAACAGAAAGATTTTATTTTTTTGGTTATAACCCCTTTCATATACATCATCTCTGCAGCAGACAACTTTGAAAAAATATTGTCAAAATGAAAAAAAAAAAAAGAAAATAAGATTTTCATTATTAAATAGAGTTGAAAACATTTTGACAAAAGGAAAAATTGCTCACAAGCAAATTCTCCTTTTACCACAATGTTTTCAAAACACATCTGCTACAGAGGCATCAGAAATTGTATAGATTTGGAAAGGGTTAATTGATGTTTTGTATTACACAACTTTCAAACTGCAATCAGAATATAATCAATCAGGGCTGTCTAACCAAACTGGTTACATTACTTGCTAAGAATATTTCCTGAACGTTTCGAAGCTTGAGAGTTTTTTTATGATTGGCTGATCAGTTTACTATTGCGTGGATGGAAAACATTTGATCATCCAACGAATAAAGTTTACTTTTAGTGTGGATGGAAAACATTTGATAATCTGATGAATAAATCAAGTCTAGAAACAGATCGATTTTTTCATGTGTTTATTTGTAATTCATTAGTGCATTACTTTTGATTAAAAATCAAAACAGAACATGCAGATCATCTATTTGTTCAACCCTTCCCTGAATACAAATTTTGTTATGCCATTGCAGCAGAAATATTTTGAAACCTTTGTGAAAGAAGGAGAAATTACAGACAACTTGAAATTTGTCCTTTATCCTAAATGTTTACACCAATTGCTTTGTAACTTAATTATACTTGCAATTTTCAAAATGTTATTAATAGTTGCTGGATATAATTGAATTTGAGTAGTGAAAGGGTTTAATCAATAAAGCATACTCTACACAAATACTAAAGATCTCTCCCACTAATAAATGCTTTTTGACACCTGCAGCAGACAACTTTTGAAAACAGTGTGGCATTATGAGCAATTTCTCCATTTGACACAAAGTTTTCAACTCTTTCAAATATTGCACTTTTATTTTCCATATATTTTTCCAAACGTTTTCACAGTCTTCATCTGCAGTTTGTTGTATGTGGAAAAGATAGCCTTAATCTGCATACTTATTCAGATTCAAAAGAAGTTTATGAGCAATCACAGTGAAAAGGTACAAGTTGGCATTTCTGAACAATGTAGGTTCATATACATGCATATTTACTTGTCTTATCAGAGTCTACAAAAGTTGACAGAAGCTTCTAACAAGCTTATATCAGTAACTGTGTAGATCTTGATCAGACTGCAGATGCACTGTTTACAAAAGCCAAGCCATGAATGACTTTGATACTTTGTATTACGTTGTTGATGTTTAAAGTGGTGTTTTCTCTTGTTTTAAAAAAATACAAATGTTTAGTCTGGTAATACATGAAAATCCAGTGTATGGGAAAGCAGCATCCCACTGTTCAAATGTTATGAACAAAGGCTTTTTGTCTCTCATTATTTTGTTTTCTTGAAGTCATCATTGGAATGAATTTCTGATTGGTGTTCAGGTTAAAAAGCGTGATGTAATGAAATAAACATTTGAATTACCTGCAATTGACACATTAGAACATGATGTAATTGATTTTGTAGATTTCCTAATCCAGTTATTTTCCAGCAGCATGCAATCTGAAAATCATTATGTTTCCGTTTAACCCCTTCCCACAAATAGACGCTTTCTGACGCCTCTGCAGCAGACGGCTTTTGAAAACATTGTGACAAAAATGTTCAATAATTAAATTTAATTCATAGAGATTATCCATAGATTTGTCAAGATGTTTTCAAAGATGTCCACTGCAGTTTTGTTGTAATGTGGGAAAGGGATAAACCCTTTGACTGCTGGAACTGATTCTGTGAAGACTGTGACACCAGTAGAGATTGATCAAAGCTATATATAGTCAGCGCATCCTCTATACTTATTGCTGCACAATCCAACATTGTTGTCTTTATGTTCCTAAAAAAGGCTATGGACTCTTCCAAATGCAAAGCTTGACAAGTCTATTTTAAAAATGCAGCATTGAAAGGGTTTAATGAAAGCTTGTTGAATAGTAAAGAACAATGGAGAGGAAGAGTTATATAATTTATTTTCTTGCTGTGATGCTTTCACTGGTGTTTTATGAATAATGTCACACACGGAAAAAAAAATTGTGATGCAGTTAAAATGATTGTGAGAAAAGGAGAAATAGCAATATTTCCATTTACCACAATGTTTCTAAAAAATATGACTGAATCAGATTCTTTAAAAGTTGTCTTTTGATGGCATCTGTACTTATATGTTCCTGATTGGTATAATCCATTAACCCTTTCCCTCATACGACAATTCTGCAGCAGACGACTTTGAACGTATTTTGTCAAAACATAGAAAATCTCCATAAGTGAATGGATAACCTATGACAAAAAGTGGAAAACATTGTGACAAAAGAAGAAATTGCACGTTTTGTGCAATTTCTTCTTTTGTCACTATGTTTTCAAAAAGCTGTCTGCTGCAGAGGCGTCAGAAAGCGTCTATATGAGGGAAAGGGTTAACTTTATCAAGATCCTCATTAAATTTGTAGGTACATGCCCTTAAACTATCTGAGATGAATTTAACCCTTTCCCACTTGCAGACTTGTTTTAACATATCTGCAACAGAAGACCTTTTAAAACATTGTAACAAAAAGGAGACATTGCTCATAACGTTTTCAAGGCAGATGAAACAAACTCCATATCAGGGCCTTTAAAATCAAAGCGTTCATAGTTGAATGGATCTAACACTTTCAAACATATTAACCCTTTCCCTCATATAGACGCTTTCTGACGCCTCTGCAGCAGATGGCTTTTTGAAAACATAGTGACAAAAGAAGAAATTGCTCAGAACCAGCAATTTCTCCTTTTGCCACACAATGTTTTCCACTTTTTGTCATAGGTTATCCATTCAACTATGGAGATTTTCTATGTTTTGACAAAATAAGTTCAAAGTCGTCTGCTGCAGAATTGTCGTATGAGGTAAAGGGTTAACGCAATTTGATGCAGCTACAGAAGACAACTTCTGACAGAATTGTGGTAAAAGGAGAAATTGTTGATAATGAGCAATTTCTCCTTTTGTCACAATATTTTCAACTCTTATAATTCACTAATTAAACTAACAGTAATAGAGATTTTACATGTAGGATTTTTTAAGTCATCTCATAAAGAGCAATTTCAACTTTTGCTGCAATCTTTTCAACTCTATTCATAATTACACTTTAATTTAAGGAGACTTTACTTTATCTTGCCAAATTCCTTTCAAAGTCGTCTGCTGCTGATCCGTCATATGTTGGAAAAAAGGTTTGACCCCAAGCACATCAAGAGAAATGATATCAAGGTACAAAAATCTAGGGTGGAAGGCGCTCTCTTGAGACATGACATTACAATTAACGTTGAAAGATACTGATTGCTTTGTATGACAATGACTAGTCTTGTGGGTATACTGTCTATTTAGCCCTTTCCCACCTACAACAAATCTGCAGCAGACAATGTTAAAAATGTCTAGGCAAAAATAATGAAAATATATATAAATGAAAGGATAATTATTTCAAGAATAGAGTTGAAAGTATTGTGACACATTGAGAGAATTTACTCATAATGGGCAATTTCTTTTTTTAACACAATGTTTTCGATAATTGTTTTACTGAGGCATTGTGTTTTTGAAAAAGTCGTCTGCTGCAGATTTGTTGTGTGTGGGAAAGGGTTAACCCCTTCCCTGATACACTGACATAATTTTATGCTTGTGCAGCAGACAAATTTAAAAACTTTTTTGGAAAAAGGAGTAATTGCCCAAAAGCAAATTTCTCCTTTACCCAAAATGTTTTCAACCCTCTCCAAATTTTTTATATGTTTAATACGTAAAATTAATATCAGATGTTTCTACTTTAAAACTATGGCATTAGGAAAATTATGAATCAACCATCCCTTTCTCAATAGAAAACCCATAGTGTCGGATGCCAATTGATCTGATGATGATAAAAAGATTGATTATATCATGCAAAATAGTTATAACTAGTTATAACTTCATATGACATTCAGTTTCACAATAATGTTAGAAAAATAGGAATTAGTTATTTATTATTCCATGTCATCTCTATTAATTTAATTAACCCTTTCCAACCTGCAACACATCTTGACGCTATAGCAGCAGACGACTTTTGAAAACATTGTGGCAAATGGTGAAATTCACCCGTGCTCATGATGAGCAATTTCACCTTTGGCCAAAATGTTTTCAAGTTTATTTTACAATTAAGCTATCTTTTATGGAGATTTTTCAGGTTTTTGTCACTATGTTTTCAAAGTCGTCTGCTGCAGATTTGTTGTATGTGGGAAAGGGTTAACGAGTATAAGTATAAATTTAACTCTAATATTAAATGAATGCCAGGTTAAAACTCTGATCTTACAAAGGCTGTAACCTTTGTAAACATTGTAGGAAAAGAGGAAATTATTCAAAACAATTTTTTTTCGGCAAAGTTCTTCTCTCTGTATTGAAGTAATGCTTCCAATTTTCAATATGTAACACTTTTTTCATAGAAACACCTCTTAACCCTTTTTAACTGCTCTGGTGGTGTAGTGGTAGAGCATCTGCCTCGGGTACTTGAGATCGCTGGTCCGATCCCCGCTTGGGTCAAAGACTTTAAAAATGGTAGTAATGGCTGCTCCCCTTTGCACTCAGGATTGCGGGTTTTGCATTACGCCTCACTGGCTGGTGCCAGGATATATGGACAAATAGTACTGGTAATTTACCCAGGAAACGCCATGCTATACCAGAAAAATTGTTGAAAGTGGCGTAAAACGCCGAACTATCAATTTTAACCCATTTCCACATACAACAAATCTTTAGCAAAGGACTTTGAAACTATCTCGGCAACAACATAAATGGTATTGTTATTATTAATAACAGTTAAAAATATTGTGGCAAAGGGAGAAATTGTTCATACAAAGCCATTTCTCCTTATGTTACAATGGTTGCAAGTCGTCTGCAGGTGAGAAAGGGAAAATCATATCAAATTTAACTTGACTATTGCCAAAAAGTAGACAATAGGATGTATGTATGAATATTTCAATTGATACAAACATGTAGAAAGTGAAAATAAAAGAAATGAGTAATATGGAGCACTTTCCCTTGACCAAAAATGTTTTAAAAAAGATCCTCACAGAATCTTTTAACCCTTTTCCTCATATAGACGCTTTTTGACGCCTCTGCAGCAGACAGCTTTTTGAAAACATAGTGACAAAAGAAGAAATTGCTCAAAACAAGCAATTTCTCCTTTTGCCACAATGTTTTCCACTTTTAGTCATAGGTTATCCATTCAATTATAGAGATTTTCCTTTTTTTGACAAAATATGTTCAAAGTCGTCTGCTGCAGAATTGTCGTATGAGGGAAAGGGTTAAACCTTGTATAAACCATTTTTAACAAACAACAAATCTGCCGCAGGTCACTTTCAAACTACCTTTATAAAGGAAAGGAAAATTATTGCAAAGAATTGAAACAACAATTTTTCCATTTGTTATTTTGTTTTTTCAAAAGGTGTCGGCTGCAGATGTGTAAGGGATGAAGTTAAACATGAATACCCATCCCTTGGCCATTAAGCTTGCAGCAAAGATTGTGCAATAAAACATAATGAGGATACAATAGTCTCCCTCCAGTTGAAAGCTGCTTTAGAAAAAGTATAACAATGGTTTCATATCAAGGTGACCATTAACCTGATATTATATACTATCCCTTTCCATCATGTAGTCGCTTTCTGATGCCTCCGCAGCAGACGGTTTTTTGAAAACATAATGACAAAAGAAGAAATTGCTCAATTTTATCGAGCAATTTCTCCTTTTGCCACAATATTTTCCACTTATAGTCATAGGTTATCCATTCAATTATAGATATTTTCTATTTTTTGACAAAATATGTTCAAAGTCATCTGCTGCCTAATTGTCATATTATGGAAAGGGTTAACCAGGCCTTTCCAATTTAATCATACAGACACTATTTGATGCTTCTGCAGCAGACAAATGTTGTAATAATTTTGCCGCAGTTTTATCAACCCTATTTAATAATTATTAGTCGCCAGGCAGAATCCTGCGACTTATATTTTTAATAGCTTTTCGGAAATGACATGGGAGGAGAGTTATTATTAGAAAAAAAAAAATTTAAATGTCTTGAACATATATCAATTGTGGCAAAAAGATGAACTTAATCTTTTGCAACAATGTTTTCAAAACATGTTTTCTACAGATGCATAAATATGTCTACATGTGGTAAGGATTTAATATCCTGTGTAGTAGTAATTTTATTGTTAAGGCAGCTATTGAAACTTTATTACTCATCTGACTTGTATGATCAGTATTTACAAAACAGTCATAAAACATGAAATAACAATAATTATTTGCTATTTCTAAAGTCTGATCTTCTTTGCAAACAGCTGAGTAAAAAGTCAGGATGCAGTGAAAAATATTGTTGCTCATCTTTTTATGTACTGTTTCCAAAAAAATATTTGTCTCCTGCACCTGTGTATTTTTCAAATATTTCTATCAAAAGAAATGGCTAAGATTGGATACTGTATAAAGGAAAAAAAAAAATTAATTGCCAAAGAGGTGAAAATAAGTTATATAAATTGACAATGTTTGCCAAGACTTGCGATTACAGCTTATTCCTAGAGGGACCTGCAAACTTAACCCTTTCCCTCATATAGATGCTTTCCGACGCCTCTGCAGCAGACGGCTTTTTGAAAACATAGTGACAAAAGAAGAAATTGCACAGAACGTGCAATTTCTCCTTTTGCCACAATGTTTTCCACTTTTTGTCATAGGTTATCCATTCAATTATGGAGATTTTCTATGTTTTGACAAAATACGTTCAAAGTCGTCTGCTGCAGAATTTTCGTATGAGGGAAAGGGTTAAGGTTTAGTGTGCAATTAAGGAAATGTTTTCATATAACATTTAAAGCTTTTCCCATAAACAACATATCCACAGCAGGCGTATTTGAAAAAGTTTAGATAAAACTATGGAAAATGTCTGTTTATGAAAGTATTAAAAGTGAATGAAGTTTGAAAACACTCCAAAAAATGGAGAACATGCTTATCATAAGCAATTTCTCCTTTTGTGACAGTTTTCCAAAGTCTTATGATTCCTACTCATAAAAATGCGTCTTTGAGTGGAAAAGGTCATACTTTTTGCTTCATTTGCTAATTAGAATCTTGACTTTTAAAGATTTGTAATTTGATGACATTTATATCTCTCATAAAACCTCAGACAAAAGGCTTTCAAAGAACCACAAAGGATCTGTTAAAAATCATTAACCCTTTCCCTCATATAGACCCTTTTTGACGCCTCTGCAGCAGACAGCTTTTTGAAAACATAGTGACAAAAGAAGAAATTGCTAAAAATGAGCAATTTCTACTTTTGCCACAATGTTTTCCTCTTTTAGTCAAAGGTTATCCATTCAATTAATAGAGAATTTTTTATTTTTGACAAAATATGTTCAAAGTCGTCTGCTGCAGAACTTTAGTATAAGGGAAAGGGTTAAATGATGTTTTAAGACTTCTGTGGCAAACGTCAATCTCATTATCTCTTTCTATGAAATTGTTGCCTAATGGCTTTTCTTTTCCAAGTTGAGGACATAAAAATAAATTAACTTTGTCAGAGAGAATTTTAGTAGAATATATTGTGGGAAAAGGAGGAATTATTCATAATGAGCATTTCTTTTAAAAAAATGTTTTCAAAACATGTTGGCTGTGTTGTGTCAAAATAAAGTTCTTTCACAGTAAATGTAAATCTTTAAACAGGTGACTTCATATGATTTACTTGGGTCACTGACCTTGACCTCAACCTTAACCTTGATCTCTTACCTCATTTAAAGAAATATCTGTCTGTGCCATATATCCTTTACTAATTGCAATTGGAGCTACCAAATTGTGTATGAAGATGCATCTTTTTGAAGATGGTGTATCCTGTGAGGACTAAATTTAATTTGCAGTGACCCTCCAAATAGAAAAAGCCTGATGTGACTATATCTCCTATGCTATTGCACTCAGATTCACCAAATTTGGTCTGAAAAAGATAAAAATGTTGCCTTGACCTTGACAGTTGACCGCTGGGCCATGTTTCCTATACAATTTTTCATCTACAGCTACCAAATTTGCATCATAAATACATCATAGGAAGATGGTATATCGCATATAAAAATAAGATTACTGTTACTTTGACCTTGACCTTTGACCCCACTTATTGGTAAGTTTTAGGTCTGGTTTAAATGATATTGTGCTGTCTCCTAAAACATCCCCTTTTCACCTGTTGGTGATAAAAGAAACTCTTGTTTGTACATGAGACATCTTGATTTTGAATCTTAGAAAGAAAAAAAGTGTACAAGTTTAACCCTTTCCCACATACAACAATTCTGAAGCAGTCGAATTTGAAGACCTACAGACGGATATAGGGAAAATCTATATGAATAAAAATATAAATATTGGATGGACTTGAAAAAATTGTGGCAAAAGGGGACATTGCTCATCATGATAACTAATTCATCCTTCATTTTGTAGAGATTTTCCATACTTTTGCTTAGCTGTTTTTCAAAGTCGTCGACTGCAGATTTCCTGTATGTGGGAATGGGTTAAAATAGACTATAGTGCTCCTAAGAGTTCTGTAAAAATCTAGTAATGTTGATTGCTAAACAAGGAATACCCAGAATACCTCAGGATAAGGTCAAATTAAGCTAAATACATCGGCTGACGTGCTGATCTACAGTACCATAGTCCCTAAAAAACCTTTTTATGCCCCCGGAATCATAGATTCGGTGGGCATATAGTTTTTGGCCTGTCTGCATGTCTGTCTGTCTGCACAAAAAAACCTTTAACCTTGACCACTACTTTTGAACCATAACAGGTACGGCTACCATATTTCACATGTGTATTCCTTGTGACATGACCTTTCTGTCAGTACCAACATTTTTGACCTTGCGACCTTGACCTTTGACCTAGATGTTGCCATTCTCGAAAAAAACTTTAACCTTGGCCATTACTTTTGAACCATAACAGGTACGGCTACCATATTTCACATGTGTATTCCTTGTGACATGACCTTTCTGTCAGTACCAACATTTTTGACCTTGCGACCTTGACCTTTGACCTAGATGTTGCCATTCTCAAAAAAACCTTTAACCTTGGCCATTTCTTTTGAACCATAACAGGTACGGCTACCATATTTCACATGTGTATTTCTTGTGACATGACCTTTCTGTCAGCACCAACAATTTTCACCTTGCGACCTTGACCTTTGACCTAGATGTTGCCATTCTTGAAAAAAACTTTAACCTTGGCCATTACTTTTGAACCATAACAGGTATGGCTACCATATTTCACATGTGTATTCCTTGTGACATGACCTTTCTGTCAGTACCAACATTTTTGACCTTGCGACCTTGACCTTTGACCTAGATGTTGCCATTCTCGAAAAAAACTTTAACCTTGGCCATTTCTTTTGAACCATAACAGATACGGCTACCATATTTCACATGTGTAGTCCTTGTGACATGACCTTTCTGTCAGTACCAACATTTTTGACCTTGGGACCTTGACCTTTGACCTAGATGTTGCCATTCTCGAAAAAAACTTTAACCTTGGCCATTTCTTTTGAACCATAACAGGTACGGCTACCATATTTCACATGTGTATTTCTTGTGACATGACCTTTCTGTCAGCACCAACAATTTTCACCTTGCGACCTTGACCTTTGACCTAGATGTTGCCATTCTTGAAAAAAACTTTAACCTTGGCCATTACTTTTGAACCATAACAGGTATGGCTACCATATTTCACATGTGTATTCCTTGTGACATGACCTTTCTGTCAGTACCAACATTTTTGACCTTGCGACCTTGACCTTTGACCTAGATGTTGCCATTCTCGAAAAAAACTTTAACCTTGGCCATTTCTTTTGAACCATAACAGGTACGGCTACCATATTTCACATGTGTAGTCCTTGTGACATGACCTTTCTGTCAGTACCAACATTTTTGACCTTGGGACCTTGACCTTTGACCTAGATGTTGCCATTCTCGAAAAAAACTTTAACCTTGGCCATTTCTTTTGAACCATAATAGGTAGGGCTACCATATTTCACATGTGTATTCCTTGTGACATGACCTTTCTGTCAGTACCAACATTTTTGACCTTGCGACCTTGACCTTTGACCTAGATGTTGCCATTCTTGAAAAAAACTTTAACCTGGGCCATTACTTTTGAACCATAACAGGTACGGCTACCATATTTCACATGTGTATTCCTTGTGACATGACCTTTCTGTCAGTACCAACATTTTTGACCTTGCGACCTTGACCTTTGACCTAGATGTTGCCATTCTCGAAAAAAACTTTAACCTTGGCCATTACTTTTGAACCATAACAGGTACGGCTACCATATTTCACATGTGTATTCCTTGTGACATGACCTTTGACCTAGATGTTGCCATTCTTGAAAAAAACTTTAACCTTGGCCATTACTTTTGAACCATAACAGGTACGGCTACCATATTTCACATGTGTATTCCTTGTGACATGACCTTTCTGTCAGTACCAACATTTTTGACCTTGCGACCTTGACCTTTGACCTAGATGTTGCCATTCTCGAAAAAAACTTTAACCTTGGCCATTACTTTTGAACCATAACAGGTACGGCTACCATATTTCACATGTGTATTCCTTGTGACATGACCTTTCTGTCAGTACCAACATTTTTAACCTTGCGACCTTGACCTTTGACCTAGATGTTGCCATTCTCAAAAAACCTTTAACCTTGACCACTACTTTTGAACCATAACAGCTTGTGACATGACCTTTCTGTCAGCACCAACAATGCGAACTTGACCTTTGACCTAGATGTTGCCATTCTCGAAAAAAACTTTAACCTTGACCACTACTTTTGAACCATAACAGGTACGGCTACCATATTTCACATGTGTATACCTTGTGACATGACCTTTCTGTCAATACCAAAATTGTTCACCTTTTGACCTAGATGTTGCCATTCTAGATTTTTTTTAACTTTGACCACTACTTTTGAACCATAACAGGTACGGCTACCATATTTCACATGTGTATTCCTTGTGACATGACCTTTCTGTCAGTACCAACATTTTTGACCTGGCGATCTTGACCTTTGACCTAGATGTTGCCATTCGGGGGCATCAGTGTTTCACAAACACATCTTGTTTTGCATAGAAATGAGTGTATACCATCACCAGAATGTATTGAATATATGACATTGAGTTTAAATGCATTGTGAATGTGTATAGGATGCACTGGAAATGATTGATTTGATCACTTTTAGTATTTTGACCTTGTTTGAAAGTGAAAGTAGAGAATGCTAAACAACCCGATGTTAGTTCTTTCTTGCATAATGCATGACCCCACATTTTCTTTGGATTGTTTTAAAGCTAGGAGGTAACTCTTTTCAATGATATATGGTGTTTTACATGAGAAATGCTTAGAAAGTGTGACAATTGAGGACTGAAACTGGTCGTTTTACATGGAAACATAGAAGGATTTTTTTTTGGTGTATTGTAACCTAAAGAGCTTAATTTTGAGTGGAATATATCAAAAGTAAATTTTGTGTCAGCTGCACATATTGAAACATTCTAGGGTACTTGACGGGTTGGGATTCAGTCAAATTGCTTGGAAAATGAAAACTGGGTGCCTGGAGTGTCATTTAGGCTTTGAAAATAATTGTCTAATTGTCCTAATATTTGCTATTTTGCTTTCATTTTATATCATTCTCTGTAAATTTACACACAAACCAGATCTCTGAGTGCAAAAAAAGTGTCTAAAGGAGCTTCAGAGTCCATGAAAATGACAGGTCAATTTTGTGTCGTCTGCAAAAATGTTTGGATACAGTCAAACTGGTTGAAAATGATGATACTGGTTGCCTAAAATGTCTGAAAATAGTGCATAAATCTAAACTTTGATCATCTCTATGAACATTTGACACAGTAAAACCAAATATGTGATGTTTTTTCTTATTTTTCCTTTGCGAAGAGTCGATGAAGACCTATGTATAGTGCGAAAGCATAAAACTTGGCCGATTTAGGCGAAAAACCTAAATTTGAGTGGTATATAAAAAAAAAAAAAATCTTTGATAATAGTTAACTTCTTCATTTACTTAATATTTGCTTTTGTGATTTTATCCATATCATACTTTGTAAATAATTAGAAAAAACATATACTTAAGAACATTTATTTTGTCTTAAAGGTCAAATTACGCTAAATACATCCGCTGAAGGATTTTTGTTGGTGTATTGTAACCATAAACAAATATTTCTCCTTTTGCCTCAATGTTTTTAAAACTCTTCTGCTTCAGATGTTTTAAATTGCATTTTTTTGTGAGACATTTTTAAGTCGGGTTTAAAAGGTTATGTCTCAATGAGTAAATTCTACCTCGATCGATGATTTTTAACCTGATGTAAATCTATAACGAAATAATAGGAATGTATCGTAAATCATCAAAAATCTGCAAATATCTCTTGTTTCTAATGGATTTCAAATTACCTGAGCAAATAGTAATAGCTATGGTATCTTGCCTAGATTGCTTCATTCTCTTACAATATCAACAGTTTAAATTCTGTCCTTTTACAGTGTCTTACTCTTTACATCATACAAAAAATATGCAGCCTACAACTTTGATTTTTTTTTTTAGTTAAAAATGGTTTATACAAGGTTTAACCCTTTCCCTCATACGACAATTCTGCAGCAGACGGCTTTGAACATATTTTGTCAAAAATAGAAAATCTCTATAATTGAATGGATAACCTATGACTAAAAGTGGAAAACATTGTGGCAAAAGGAGAAATTGCTCGTTCTTCTTTTGTCACTTTGTTTTCAAAAAGCAGTCTGCTGCAAAGGCGTCAGAAAGCGTCTATATGAGGGAAAGGGTTAAAAACAGATTTGAAAATATTATGGTAAATTTTTCCTTTTGTCACAATGTTTTCAAATATTGTCTGCATCTGGGATAACACCAGAGGGTTATGACTTATCATGCCCTTACTTGGCTTTATTACTTAAATAGATGTTGCACACCTTGTCATTATTATTACACTATATGGACGTATAGAGGGGCTATTTATAATATCATGTGCGGGATTCCCCAAATTAGCATTACGATCATTTTGACAATATAGAGAGACTTTTTGAGTATTTTAACGAGGTATTGTTTGATTTTTTTCTCATTTTTTGCTCTAATAGAAATTCGAACGCCTGTGATATTAAACTCTTTCTCACATACAACACATCTGCAAGAGACTGCTTTGAATACATCTAGACAAAAATATGGAATGGCTCCAATAATCATAATACAATTTTTAAATAGAGTTTAAAACATTGTGGCAAAAACAGAAAATGCTCATTATTAGCAATTTTTTTTGGCAACAAACAATGCTTTCCATAAGGAATTGTTGCAGATGCATCAAAAAGTGTCTGGGCGTGAAAAGGGGCTAATCTACTATAATATTTCTGTGTGAATACAGTGTAAGAACCAGGGGCTAAGCTGGGTTAGAGATGTGGACATTTTGACACAAAAGCAGCAGACGACTTTTGAAAACATTGTGGCCAAAGGTGAAATTGCTCATGATGAGCAATTTCTCCTTTGGCTACAATGTTTTCAACTTTATTAAACTATTAAGCTATCTTTGATGGAGATTTTTTAGGTTTTTGTCGCTATGTTTTCAAAGTCGTTAGCTGCAGATTTGTTGTATGTTGGAAAGGGTTAAGCTTTCTGAAATATCTTGAGCAGCTGAGTCAGCTGAAAAATGATTGTGGTGCATATGGAAACAGTGAAGAATGAGCTGACCATTAATTTTGATATATATATGCAGGATACTAAGATGCAATAAGTTTAAAATGACCAAATATTAATTATTTCCCACAAATACTTATAGACATTCTCTAACCCCTCTGCAGCAAACAACTTTTTAAAACATTTTAGCAAAAGGAGTAATTGCTCATAATGTAGAAACACTATATTGTTTTGCCACAATATTTTCAACTCTTTTCGACAATAATTATATATTTTGATTTACAAATACTTTCTATATTTTTGCCTTGATGTCTTTAAAGTTGTCGGCTGCATATGTCTACTAATGATGGCATTAACCCTTTCCCTCATACGACAATTCTGCAGCAGACGACTTTGAACGTATTTTGTCAAAACATGGAAAATCTCCATAATTGAATGGATAACCAAAAAGTGGAAAAAATTGTTGCAAAAGGAGAAATTGCACGTTTTGTGCAATTTCTTCTTTTGTCACTATGTTTTCAAAATGCCGTCTGCTGCAGAGGCGTCAGAAAGCGTCTATATGAGGGAAAGGGTTAAGATGTAAAGAGTATTATTCATGACCAAATATTAACCCTTTCCCACAAATATTAACAGCAGACAAATTTTGACATCATTCTGGCAAACGCAGTAATTGCTCATAAAAAGGATTAATTAATACTTTTGCCACAATATTTTCAACTTGATTCTACAATAATTATAATTTTATTTACAGAGAGTTTCTATATTTTATTTTGATGTCTCTAAAGTCTTCTGCATATATCTTATGATGGCATTAAACCGCAAGAGTTTTACATAACAGAATATGAACCCTTTCCCACAAATACTAGACACTTTCTGAGGCCTCCTTTTGATATAAGGTTTTCAAAAGTCATTAGCTGTAGATACATCAAACAAGTCTGCATGTGGGGAAGGATGTGCGCCTTGGAAAGAATTATTATTCATTTATTTGGGTTTTACACTGCTTTCAACAATATTTCAGTTATATCACGGCGACAGTTCACTTATTCATGATCCCTGCCTTGGAAAGAAATATAGTATACTGCCTTCCAGGAAATTATGCAGCCAAGAAAGCAATGAATTACAAGATACTTGACATTTAACAAAATTAATTAAATCTTGTCATACAAAACCACGATACTTTAGATGGCTATAATATTTTCTTGGAAAATTTGTTGAAGCATATTTTAATAATGTCTCTGAGGTCATTTAATGACATTACAAAATATGATAGCTATATTTGTCTTGCTTGGTTAAAAGTTTAGATGGTAAAATATAATTTAAAAGTTACTTTTGGTTTTATTTGTTTTCTATTCTGCTAAGCACAAAATTGCTGTCAAATTACAAAGATTTTTCGAAGAAAAGGCAAGCTATCCTACTCTATTCATGGTGGCGTTGGCGTCAGCCTTAGTTTCAACGTTGGCGTCACACCTTGGTTAAGATTTTTGTACCGTGACCTATTTTTTTTTCAAAACCAATAAGAGACATTGTCAAGAACTCAAAAATTCAAGCACGCTGTCTTACAGATTGCTCTTGTTTAGTTCTGTTGAAAGCATTGTGTGAAAAGGAGAATTTGCTCAATTTCAAATATTTGAACTTAAATAGCCACAATGTTTGATTTTTTTAAAAATTCATCTTCTGCAAATGTGTCGAGATGCGTCTTCAAGTGACAAACTTTAAGGTTCATCAATAAAATAATAAAATAATTCATCAATAAAGAACACTTTCCACTACCCCACTTTCTAAATGCCCCATCGAAAAAGCCTTTGATTAATCCTTGACCTGAGAACAACTAATCTGCAGCAGACGACTTTAAAAACATATGGGCAAAAATATGGAAAATCTCTATAAATGAAAGTAGAATTGTTGAATAAAGTTAAAAACATTGTGGCAAAAGGAGTAAGATCAATCAATTTTCACAACACATGTAGACATTAGAGAAAGGGACACTAAGTTAACCATTTCCCACAAGCAGACCCCATTTGACACATCAGTAGCAAACAAATTATATAAACATTGTGGCAAAAGGAGTAAGATCAATGAATTTTCACAACACATGTGCCAAAAAAGGGAAATTTCTCATATTATGAACAATTCTCTTTTTTTGCCTCAAGGTATAATATGTATTTGGGGAAACTTATACTTCCTTAATTAACCCTTTCCCTCATATAGACACTTTCTGACGCCTCTGCAGCAGACAGCTTTTTGAAAACATAGTGACAAAAGAAGAAATTGCACAAAATGTGCAATTTCTCCTTTTGCCACAATGTTTTCCACTTTTCGTCATAGGTTATCCATTCAATTATGGCGATTTTCTATGTTTTGACAAAATATGTCTTTCGTCTGCTGCAGAATTGTCGTATGAGGGAAAGGGTTAACTTTTCCATCACTTGCAGAGAATTTTTATATTTTTGCCTAGAGTTTTTCAAATCATTTGCTGCAGATTTAATGTATGTGGGAAACAGGGATATTAATTACATATATATAGGCAACAAACAGTTGCTATTTATAACCTACTGAACTTGTCAGGAAATGACTATATCATTAATAATAACATTTCCTGAAATTGTCAAAATTCAGCCCTTTACAAAAATACAGATTTTTTTTTTGAATATCTAGTACTTAAAATTAGATAACATGCCATTTTATGAATCGATTAGATAAGATGAAGACATTTAGAAATAAGAATGACAATATAAACGAAATTAAACCAGTCTGATTCGAAGGAGGTCCTGGGTTTGAATCTCTTATTGAAATGGGCCACCTTCATTGGAATTTGTTAACAACCTGGCAAAAAATTGAAAACCCTCTTTTAAAGGACATTATGTCATTATTGAATCGAGTTTAAAACACTGTGACAAAAAGAGAAATTGCTCATATAAGCAAAATCCCCTTTAGCCACATTGTTTTCAAAAGCTGTTTGCTGTAGATTTGTCACAATGTAACAATTAACCCTTTCCCCCATACAACAATTCTGCAGCAGACGACTTTGAACATATTTTGTCAAAAAATGGAAAATCTCTATAATTGAATGGATAACCTATGACTAAAAGTGGAAAACATTGTGTCAAAAGGAGAAATTGCTCGTTTTGAGCAATTTCTTCTTTTGTCACTATGTTTTTAAAAAGCCGTCTGCTGCAGAGGCGTCAGAAAGTGTCTATATGAGGGAAAGGGTTAATTAAGGAAGTATAAGTTTCCCCAAATACATATTATACCTTAATTGACAACATGTTTTTACTCCCTTCTGAATTTGAAATTCATCTTCAAATTTCTTTAAACAGAGAGTGTTATGAAAATAATCTTGAAACTTTTCATAATTATGAAGTTCCTATTTGTCATCCATTAAAACACTCCTAAAACATCTGACCTTATCAGGGTTCTTACCTTGAATCTTTTTTATCAACTTTTGATTCATGGCTTTGTGAGTAACATTAAGTCAGTATCATTATTTATATACCTTTGCCATACCATTGATATAATAATTAAGAATTCTCACCTGTTGTGAAATTGTAAGCCACGTTTTTATAGTTAACAGCATATTTATAATAATTACCGTTTGTAACAATATATTTCCTTTTAATTGTATAAACGAATACTCAAAACGGATGTAAAACTTGAAGGTACAATTGTTAAACTCAATATTTGTATGTTCCTTATGTATTCAACAAGGATTCTGTTTGAAATTATCCTTTTCAAAAGCATCTATGATAACGATCTGTAACACATTAGTTTTGTTTCCTCATGAAATTAACATGCTTCTAGTTTAAGTTCTTGAAACAAATATGATGACAATTTCTATGATATCTATCACTGTAGCTCAACTAATATTGACAGGATGAATAGGATGACAGTTCAGTTCAGTTTTATATATTGCTCTATTGGTTAAACCCTTTTCGTCATTTATTTACTTCAGACTGCTTCTGAGTTCAGATGAGCTTGTTAGAAATTATAGTGAGAAATGCAGCAATCCTATAAAAAAAATCTAAATTCAGTATTTTATGTTTCTATTGAATTTTTGGTTGAAAACTGATAATATTAAAAACCATGCAATAGGCCTAGTTTTCTATCCATTGTGACCTGTCTAATTTTAATCATTGACAGGTTAAAAATTATAATGCAATTTAACTTCAGGCTATTAACCCTTTCCCATGTACAACAAATCCGCAGCAGATGACTTTGAAAACAATCATGCGAAAACATGGAAAATCTCTATAAACGTAATTGTAATTACTGAAAAAAGTTGAAAACCTTGTGGCAAAAGCTGAAATTGCTTGTTCTGAGCTATTTCACATTTTGTCACAATGTTTTCAAAAGATGCCTGCTGCAGATGCGTCAGAATGCATCTACAAGTGGGAAAGGGTTAATCTAGTTTAACTTGGTTTCATTGCTTTTTATGCCCCCCCGGAATCTCCGATTCGGGGGGCATATAGTTTTTGGCCTGTCTGTCTGTCTGTCTGTCTGCACGTTGGTCTGCACGTCTGTCTGTCTGTCTGCACAAAAAAAACTTTAACCTTGACCACTACTTTTGAACCATAACAGGTACGGCTACCATATTTCACATGTGTATTCTTTGTGACATGACCTTTCTGTCAGTACCAACATTTTTGACCTTGCGACCTTGACCTTTGACCTAGATGTTGCCATTCTCGAAAAAAACTTTAACCTTGGCCATTACTTTTGAACCATAACAGGTACGGCTACCATATTTCACATGTGTATTCCTTGTGACATGACCTTTCTGTCAGTACCAACATTTTTGACCTTGCGACCTTGACCTTTGACCTAGATGTAGTTTTTGGCCTGTCTGCACGAAAAAAACTTTAACCTTGACCACTACTTTTGAACCATAACAGGTACGGCTACCATATTTCACATGTGTATTCCTTGTGACATTACCTTTCTGTCAGTACCAAAATGTTTGACCTTGCGACCTTGACCTTTGACCTAGATGTTGCCATTCTCGAAAAAAACTTTAACCTTGGCCATTACTTTTGAACCATAACAGGTACGGCTACCATATTTCACATGTGTATTCCTTGTGACATGACCTTTCTGTCAGTACCAACATTTTTGACCTTGCGACCTTGACCACCTTTGACCTAGATGTTGCCATTCTCGAAAAAAACTTTAACCTTGGCCATTACTTTTGAACCATAACAGGTACGGCTACCATATTTCACATGTGTATTCCTTGTGACATGACCTTTCTGTCAGTACCAACATTTCTGACCTTGCGACCTTGACCTTTGACCTAGATGTTGCCATTCTCGAAAAAAACTTTAACCTTGGCCATTACTTTTGAACCATAACAGGTACGGCTACCATATTTCACATGTGTATTCCTTGTGACATGACCTTTCTGTCAGTACCAACATTTTTGACCTTGCGACCTTGACCTTTGACCTAGATGTTGCCATTCTCGAAAAAAACTTTAACCTTGGCCATTACTTTTGAACCATAACAGGTACGGCTACCATATTTCACATGTGTATTCCTTGTGACATGACCTTTCTGTCAGTACCAACATTTTTGACCTTGCGACCTTGACCTTTGACCTAGATGTAGTTTTTGGCCTGTCTGCACGAAAAAAACTTTAACCTTGACCACTACTTTTGAACCATAACAGGTACGGCTACCATATTTCACATGTGTATTCCTTGTGACATTACCTTTCTGTCAGTACCAAAATGTTTGACCTTGCGACCTTGACCTTTGACCTAGATGTTGCCATTCTCGAAAAAAACTTTAACCTTGGCCATTACTTTTGAACCATAACAGGTACGGCTACCATATTTCACATGTGTATTCCTTGTGACATGACCTTTCTGTCAGTACCAACATTTTTGACCTTGCGACCTTGACCACCTTTGACCTAGATGTTGCCATTCTCGAAAAAAACTTTAACCTTGGCCATTACTTTTGAACCATAACAGGTACGGCTACCATATTTCACATGTGTATTCCTTGTGACATGACCTTTCTGTCAGTACCAACATTTCTGACCTTGCGACCTTGACCTTTGACCTAGATGTTGCCATTCTCGAAAAAAACTTTAACCTTGGCCATTACTTTTGAACCATAACAGATACGGCTACCATATTTCACATGTGTATTCCTTGTGACATGACCTTTCTGTCAGTACCAACATTTTTGACCTTGCGACCTTGACCTTTGACCTAGATGTTGCCATTCTTAATTTTTGTGTTAACCTTCCCCACTACTTTTGAACCATAACAGGTAAGGCTACCATATTTGACATGTGTATACCTTGTGACATGACCTTTCTGTCAGTACCAAAATTTTTCACCTTGCGACCTTGACCTTTGACCTAGATGTTGCCATTCTCGAAAAATACTTTAACCTTGACCACTTCTTTTGAACTATAACAGGTACGGCTACCATATTTCACATGTGTATTCCTTGTCACATGACCTTTCTGTCAGTACCAACATTTTTGACCTGGCGACCTTGACCTTTGACCTAGATGTTGCCATTGGGGGGCATCAGTGTTTCACAAACACATCTTGTTTGAAATAGTTTTCTGGTTTAATGTACTCTGATGTTGTTTTGCGCAATTTCCCACCAAAATGCACTGAAACAGTTGACTGCTTTGAGAACATGGCAGGGGAAAAACAGTTCAATGCAATTGAACCTTTTCCCACATGCAACAAATCTGCAGTAGATGACCTTGAAATCATGTGGCAAAGATTTTTGAAAATCTCTATCAATGAATGTACAGTTAATGATTAGATATGAACATTGTGGCAAAAGGAGAAATTGCTAATTTTAAGAAATTTCTCCTTTCTCCACAATGATTTCAAAAGTCATCTGCTACAGAGGCATCATAAAGTGCCTGTTTGTTGGAAAGGTTAGGGAAACTATACAAAATTGTAAATGTTGTGGAATTTGGACTTAACCCTTTCCCTCATATAGACGCTTTCTGACGCATCTGCAGCAGACGGCTTATTGAAAACATAGTAACAAAAGAAGAAATTGCACAAAACGTGCAATTTCTCCTTTTGCCACAATGTTTTCCACTTTTTGTCATACTGGTTATACATTCAATTATGGAGATTTTCTATGTTTGGACAAAATACGTTTGAAGTCGTCTGCTGCAGAATTGTTGTATGAGGGAAAGGGTTAATACTCACTCTTCATAAGAACGCTGCTGCAAATTTACTTCAAATATGGAGTTAGTTTTTCACCATTGCTGTTGTCTTTATCTTAACTTGATAGATAAACATACAACAAATCTGCAGCAGACAACTTTGAGAACATCTGTAGAAATATTTGCAAACTCTCTATGTATAAAAGTATAGTTTCAGAATACATTTGAACATCTTGTGACAAAACGAGAACTAAATGCTAATTATAAACTGCAAGCAACTTCTCCTTTAACCACGAGATTTTAGATGTCATCCCTTGCCGAGGTGTCAAAATACATCTACATGTGATGCAAGGTTAATGTTTACATCTGATACAACATTCTGATGAAAATCTCTATAAATGGAAGGGTATTTATTAAATTGAATTGAAAACATACAGGTAAAAGAAGGAAATGGCTCACTATATAAATGTATCCTTTGTCATGTTTTCATAAGGCAGCTACATGTGGAATAGGGTTAGCTAGGACTGTATTGAGAAAGATTTGAAAACATTATGGAGGTGAAGGTTTTTTGGGCGGAAATAAATGAAAAAAATGAACTTTTAAAGTAACTATAGTACTGAACATTTCTCATTTCTTCTTTGACTACAATGTTTTGTTTGATGGGTTTGTGTGGTTTTAAACCCTTTAACACATGCATAAAACAATTATGCAGCAGACAAATTGAAAACATGTAGGCAAAAATATGGAAATTTTCTATAAAAGAGGTATAATTTCAAATTCAGTTGAAAATATTGTGGCAAGAGGTGAAATTACCTTTTGCTAGATTGTTTTCAAAAATCGTCTTCTGCATATAAATGTGTCAAACGGCAATGATATATGGGCAAGGGTAAAAACTAGGAAATCCTGTGACATATCTGAAAAAGGCCTAAACATTTTATTTTTTAACATTTCCGCAGATGCATCTGCAGCAGACCAATTTTGAAATCATTGTGCACACGGGAAAATTGCTGAGCATTTTCACCTGTTGCTGCAATGTTATCAACTCTATTCAGTAATATACTTTCATTGAGATTTTCTCCCAGATGTTTTCAAAGTTGCTTGGTGCAGGGATTTCATGTTTTGCCAAACAAGTTAAACAACTCTATTCAATATTGTACTTAAATTTATCGAGATTTTCCATGTTTTCTTTCAGAAGTATTCAAAATCACCTGCTGCAGATTTATTTTATGTTGAAAAGGGGTTAAAACAATTATAAAACTGTACTTTGAAAACCACGATTATTGAACCTCTTGATAAAACCATTGAAATTGAGAGTTTGTTCTGGAGCATTCACTATTCATTCCATCATGGAGGACATGCCCTTAAGTCTTGCAGAAAGATGTAAATTTTGAATGTCATTCGACTTTAAGTAAACATGATTCCGTGTTTCTAAATAGGTCTTTCATCAAATTGAAAGATTTAATATAAAAAACCTTTTAGCTGTAACAGTTTAGTGTTGAAAACATTGACAGCTAGATTCATCATAATTAACCCTTTCCCACATAAAGCCGCTTTCGGATGCCTATGCAGCAGATGACTTTTGAAAACATTGTGACAAAAGCAGAAATTGGCTCAAAACAAGCAATTTCTTCATTTGCCACAATGTTTTCAACTCTTTTTAGTATTCATACCACCATTTATAGAGCTTTTCTGTCCTTTTGCCTCAATGTTTTCAACGTCGTCTGCTGCAGATTTATTGGATGTGGAAAAGGGTTTACAGACCTGGAAGATGTTAAAACATCTTTTTAATGCTGGAAAAGCATTATATATATATAATCTCTGCATTGTCATTTTATCTGTGACTGTCTATCTGTCTGTTTGTGTCATTTTGTGTATCTATTTGTCAAGAACTGCTGGGATTGAATGACACTTCATTCGAAGCTTACTAATTGCCAATCTATAGGAGATGTGAATATTACCAGGTTATTTTGATGCAATATTTTTGACTGAGTATGTCCCTTTGATATTTAACAATGCTTTCAGGGAGCAATCCAGCCAATTTTTCATTTGAATTTTGATAGTTTTTGTAACTGACTACTTTTGAATTCATTTCGTAGAGAGAAGGAATTTCTCAAAATTTGTAATATATTTTCTTCAATGCTTTCAATTATCTCAGATTTAAATACTTAATTGTACAAGCTATATATATATATATATTGTAATGATGTATTTTTAGCTCAAGGTCAGTTATTGGGATCGCCTTTTGTCCGGCGTCCGGTGTGCGTCAATATTTTCTCCTCTGTAACCAGTGGGTCAATTGTGATGAAACTTCACAGAAAGCATCCTCTTAATGTCATCACAAGAATTCCTTCAAATTGTTGGGATCCATGCAGAATTCTGGTTTCCATGGCGACCAAACGAAAAAAACATTCTTCTCCTAAACTGGTTGGCCGATTTTCAAATAATTCTGTAAAATGTTCCTTGGGTGACTCTCTATCAGATTCCTTCAAGTCATGTTGATTGGTCAAAAAACATGGCCGCCAGGGGGCGGGGCTTTTTTGCCTTATATGGCTAAAGTGGAAACTTAAAATGTGAAATTACTAAAAAGAATTGAAAGCATTTAAATGTGCCAAATGGAAATATTTAGCTATTTCTAAGTGATAAAACATATTTATAATGGAGGTACAGGCATATTTGAGTAGAAATCCCTTTTGTATGCACTGATTATTATGCTATGAATCTTTCCTTGATGAATGGACATGAGCATTGTCTGGCCATTTTGGGGTCTTTACTGTTTATGCAAACATTTGCACAGCCATATTTTATGTCATTTATCCCTTTTTCACATATGGCTGATTTCTGACACTGCTGCAGCAGACGACTTTTGAAATCATTCTGACAAAAGGTGAACAATTTCTCCATTTGCCACAATAATATCAACTCAATTCAATAATCATACTTTTCTTTTATAGATATTTTGAATATTTTGACCTTGACAATTTCAAAGTCGTCTGCTGCAGGCTTGTTGTATGTGGGAAAGGGTTATACTTCAATTAGATAAGATTGAAAGATCAGCTGTTGTTGGTTGATTTTCTTACTACATGTGTGTAGAATAATATACTTCCTTACGAGCAGTATCTCCTTTAGCAACCATGTTTTTAGATCACCTAGAGCCGAAGGCTCAAGGTGAGCTATTCTGATCACTTTTTGTCCGTTGTCTGTCGTCCGTCCGGCGTTAACTTTTAGCTTTAAACATCATCTCCTCCTGAACCGCAAGAACAATTTCCACCAAACATCACAGGAATGTTCCTTTGGTGGTCCTCTTTCAAAATTGTTCAAAGATTTAAATTCCATTGAGAACTTTGGTTGCTGCGGCATCAGAAAGGGGACAAAATGTCCAAACTTTAAAAATCTTCTCCTCCGAATCTGCCTGTCAGATTCAAATATAATTTGGTAGAAATGTTCCTTGGGTGATCCTCCATAAAAATTGTTCAAGCCATACTGATTGGTCGAAAAACATGGCAGTCAGGCGGCATCAGAAAAGGGGCAAAATGACAAAATTTGAAAACTCCATTTTTATGAAAGTGTTTGTCTGATTTTAAGAAAATATAATACGAATCTTACTTTAATGATCCTCTATTTAATTTGTTAAAGCCGTTTTGATTGGTTACACAGTCATAGCAACCAGGCGTCATCACAAAAGGGGTAAATTGAACTTTTAGCTACAAATGACAACCAACTTCTACCATTCCAATAGACCAATTTCCACAAAACATCACAGGAATGTTCCTTTGGTGGTCCTCTTTCAAATTTGTTCAAAGATTTAAATTCCATTGAGAACTTTGGTTGCTGCGGCATCAGAAAGGGGACAAAATGTCCAAAAACTTTATAATTCCATTCTTATTAAAGTTCTTGTTAGATTTCAAGATATAAATGGCCTTTACTGATAAGCTGTTTCTTGAGAAGTGTCCACTCCTTGCAGTTTCATTTGCAATCCTTGATCAAATTTTCCCAGATATTTGCAGTTAAATATTTGCTACTAATTTACTATCAATTAGGTGATCGATTTAGGGCCATCTTGGCCCTCTTGTTTTTTAAAGTCGTCCACTGCAGACAGATGCTTCAAAATCAGTAAATATATTAACCCTTTCCCTCATATGAAAATTCTGCAGCAGACGACTTTGAACATATTTTGTCAAAAAATAGAAAATCTCTTTAATTGAATGGATAACCTATGACTAAAAGTGGAAAACATTGTGGCAAAAGGAGAAATTGCTCGTTTTGAGCAATTTCTTCTTTTGTCACTATGTTTTCAAAATGCCGTCTGCTGCAGAGGCGTCAGAAAGCGTCTATATAAGGGAAAGGGTTAAACAAGCCCTATGTTAGAGGTACTTTTTTGAATTCACACCATAGGATTTGGTTGCATATAGGAAGATACTGTGTGGAAATGACAAATCTACTCCTCCTTTTCTAGACCTCTTTGCTGAGCCCCGGTAGCTCAGTCGGTAGCGACCGCGGGCTGTCAATCCACGTTTATGACCTCGAATCCATGCTGAATGATTATTCTTACAAAAGTCAATGAGACAAGCATCTTTCCTTTTCCACAAATGGGCTTAATGTCTTTGTGGAAATGCAGCCAGTTGCTTGGAAATATTGTTGTGTGGAGAACTGGGGTAAGAAACTGTCAGGAAACACATTGATTTTCAAACTGACAGCCGAAATATGTTTAAAAATGGTTAATTCACTTCTTATTTCTATTACAGTTGGCCACGGAGATGCTGCGTCTATTTGATCCTACCTTGGAGCAACAGCCTGCGCCGGCCGAAGAACAACTCAACCTTATACCCATCTACAGGAACCCAAAGATACAGGGAGGTGTTTTACCAGGTATGTTATGATTTCTCAATGAGTCTTTTGGGGGTAAAGTGCCATTTTAACCATTTCCCACATACAACAAACCTGCAGCAGACAACTTTGGATACATCTAGTCAAAAAATAAGAAAAATCTCTATAAAGGTAAATTTAATGAAGTTGAAATCATTGTGGCAAGAGTAGAAATGCTCATTATAAGTAATTTCTACTTTTGCCTCAATGTTTTCTGCTGCAGATGCATCAGAATGCGTCATCGCAGGTTGGAAACAGTTTTTCCATATTTCACTTACCTATCACAGGGCAGGGACAGAAGACTTACTCATGACCCTGATATGACTAACCAGTAGGTAAGCTTGGATTTTGTCTTGTTGCCAAACTACACTCCACCATGACCACTGTGAGCAGATATCAAACCAATGACACCCAGTCTCAATTCAACCCTAGGCTGGGTCATACCAATTATAAGGGCTTTTAAAATGGTTGTAATGGCTGCCCTCCTAGGCACTCACTTGTGTGTGGTCATTATGACTGACTGGCTGGCTGGTGTCAGGATAAATGGTACAGAAGTACAAGTAGCGTATCCAGGAAATGCCGCTGAAAAATTGTTGAAAGTGGCTTAAAATCCAAAACAATCAATCAAACTCAGATCCCCTATACTTGCATGGGCAAACATGAAATGACATCACATGTATATATTCACTTGACGTTGATATTTTTTACACTTTTCTCACTTAAAATATTGTAACAAAGAAATGGAGAAAGTAAATATAATTTTGAAATCCGTGAAAGAAAAGGCACTTTATCTTTTTGCAAGCAAGGTTTTCTTCTTTTCTTAAAATGTTTTATTGAGAGATCAAAGGATTCACTAGGGGAAATTACAAACCATATTTTGACATCAACATGTTAATAAATTTTCTTTCCATTCATATGTTATAGAAACTTTACCATCTGTGGATTTGTACTTATAATATTTTTCAATTCTGAGTTCTGATTATTCCAATGACGAAGATGTAATAAATGTTTGTTTGGATGGTGTTTTTACTCCGCTTTCAACAGTGTTTCCTTTCTACTGGTAGTACTTATCCTGATACCGATGTATCAGTCATAATGCCTACCTTGCAACCCTGAGTGCCAAGGAGGGAAGCCATTACTGTG
The DNA here is from genome assembly GCA_031761405.1 of Serripes groenlandicus. Classification (NCBI taxonomy): domain Eukaryota; kingdom Metazoa; phylum Mollusca; class Bivalvia; order Cardiida; family Cardiidae; genus Serripes; species Serripes groenlandicus. Next base: position 415,509 of record JASEVX010000102.1, read on the forward strand.
AATTTATAGTCTTTGGTATAATTAATGAGGATTCTATCATTTTGTAGGGCTTCTTTGTTGAAAAAAATCAAGTTATTTTGACCTTTTCTGTACTGTAGATGTTAACAGTGCTCTGCTGGTCTAATATTCACGATTTTGAGACCAGTGTGGATTCAGTTAACCCTTTCCCTCATACGACAATTCTGCAGCAGACTTTGAACGTATTTTGTCAATACATAGAAAATCTCCATAATTGAATGGATAACCTATGACAAAAAGTGGAAAACATTGTGGCAAATGGAGAAATTGCACGTTTTGTGCAATTTCTTCTTTTGTCACTATGTTTTCAAAAAGCTGTCTGCTGCAGAGGCGTCAGAAACATCTATATAAGGGAAAGGGTTAAGTCTGTGCATCCACAGAGTCTAATCTGGATCTGCTTTTTTTTTTAGCATATCTCATATCTTCAATACTTTGGAAAAAATATAAGAAAAAACATGGTAAAATGCAAACATTGCCAAGCCACGCTTTTAGTTTTAGAATCACACTTCCAGTTTTTCAGAAATATTTATGTTTTCTTTGTAAAATATTTTCAAGGCAGATCATTTATAAATTATAATATCTTCAATAAACTTCAATGTTGAGTATTGTTGAAAGTGGTGTTAAACACCAAACAATCAATCAATCATTCTTGAGTAGTGTATCTTATGTCATTCAAGAACTTTTCAGTGACAATTGTAATGATGAGTCACATAACAAAGGATGTCTCACTATTGATCAATGATCATAGAGACTGTAAATATAAATAAACAGAACCCTTTCCTACTTGTAGACACATATTTGACACATCTGCAGAAGAGAACTTTTGAAAACATTGTGGCAAAAAGAGAAATTGCTCATGATGAGCAATTTTCTCCTTTAGCAACAATGTTTTTAATTAATTTCAATAATTATACTTCATTTACCAAGAATTTCGATAGTTTTGCATATATGTTTTCAAAATCGTCTGCTGCACATTCATTGTATGCGGGAAAGGGTTAAAACCACAATCATTTGATTTGTTGACATTGTTCTTTACCTGTAAAAGCTCTGTAATCAAACAGTATTTTGTTATGGCTGCAACCAAAAGAAATATTACAGGTGGGCAGTTCCAATTGACCATTATATTTTTACGAGTTTACTGACTGTTGACTACTGTACAAACTGTATCATGGGAAAACGGTCTTTTAGATTTCAATGGATTTCACCTAGTTGTAGACATAATCATTGCAGAATACAGTGTAATTAAACACTCTCATGAAGACATCTCTGAGGAGTAAAAACCTCCCACAGTTAACCCTTCCCTCATACGACTTTGAACGTATTTTGTCAAAACATAGTAAATCTCCATAATTGAATGGATAACCTATGACTAAAAAGTGGAAAACATTGTGGCAAAAGGAGAAATTGCACGTTTTGTGCAATTTCTTCTTTTGTCACTATGTTTTCAAAAAGCCGTCTGCTGCAGAGGCGTCAGAAAGTGTCTATATGAGGGAAAGGGTTAAATATTGACCACATCTGATGAAAAGTTAGTTGAAATAAGAACACAAAATAGTATAAAATCAGAATAAAATCTTTTTTTTGTTTGATCTGCTTTGGTAGAGTGACACTTAGTCTTATGGTTTACCTCTCTGTTGTCTGTCCGTGTGGCTTTGGCTTAATTTGGCAGCATTGGTTATTTACAGACGAGACATGAGTTCCTTCGAACAATCTCTTTTGCAGAAACTGTGCTTAACCCTTTCTCTCCTACAACAATTCTGCAGCAGACGACTTTGAACATATTTTGCCAAAATATAGAAAGTCTCTATAATTGAATGTATAACCTATGACTTAAAGTGGAAAACATGGTTTTGAGCAATTTCTTCTTTTAAATTGACACTATGTTTTCAAAAAGCCGTCTGCTGCAGAGGCGTCAGAAAGCGTCTATATGAGGGAAAGGGTATATTTTGTATTGGTGGACCTTACAAACATGATGAATCCTCTTCATTTACATTAGCTGCTCTGTTAAGACATTGCATAAGCACAGCATTATTAAAGCCTTACTGTCTTGTCTTATGCCTTAACCTCGTACAGATGCATTTTGAAGCGTCTGCAGCAAACAACTTTTGAACACATTCTGACAAAAGGATTAATTGTTTATAAAGAGCTATGTTTCCTTTTGTCACAATGTTTTTTACCTTTATTCAATTAATATATCAGATGTTTCATACTTTATTTTTCATACATGAACCCTATCCCACATACATCAAATTGGAAACAGCTGACTTTGATAACATCTTTGAGAAGATTCTGATTGTAGCTAGAAAAGAAACCCTATTTAAGTGTTGCATTTACACTTTTATGTGAACTATGTGAAAAGTTTACTATTAAACTTAGTCTTACAATATCTTACAAATGTATTTGACTTATTTTACCAGAAGTTAAATCACTATACAATGTTGTGTTACTGGGGTGTGTTTTTGGCATTGAGTAACTCTAGAGTTATGGCCATTGATATGAAAACTGCCATGTCAAATTTGTGTTGTTCATAAAGTATGGGTCCTTTATTCTTGACATGGAATAGACTGAGTGTAAACCAATTCCAACAATCATATTTCATAACTGTTTATTGACAGCGATTAGTTCAGTAAACAATTGATCAAACGTTTATTGTTGGGTTTAGCCCTTTCCCACATACAACAAATCTGCAGCAGATGATTTTAAAAAATTCAAGGCAAATTAAGCACAGAAAATGCCTTGAAATGAAAGAACAATAGTTGAATAGAGTTGAAATGATGGTGACAAAAGGAGCAATTGCTTGTTTTTGAGCCATTTCTTCTTTTGTCGCCATGTTTTCAAAAAGCTGTCTGCTGCAGAGGAGTCAGAAAGCGTCCTTATGAGGGAAAGGGTTAACTGTCTCAATCATTCAGATATATTTTGATGCAGCTGCAGCTGGGGATGTTTTTATGTTTTTAGCTCTACTGGCCAAAGGCCAGAAGGGCTTATGTCGTGGCGATTCGTCTGTGGTGTGTGCGTGCGTGCGTGCGTCCGTCCGTAATCAATTTCTTGTTAACACAATACAGTCTTTTGATTGTATCTCAACCAAACTTATACAGTAGTTAGATATCTATGAGAGCTCGGTTCCTTTCGAAAACCAGCCAGATCTGCCCATGCATGACTGGATTATGGCCCTTGAAATGGTCAAAATTGCTATAAAAGAGCTTGTTAACATGATACAGTCTTCACTTTTGTATTGTATCTCAACCAAAGTTATACAGTAGTTAGATATCCATGAGAGCTTGATTTCTTTCGAAAACAAGCCAGATCCGCCCCATGCATGACTGAATTATGGCCCTTGAAATTGTCAAAATTGCTATAATAGGGCTTGTTAACATGATACAGTCCTTATTTTTTATTGTATCTCAATCAAACTTATACAGTAGTTAGATATCCATGAGAGTTTGGTTCATTTCTAAAAAATGGCCAGATCTACCCATGCATGGCTGGATTATGGCCCTTGAAATTGTCAAAATTGCTATAATACAGCTTGTGAACACAATAGAGCTTCCATTTACTATCTGATCTTCACCAAACTTAGATGGTATTTAAATATTGATGACATATTGGTTCCTTTTGAAACAAGCCAGATCAATGCCAGTAGAGCATAGGTCCTCATGGGCCTCTTGTTTTATAAATGGGAAAGGGTTCAAGAGTGTGAAAAGAAACAAAAGGTATTACATGATTCTATTGTTACTGACTATTATTCTGTCTTTCAACATGCTACATACACTTCGACGAATTTCTACTTGGCCACCTATAGTTTTTATCATATTTTAGGATAAGTATTTGGAGAAAAATTTATAACCAAATATAAGTTTATTAATACAATTTATTCCTAATTGACATGGACACCCTTAAAACAAAAACTGCAAGATCAAATCAAGTATAACACAGGTATCGTATGGTTGACCACCCGTGTTATTGTTATAACGACGCGTAACATACCTGTCTGATTGGGGTGCCGGCACGAATCATTCCACCGGCTTGAGCGCGTTCTGCAATGCTCATTCTCACCATATGTAATGTTTTACATAAAAGTCAATCCACGAAGAATACATTCCTACCAAATACGACAACTACCATGCCGTGCATGAGAAACCCGAGCACATAAGCCATTTTCGGACCTACTGTTCCGCATGGATGATTTTGTACATGAATACGTGTTTTCTTGCTGTAAATCGATAGATTGGTGTGTACAATACAAAAATAACCAAACTTTAGACTTATTGATTAAATATGTCGCATAATATCATATTCTATATGGTGGCCAATTAGAAATTCGTTGATGTGTAAACTTAGAGTTTGAGTCATTCTAACAAATTTAAAATCGGTAGTTAAACATTTACCACATACAACTAATCTGCAACAGATGACTTCACAATCGTCCAGATTCAAATATAAAAACTCTTAAATGAACATATGATTAATACATGAGTAGAAAACATTATTGCAAATAAGAATTTGCTCATCATTATTCAATTTCTTATCTTGCCACAATGTTTTCAAATGATGTCTGCTACACACATATCAAAATGCATTCACAAGTTGGGAAGGGTATATATTTTATAGCTGTCTTCCTTGGCACACAGGCTGTACAGGTAAAATTAATAATAAACAATAATTTGCAAAGCATAATATGCATTTATAAAACTGAAATATAGTTAAAAGCAACATATAGTATCATGAATAAACAAAAGAGCAATGAATTCATCTCGTTCTAGTATGATTTCAATTGCTTGTCATAAAACTGTTTTATAGGATACTTTGATATTATTCCTTCTATTTTCCATATGAAAATAAGGATGCAATATCTGTCAATATTGCGCTCATTGATATTGCACTAAGATCCTTTTCACATCTTCCTAAGGACAGAACTATTTTCATACTCGGTTATGCCCTTGGGCATTTAAGCACATTTCCTAGCCTTGTTCTGATAAATGTTTACCACAGGATATTGAATGAGTGAAATGTTGCCTTGATATTACTGAATTAATGTTAAACCAGTATAAAACCCCAATAAAACAAACAAATAACTCCATACAGTAATGTGACAAAGCCCTATCATCCAACCATTGATGAACACCAGCTTGCAATGAAAATAGAAAGATCAAACTTTATTTCCAGTATGATTTATATTTCTTGTCATTAGTCGCCGGGCAGAAGCCCGCGACTTCTATTTTTAATAGGTTTTCGGAAATTACATGGGAGGGGGGATTATTATTAGAAAGAAACACATTTAGATGTCTTGAACATATTACAATTGTGTTTGTTTAAAAACACGAAGTAATGACACATCTAAAATGAAATAAATATTCCGATGTTTTAGGTATTTTCAGTTTCTTTATTTTGACTCGCATTTATGTTTTGTTGTTTTATTTACGAAGACAAAACAGTCCCTATTAGCTAGACTGGTATACTTTATTTTTACACTATATACTACATGTACTCAAAAGGCGATAACTACAAACCTTTACGTCGCAGTCTAATTTGTTTACATACGCGCACCTGCTTGAAGCGTGACTCGCGAATACCAACTGCGTAGATCAATCTCCTTTGCAGAGAGCCGTCTCTTTACACTCACTTACAAATAGTAAATCGTAGGTGATTTAAAAAGTTTATTTGGTTCGAAACAAATGAAGAAAAGAACAAACCGAGATTAAAACTAGTTTTAATAGAAAAATTACTTTGAACGAACACTCTCTGCATATAAAGAGAGTTTCAAGAACGACACCTCTGCGAATAAGAAAGAATCGGGTCTTTCGTACAAAATTATTTCGTCCTTGACAATTTTAAATGTGTCATTTAATTCCCTAAAGGCATATTGCTTCCGATCTGCATATTGTTATGGATCATTGACACAAGGGCGCTCATCATAATATAATTTTAAAACATGAGTAGTTTTGTTATTTTCATTATAAAAAAGGAAGGAAAGAATTAAAATAAATTAACATGTTGTAGAGCTCAGTTTATGTTCGAAATTAAGTTTAAATTATACAACAATTTCAATGAGATTTAACTGTTTAGTTGATATTATATTTCGAATGTGGTCTAATTTATAAATATTGGACTACATTTCAACATTTTATAAAGTATGATATAATTAGGATGCCAAGCTAATATCATTTTGAGAAAAAGAGAAAACTGAGCGATTTAACCCTTAACTCATTGTTTTAAAAGTATATTGCTGCAAAGGTGTCCACTGTTGACTTTAATAGAGGAAAGGTAAAATGATGTGCTATTGCATGCAAATCCTAAATTGTCTGTTTTGTGGTTTTATTGAAAAATAATAAAATTCAAATATTCTGACAAACATCTTGAAAAGTGTATGTGGATTTCACAAATCTTATGATTATTCCTTAATGAAAGCACTGTATACATACTAAGACTAATGATTGGCAAGATTTCTCATTTCCATTACTGTTTATGATCAATACTTAGTTGGTTGTGTGTCTTGTCAACCTACTTTGGAATGGAGATTGATCATAAACAATGAAAGGCTTCAATTATCATTCACTTCGTTGACAAAACAATGCAAGTTATGATACATTTTCACTTGACCCCACCCCTGATGTTCCAATATGCCCCTCAGTTGATAACTGTTTATTCAACTACTATAATGTTAGTGTTATGCATAACTGCACTTATAATGGATATCCGGCGACATTGATGCATTGCATCAACTTTCTCTTGTATAACTGTTATATTGAATTTTCAATAGATGTTATCAATAGAGAATGATGACCTCTATGATGTAGTTGGTTATTAATTTAAAATATTCTTTTTTATCATTTCAGGAAACTTCTATTATCTCCATGTAAAGAAGCCAGGTTTAGAAAAGCCATTGGTAGAACAGATGGGACAGTCAGACTATGTATGTATTTATTAAACTATGCATATACAGATTTTACCATTATAGACGGCGCTTAATCTCTCTTCAGCAAATGACTTTTGAAACGCTGTCAGAATAGCAGAAAAAAACAATAGTTCTCTCCTTTTTAGCCCGACTGGCGCTTATGTCATGGTGAATTGTCTGTTGTGCGTGCATGCATCAACCTTCCTCATTAACAACTTGGCCAATTGGGATGAAACTTCATAGGAAGTATCCTTTCATTGTCCTCTCCTTAATTCCTTCAAATTGTTTGGATCCATGCACAAATTTTGGTTTCCATGGCAACCAAAAGAAAGTCTTTAAAATTCTTCTCCTCCAAAACTGTTTGGCGGATTTTCAAATAATTTTGTAGAAATGTTCCTTGGATGACCTTTAATCAGATAAGGGCTCATTTGCCTTATATGGCTATAGTGAAAACTTAAAAAATCTTTGCCTCCTTAGAATAATTTTGTAGAAATGTTCCTTGTTTGACCCTATACCAGATTCCTTCAAGCCATGTTGATTAGTTGAAAAACATGGCCACCAGGGGGCAGGGCTGTTTTGCCTAATATGGCTATAGTGAAAACCTAAAAAATCTTCTCCAACAAAAGTATCTGGCCGATTTTCAAATAATTTTGTAGAAATGTTCCTTGTTTGAGACTCTTAGTATATCTGATTCCTTCAAGCCATGTTGATTGGTTGAAAAACATGGCCATCAGGTGGCAGGGCTGTTTTGCCTAATATGGCTATAGTGAAAACCTAAAAAATCTTCTCCAACAAAAGTATCTGGCCAATTTTCAAATAAGTTTGTAGTAAGTCTTAAATTATTGGCTCTAGTGAAAACTTTAAAAATCTACTCCTCCCAAACTATTTGTCCGATTTTCAAAACAAAATGCAGAAATGTTTCTTGGGTGACACTCTACGAGATTCCTTCAACAATGGTGATTGGTCAAAAAAGATGACCACCATGGTGCAGAGCTGTTTGGAGATATTTGCGTAATGGCAGTGGAGCGATACTGGCCCTCTTTGGCCTCTTGTATAAGCTTACCTGACCACAAAATGATTAATGTGGTTAACTGTGTGGTTGGCATGACAAATCACATTGTATAAGTCAGGTGAGCGATCCAGGGCCATCATTGCCCTCTTGTTTCATTTATAGTGTTGCCATATTTTTTACATGACCAGGAGCAATTCCTCCTTTTCCCACAAATCCGCTGTGGTCGAGTGGTTAGCGTCGGGGATTTCGAAACCGGGTGTCCCGGGTTCGATCCCCAGTCGCGGCACTACAGTCATGGTGGAGTGCCCTTGGGCAAGGCACATTTTCTAGCCTAGTACTGGTTTGTTTACCAAGGGATCATGAGTAATTAAATTTAATTGCGCGCTAAATGATCTCAGCTGTCGATGCGCCATAAAACAATATACATTCATTCCTTTTCCCACAATGTTTTCAAAAGTCATTTGCTGCACAGGTATCAGAATATGCAATATGTGGGAAAGGGTTTAATCAGTCAATGTGAAGGTTTCAATATTGTTGACAAGTGCTGATTGTCGATTAAATCTGAAAGTGTGTTATTAGGCCCAGGGGCAAATTGTCTATGGAATTGATGAATCAACTAATTAAAACTTGACCGATGTCCGGCCAATGATAATTATAATTATTGGGGTACTCTGGAAATTATTTCCATATCTAGTCATAAATGCGGTGAGCCAGTTGTGATGTGGGCTGTCAATCCAGAGGTTGTGAATTCAAAACCCAGCTCGCCCAACATTCTGCAGCAGACAACTTTAAAAACATATTGGCAGAAATCTGAAAAATATCTGTAAACAAAAGAATTAAATAGTGTTGAAAATATTGTGGCAAATGGAAAAAATTGCTCATTATGTCACAAATGTTTTCAAAAGTCGTCTGCTGCACAGGCGTTAATGTGGGCAAGATTAAAGAGAAAACTTTAAACAAGCAATTACTCCTCTTTCCGCAATGTTTACTTCTCCATATCGAAATTATACTGCCAATGTTCAAATTATCCCAATGTGATTTGTTCCTCAGATGTTTTTTAAAAAAAAGCCGACTCTAAAAATATACAGAATCAGGAGAATGGTAAACAATTTCCTGGATGTACAATAGTCTGCTGCCTTGATATGCTTAAAATGAAAGGAACAATAATTGAATAGAGTTGAAAACATTGTGACAAAAGGAGAAATTGATCATTTTGAGCATATTTTTCTTTTTTCGCCATGTTTTCAAAAAGTTGTCTGCTGCAGAGGTGTCAGAAACCGTCTATATGTGGGAAAGGGTTAAGGAAAAGCTTTAAAAGTATCCAAGGAACATACATCAAAGGGAAATACTGAAAAAATAAACATTCTATACTTTAACCCTTTCCCTCATATAGACGCTTTCTGATGCCTCTGCTGCAGACGGCTTTTTGAAAACATAATGTTTTCCACTTTTAGTGATAGGTTAGCCATTCATTATAGAGATTTTCTATTTTTGACAAAAATATGTTCAAAGTCGTCTGCTGCAGAATTGTCGTATGAGGGAAAGGGTTAATGTTGTTTTTATTATGGTCATTAGCTGTTGATGAAATATTGGTCTACAATTCCCTTAGCACTTTTCCAAATACGGACCCTTTCTGATGCCTCAGCAGCAGACACATCTTAATAACATAGTGGCAAAAGGAGAAATTGCTCTTGATGAACAATTTTTTTTTTTGCCCAATGTTTTCAACTCTATTCAAAAATTTACATTCATTTATGTAAGGGTTAACATAAAAACAAACTGTGGTGTAACAAAAGAACTTGTCTGTACAGGGAAGGGGCTTACTTATAAATATATTGTTTCTCTATTTAGAGTTGGCAACATTGAAAACATCTTTGGAAATACATTATGTCACAACTTGTCTTTTATAAATGAGTCATGTTCCAGGAAAATCAAGTGAAATTAATTAACCCTTTCCCCTATACATCAAGTCAGTCAAATATGGAAACTATCTATAGATGAAAGCATAATTATTGAAATGAGTTGAGAACATTGTGACAAAAGTAGTAATTACTCATTCTGCAGCAGACGACTTTTAGAAAATCTCTATAATTGAATGGATAACCTATGACTAAAAGTGGAGAACATTGTGGCAAAAGGAGAAATTGCTTGTTTTGAGCAATTTCTTCTTTTGTCACTATGTTTTCAAAAAGCCATCTGCTGCAGAGGCGTCTTTCTGAGGGAAAGGGTTAAATATCTGCCTTCTTATTAATGTAATATGATTCAAATGTGCAATGTTTGTTGTCAGAAGTGTCTAGAAACCCAGGGTGGCTAATATTGGCAAACAGTAGTTAGCCAGGGTCCGAATTCCACCAACCTTACTAGTGCTAAGTAATACTTAAAATACAACAATTTTGCAGCAGATGACTTTGAACACATTGTTATAAACAGTTTCTCCTTTTACCACAATGTGTTCTAAAGTCGCCCGCTTTATATCGATGCATCAGAAAGTGTTTGCAAGTTGGAAAGGGTAAAATGCTACCATTTTTAGCTCGACTATTCGAAGAATATGAGAGCTTTACTACTCGCCCCGGCGTCGGCGTCCGGTTAAAGTTTTAGGGCAAGTTGGCATTTTCATTCATAAGTATTTGTGCTAGGGCTTTAATATTTTTATGCCCCCCCGGAATCTCCGATTCGGGGGGCATATAGTTTTTGGTCTGTCTGTTGGTCTGTCTGCTGTCTGTCTGCACAAAAAAAACTTTAACCTTGACCACTACTTTTGAACCATAACAGGTACGGCTACCATATTTCACATGTGTATTCCTTGTGACATGACCTTTCTGTCAGTACCAAAATGTTTGACCTTGCGACCTTGACCTTTGACCTAGATGTAGTTTTTGGCCTGTCTGCACGAAAAAAACTTTAACCTTGACCACTTCTTTTGAACCATAACAGGTACGGCTACCATATTTCACATGTGTATTCCTTGTGACATTACCTTTCTGTCAGTACCAAAATGTTTGACCTTGCGACCTTGACCTTTGACCTAGATGTTGCCATTCTCGAAAAAAACTTTAACCTTGGCCATTACTTTTGAACTATAACAGGTACGGCTACCATATTTCACATGTGTATTCCTTGTGACATGACCTTTCTGTCAGTACCAACATTTTTGACCTTGCGACCTTGACCTTTGACCTAGATGTTGCCATTCTCAATTTTTTTTTTAACCTTCCCCACTACTTTTGAACCATAACAGGTAAGGCTACCATATTTCACATGTGTATACCTTGTGACATGACCTTTCTGTCAGTACCAAAATTTTCACCTTGCGACCTTGACCTTTGACCTAGATGTTGCCATTCTCGAAAAAAACTTTATCCTTGACCACTTCTTTTGAACCATAACAGGTACGGCTACCATATTTCACATGTGTATTCCTTGTGACATGACCTTTCTGTCAGTACCAACATTTTTGACCTGGCGACCTTGACCTTTGACCTAGATGTTGCCATTGGGGGGCATCAGTGTTTCACAAACACATCTTGTTTTTGTTTTTTTTTCCTCAATAGTTACTTATGCTAGGGCTTTTATATTTGGAATATAATTACATCTAATACCTGTCTTCATATTGTATGCTGAAGATTCTGAGTGTGACCTTCTTTTTGGGGTAAAAGATGTGATTTTGGGTGGTTAAAGTTTTAGGGCAAGTTGGCATTTTCATTTAATTTTTTAATTTTTCTCAATAAGTATTTGTGCTACGGCTTTAATATTTGGAATGTAGTTACATCTTATACCTTTCTTCACATTGAATGCTGAAGATGCTGAGTGTGACCTTCTTTTTGGGGTAAAAAACATGATTTTCGGTGGTTAAAGTTTTGGGGCAAGTAGGATTTTATTTTATTTTTTCAACTTTTTCTGAATAAGTACTTGTGCTAGGGCTTTCATATTTGGAAAATAATTACATTTAATACATTTCTTCATATTATATGCTGAAGATGCTGAGTGTGACCTTCTGTTTGCGGTAAAACACATGCTTTTGGGTGGTTAAAGTTTTAGGGCAAGTTGGCTTTTTCATTTAATTTTCAAATTTTTCTAAATATGTACTTGTGTTAGGGCTTCCATATTTGGAATATAATTACATGTAATACCTTTCTTCACATTGTATGTTGAAGATGCTGAGTGTGACTTTTAGGGGGTAAAAAACATGATTTTTGTTTGATTTTGAGAATTTTAGATAAATTCTTAATTTTTGGTTACATTTCTTTCTAATTGTGATCAATATCAAACGGGTTTTGCATGGTGTCAAACATTAGGAAAACCTTTTTTTAAGGTTTTGCTAATTTTGGACTCAGTCAGTTTTAACATTTGCGTTTAGCTCAACGTTAAAGTTACATCATTCAAATCACTTCATACTTCACATATTTGTTAAGGACCATCGTACAATTAGGTTAGATAACTCCATTGTATCCTAAATATGGAGTAATGGCCCTTGATTGACTTAGGAAATTTTATTTTTAAATTATATTTAAATGTATGTATATCTATTCAGTTGCTTTTACATATAGAGTACTATATAATATGATTTAATAGTACTTAAGTGCAATATAATGAAATACTGCTTTATGTGAATAAGCGGCCTGTAGTCGAGCGCGCTGTCCTCCGACAGCTCTTGTTGTCATAGGTTATCCATTCAATTATGGAGATTTTCTATGTTTTGACAAAATAAGTTCAAAGTCGTCTGCTACAGAATTGCCGTATGAGGGAAAGGGTTAATAGTACTTAAGTGCAATATAATGAAATAGTGAATAAGCGGCATATAGTCGAGCGCGCTGTCCTCCGACAGCTCTTGTTACTAATTTTTGTTTCTCTAATAAAAGTTCCTAAATATTTCATTCCTTAACAAGTTGTGTTAGTCAACTTAGTCATATACTTAAATACTGTCCACCATTCGTGTTTTACAAAACCCGGAAACAAAAATGATGAAATATGTTTTTAAGTATTTAAGTTGGTGGCAATGTGGTAGCTGGACCCTGATTGTATACACAAATGAATTGGATAAACAATTGTATTAAGGTTGGATTGCCTGGAGCATCCCTAAAATATTATGATGATACAGGGTTTAAACATATATTAGTGATATAGAAGAAAATGCTATTTACCCGGCTGTAGATTTTACCAGAAAATACGAAAACTCGAAAATAATACTTTCCATGGACACCCCAGTACGTTTAACCCTTTCCCTCATACCACAATTCTGAAGCAGACGACTTTGAACCTATTTTGTCAAAATATAGAAAATCTCTATAATTGAATGACTAAAAGTGAAAAACATTGTGGCAAAAGGAGAAATTGCACAAAATTTCCACATTTTGTGCAATTTCTTCTTTTGTCACTATGTTTTCAAAAAGCTGTCTGCTGCAGAGGCGTCAGAAAGTGTCTATATGAGGGTAGGGTTAAAAGTGGACAACCCAGAATGGTTCTGTTGACATCACAGAAATTCCGTGGACACCCTGGAAAAGTTCCATGGACACCCAGGAACGATTCTTTGGACACCCCGGAATCGTTCGGTGGACACCCCCAGTAATTCGGATCATTTCCAGTGTTTCCCCCATCTTAACATTAAATTCCTTGTTAGCTCCACTGGCTGAAAGCCAGTCGAGCTTATGTCATGGCGAATTGTCCGTCGTGCGTGCGTGCGTAAACTTTTTCCTTTAAACGACTTCTTCTCACTAACCACTTGGCCAATTTGGTTGAAACTTCATAGGAAGCATCCTCTCAATGTCCTCTCTTAAATTCCTTAAAAAAAATTTTATCCATCCATAATTCTGGTTTCCATGGCAACCAAAAGAAACAAATAGTGAAAACTTAAAAAATCTTCTTCTCTGAAAGTGTCAGGCCGATTTTCAAATAATTTTGTAGAAATGTTCCTTGGGTGACCCTTTATTAGATTTCTTCAAGAAATGTTGATTGGTCGAAAAACATGGTCGCCAGAGGGCGGGGCTATTTTGCCTTATATGACCATAGTGAAAACTTAAAAAATCTTCTTCTCCGAAAGTGTTCAGCCGATTTTCAAATAATTTTGTAGAAATGTTCATTGGGTGACCCTCTATCAGATTCCTTCAAGCCATGTTGATTGGTCGAAAAATATGGCCGCCAGAGGGCGGGGCTATTTTGCTCTATATGACCATAGTGAAAATTTAAAAAATCTTCTTCTCCGAAAGTGTTGAGCAGATTTTCAAATAATTTTGTAGAAATGTTCTTTGGGTGACCCTCTATCAGATTCCTTCAAGCCATGTTGATTGGTTCAAAAATATGGCCGCCATGGGGTGGGGCTATTTTGCCTTATATGGCTATTGTGAAAACTTAAAAAATCTTCTCCTCCGAAAGTGTCAGGCCGATTTTCAAATAATTTTGCAGAAACATTCCTTGGGTGACACTCTACAAGATTCCTTTAAGCCATGGTGGTTGGTAAAAAATATGGCCACTAGGGTGCAGGGCTGTTTGGAGATTTGATTTTTGCCTTATGGCCGTGGAGCGATACTGGCCCTCTTGGGCCTCTTGTTTTTTTCGATGGTTTCCCTGTATTTTTAGCTCACCTATGCACAAACTGCAAGGTGAGCTTTTGTGATCGCTCACTGTCCGTCGTCCGTCGTCGTCGTCGTCCGTCCGTTCACATTTTCCTACAAACGACTTCTCCTCCTAAACCAATTAACCAAATTCAAAATAATTTTACAGGAATGTTCCTTAGGTGGATCTCTTTCAAACTTGTTCAAAGAATTCTATTCCATGCAGAACTTTGGTTGCCACGGCAACAAAAAAGGGAAAATTAACCAAAACTTAAAAAATCTTCTTGTCGAAAAGTACTGGCCCGATTTGAAAATTATTTTGTACAAATGTTCCTTGGGGTACCTTCTACCAAGATTGTTCAAATATTTACGATCCGTTGAAAAACATGGCCGCCAGGGTGCGGAGCCTATTTTCATTATATGTGCATTGTTAAAACTTTAAAAATCTTCTTGTCCAAAAGTACTGGCCCGATTTGAAAATTATTTTGCACAAATGTTCCTTGGGGTACCTTCTACCAAGATTGTTCAAATATTTCCGATCCGGTGAAAAAAACATGGCCGCCAGGGGGCGGAGCCAATTTTCATTATATGTGCATTGTTAAAGCTTTAAAAATCTTCTTGTCCAAAAGTACTGGCCCGATTTAAAAATTATTTTGCACAAATGTTCCTTGGGGTACCTTCTACCAAGATTGTTCAAATATTTCCGATCCGTTGAAAAACATGGCCGCCAGGGGGCGGAGCTTGTTTTCCTTATATGTGCATTGTTAAAACTTTAAAAATCTTCTTGTCCATAAGTACTGGCCCGATTTGAAAATTATGTTGCACAAATGTTCCTTGGGGTACCTTCTACCAAGATTGTTCAAATATTTCCGATCCGTTGAAAAACATGGCCGCCAGGGGGCGGAGCCTATTTTCATTATATGTGCATTGTTAAAACTTTAAAAATCTTCTTGTCCAAAAGTACTGGCCCGATTTGAAAATTATTTTGCACAAATGTTCCTTGGGGTACCTTCTACCAAGATTGTTCAAATGTTTCGATCCGATGAAAAACATGGCCGCCAGAGGGCGGAGCTTGTTTTCCTTATATGTGCATTGTTAAAACTTTAAAAATCTTCTTGTCCAAAAGTACTGGCCCGATTTGAAAATTATTTTGCACAAAAGTTCCTTGTGGCACCCTTTGACAAGATCGTTCAAATATTTACGATCCGTTGAAAAACATGGCCGCCAGGGGGCGGACCTTGTTTTCCTTATAATGTGCATTGTTAAACTTTAAAAATCTTCTTGTCCAAAAGTACTGGCGCAATTTGAAAATTATTTTGCACAAATGTTCCTTGGGGCACCTTTTACCAAGATTGTTTAAATATTTCCGATCCGTTGAAAAACATGGCCGCCAGGGGGCGGAGCTTGTTTTCCTTATATGTGTATTGTTAAAACTTTAAAAAATCTTCTTGTCCAAAAGTACTGGCCCGATTTGAAAATTATTTTGCACAAATGTTCCTTGGGGCACCCTTTGACAAAATTGTTCAAATATTTCCGATCCGTTGAAAAACATGGCCGCCAGGGGGTGGAGCTTGTTCTTAGACTCATATAGGGAAAAACCTTTAAAAAATTTCTTTTCTAAGAATTTTCTTGTCTAAAAGTAGAGGCCTTTAATATTTGGTATGTAGCATCATCTAGTGGACTTCTACCGAGATTGTTCAAATTATAGCCCTGGGGTCAAAAAATGACCCCTCCCAGTGGGGTCTATTGTTGTACATGGACTCATATAGAGAAATTTAAAAAAAATCTTTTCTGAATGTAGAGGGCCCCGGCCTTTGATATGTAGCTTGCCTATTGGACCTCTACCAAGATTATTCAAATTATAACCCTGGGGTGAAAAATGACCCCATCCCGAGGGTCACTTGTTTTACATATACTCATAGAGGGGAAAAACTATAAAAATCTTCTTGTCTAAAAGTTTAATATTTGAAATCTAACTTTATCAAGTGGACTTCTACCAAGATTGGTCAAATTATTATAGCCCTGGTGTCAAACATGGCTCCACCCTGGGGATCACTTGTTTTACATAGACTTGTTAAGGTAAACAATTTTAAAATATTCTTGTCCATTTGCCATGAATGTTCTTTGGGTGCCCCTCTACTAAGACTTCCAATTATTTTGATAGGATGATAAACATGGCCACCAGGGGGTGTTGCTTGTTTTCCGTATATATGTATAGACAAAGAACAATGAAAACTGTTTAAGTTTGATTAAATCAGGTGAGCGCTATAGGACCATCATGGTCCTCTTGTTAATGTTTTTTAGCTCGACTTTTGAAAAAACGAGAGCTATTGAGAGCGGCGGCACCGTGGTCATCCGGTTAAGGTTTTTTGTTCAGCTCAGCTTATTTTCTGTTTTCTATCAGTCAAGCGTCTGTGCTGTACGCGGTGCTCTTGTTTGTATTTTCTGTCAAAAGTCCCTGGACTTACAGTCAGTTATGAGCAATTTATTTTTCCATTTCAACACTGTTAAGTTGTAGTTATGATTGCTTTAGGTCTGTCTCATCAATTTGCTGACAGTGTGAAGTTGGGTAATTGTGTTTGATTAGGCTTATTGGAGGATGGGACCATTGTCTTATGATGGCGTAAGATGGATGTTCACATGGCAGGGCTGCTATCATGGTGATCAAGCAATCAAATAATGGTGAAAACAGATCAAAGTAAACGAAATGATGTGTTAATAATCCCTTATGACGGACATTCCCCCTGAAGCCTTTATCTATTATACAGAGTCATCCTTTAATGGCACTAGTCAATGATTAAAGTAATTTGAACAAAGGTTAATTGTTAATGATATAGTTACTATATGGATGTTTTCAAGTTTTTCTCTGATTTTATCCCTTTCCGACATATAGACACTTTCTGAAGCCACTGCACCAGACGACTTTTGAAATCATTGTGACAAAAGGAGAAATTTCTCTTAGTTAGCAATTTCTCCATTTTCCATAATAATAATTTCTCCATTTTCCCTAATGATTTCGACTCTATTCAATAATCAAAATATCATTTCTATGTTTTAAACTTGATTATTTCAAAGTCGTCTGCTGCAGATATATTGTATGTGGGAAAGGGTTAATCCTTTCCCCCAGTTTCTCAGGTAAACAGTTTGTTTTCTTGTACCATAGAACCCTTATCTTTCTGCACACACATTATCATATAATTAAGTACAGCTGACAACTTTTGCAATTTTATTTTATATTTGTTCAATATTAAAACTTTTATTTTCCAACTCTGCAGCAGAGAACTTTAAAAACTTCTGGAGGAAATTATGGAAATTCTCTATAAATAGAAGAACAAGTCTAGAGAAAGTTGATGCAAGGCATCAATGTCGCCGGAAAAGACTGCATTGATTTATTTATGTATTCTTGACTTTCCTTAGTCTATTTCAAACATTAGGAACGTTGGTTGAAAACATTTGCTTATAAATTTTATATTCATACCTATACATTAGGGTATCTATAAAAAATTAACGAAATGTGTACACATTTATCTTGGCTTAAATTTAATTTTGCTGTTGTTACTTATTTAAATAATAGTATTCATTCATATAATTTCAATGTTTGTCAATCTTATTCGAATCACAAGGTAAATATCCTGGTATTGCTTTAAAGGGAGGTAATTTGAAGAAAACAAAAGTCTTCAAAAGGAGAAATATATCAGCATTACCGTCTACAGTTTAAATTGTTCTATTGTTTGTGGATTTAAAAATGTTCTTTTTTTCTTATTTATACATGTACAACGAAATATTGCGGCTTCTCTTTGACGCTTTGCGTCAAACATTCGCCTTGTACTTGTCTAAAATAAAATAATATCACTCGCTTTTTCATATCGAAATCGATGTTAAAGGTCACGAAACTACACAACAGAATAGGGTCTATATTTAGCTTAGAAACAGTTCCTACTTTAGATATTCATGGATTAACATTATTAAATGAATTCTACACAAATCAAGACATCTCTTTGAACATGAAAACAACATTTAGTAAGTTAAAATTGCTATTAAAAGGAGAATCCGAAATTGACCTCAATGATGACACATAAGAGTCTGCATTAGGTGGTGTTGGTTCACGTCTTGAAGGGACCACTTTTGTCTTCGTAAATAAGACAAAAAACTTAAATGCGAGTGAAATAAAAAAAAACTGCAAACATTAAAAAATCGGAATATTTATTTCATTTTAGATGTGTCATTTATTAGTGTTCGTAAACAACCACAATTGTAATATGTTCAAATCATCTAGATTTGTTTCTTTCTAATAATAAGCCGCCCTCCCATGTGATTTCCGAAAACCTATTAAAAATAGAAGTCGCGGGCTTCTGCCCGGCGACTAATAATTGACGAAAGATGAAACATTTTGAAAAATATTAACATTACTCTTCATGTTAAATAAGACTTTACATTGAATACTGTAATACTGTTATTAAATGAAGTGTAAACTTGGCTGATCAGAATTACATTTCTAGGAAATAATTTAATTCAAGGTTTAGCAAAGGAAATGACTACAATTGTGTGTACTAAATATTAACCCTTTCCCACATACAACAAATTTGCAGCAGACGACTTTGAAAACAATCATGCAAAAAGATGAAAAAATCTCTATAAATGAAAGTATAATTATTGAAAAAAGTTTAAAACTATGGGGCAGATAGAGAAATTGATCCCTTTGACACAATGGTTTAAAAAGTCATCTGCTGTGGAGGCGTCTTTATGAGGGAAAGGGTTAAAAGTCCATTACTTGATTAAATGGAAGTTATACCTTAGGTGTAGAAGATGGTTGCCATACAATTTAATCACAATATAGATCCCCTGTTAGTTTAAAATCATTAAATCTACAATAGATGACTTTGAAACCATTAAAGACGGAAGTATGAACAATCTTGATCAGTGAAAGTAGAATTACTCATTAGTGTTGAAAATATTATGGCAAAAGGAGAAATTAATGAGAAATTTCTCCTTTGACCAGCATTTTTAACAGTCGTCTGCTGCAGATGTGTTTGCATGTGGGAAAGGCTAAATGGACTTTCTGATACAGATGTCTTTTGTTGACTCGACTTCAACACCTACTTTAAAAGAAACATACAAGGTAAATGGAGTATGGCTTAACCCTTTCCCACGTACAACAAATCTGCAGCAGACGACTTTGAAAATGTCTAGGCAAAAGCACAGAAAATCCCATTAAATGAAAGAAGAAGAATTGAGTAAAGTTGAAAACATGTTGACAAAAGGAGAAATTGCTCATTTTGAGCAATTTCTTCTTTTGACGCCATGTTTTCAAAGGCTCTCTGCTGCAACCTTGATAAAGGGATGAAACATTTAGGGAAAAGGAGACAATATACACTCATTTGATGCATATGTAGCAGACCACTTTTTAAAGCTTTGGTGCAAAGAAGCGCTATTGTGGGTAAAAGAATAAAACGTACCCAGATCCAACGTGATTGTGCTTTTACACTGAAATACTATTGTTGAATACTTTTTGAAATCAATGTATAAATACATGTAGTTATTTCTGTTTATTTCAGGGGAGAGAACTGTCAACAGGCACTCCAGGAGGGGAGAAAGAGTATTTCAGACTGCATATCAACCAGTATAACTCAGTGGAGACAATAACCTGTCTGTCCAAAAAGGTAACAAAATGTTAACTGTTTACCTTTTACCCTTTCCAATTTGCAGATGTATTTTGATGCAATTGAGCAGATGCATTTTGAAAAACATTGGCAAAAGAAGAAGCAATTTCCCCTTTTTGCCACAATGCAGATGTGTTGTATGTTGGAAAGGGTTTACCCAGAAGCAGACACAATTTTTATAATCATTGAGGAATGGTATGCTGCAATACTGAATTCTTTTAACCCTTTCCCTACTACGACAATTCTGCAGCAGATGACTTTGAACGTATTTTGTCAAAACATAGAAAATCTCCATAACTGAATGGATAACCTATGACAAAAAGTGGAAAACATTGTGGCAAAAGGAGAATATTGCACGTTTTGTGCAATTTCTTCTTTTGTCACTATGTTTTCAAAACGCCGTCTGCTGCAGAGGCGTCAGAAAGCGTCTATATGAGGGAAAGGTAAGTATATCTCCGTTAATTGAGATTTTCCATTTTTGTACCTCAGTTGTTTAAATTAGTTTGCTGCAGATACATTCTATGTTGGAAAGGGTTCGAGGCAAAGGCACCAAAAGCAACCTTCAGGACTTTACAACCACTTAAGGTCAAATGACGCTAAATACATCCCTGGTCATGCTGATCTACAGCCAAATAGTCCCTAAAAAATCTTTGTATTTGTGTAGAAATGAGTGTATACCATCCCCAGAATGTATTGCATAATGCATAAATGCCTAGGAAAACACATGAAAATATCAATAAATGCGAAGTAAATTATTAAATAGAGTTGAAAACATTGTGGCAAAAGGAGAAAATGCTCATCATGAGCAATTTCTTGTTTCACCTGAATGTTTTCCAAATTCGTCTGCTGCAGAGGCATCAGAATGCGTCTATATGTGTAAAATAATTAAGCATTGTTGAAATCTCTTTTGACTTTATGGTATTTCAGTTTGTTTGTTATTACCATTAACCTTTTCCCACATACTGACACTTTCTGACAACTTTTGATAGCATTGTGGCAGAAGGAGGAGTGGCTGATAATGAGCAATTTCTCCAATTTACTACAATGTTTTCAAATCTATTTATGAATTACCCTATCATTCAGAGAGGTTTCACCTATTTTAATTTTGATGTTTTCAAAGTCATCTGCTGCAGATGTGTGGAATGTCAGAAGGGGTTTATTTCAAAACCTTCAAACATTTAGGTTGCATGATCTGTGTGGAAGGGCTTAATGGACATTTTAGACTGGTTTACTTTGAAAATAGTTTTAACAACTAGAAAGTTGTATATATACTTCTGATAAAGGGTTTAAATGGTTGGAAAAGGAGAAATTGCTTATGTAAAGCGATATCTCCTTTTTCAACAATGTTAATAAAGCTGTCTGCTTTTCTGTTTCAGGTAAATTATATATATTTAAAACAGGAGTCTGAATAATGTTTATTGTATATTCTTTAAGTTTGAAAGATTATCTTTATGTAAGAGAAGAAAACATTGCAGAAAATTGACAAATTGCTAATGATCAACAATTTCTCCTTTACTACAATGGTGGTTACTTCAGGATATATGTATTGGATTGCAAGTGATAAATGAAGTTATTGAATTAATCATTTCCCAGCTGCAGACACATTTTGAATATTTTCAGCAGACGACATTTGAAAACATTGTCACAATGTTTTCAACTCTATTCAATAATTATACTTTCATTCATTGAAATCGTCCACAGTTTGGCCTAGTCTAGATGGTTTCAAAGTTGTCTGCTGCAGATTTGTTGTATGCGGACGAGTAAAGGCTAATTCATGAACCCATCACTTCATGAAATATTTTCAAGAAATCTGCTTTTGGATAAATTAGGAAGCATTGAAATATCATGAAAATTGTATGTACATTGTAGCAAATATTTAGTTGAAAATGTTGTTTGTGTGAAATAAGAACTCATAGACAATTTCTTATCTTTGCATAACAGTTCCTGTAATTTCACTCTTGTCAAGATGTCGACATTGTTAGAAAAGGATGAAGGTTCTGTACAGATGTGTCATTCTGTTTGTCTCTTTTAACCCTTTCCCACATACAATAATTTTGTAACAGATGAAAACATCTGGACAAAAATATGAAAAACTCTACAAATGAATGTATATCTATTGAAAAAAGCTGAAAACATCGCTGCAAAAGGTGAAATATGAGCAATTTTAAAAACTGCCTGTTGCAGAACTGTTAGAAAATGTTTGTATGTTAAAGATACATGTTTGTGTTTTTTACAGCCCATTTCAAGTAGTAATATGATCTGTTTGTATGGTTTACATGAGAGGTGTTTGAATAACATGGTGTCAAGGTTTGAAGAAGGACTTGTCAAGGATCTGTATGGGTAAGTGTCACTCAGCATACATTAGTAGAAACTGAGTCTCAGAATTCTGATTAACTGTAAATGTTTGAAATTAAATTACTTTCTCAAAAACATGTTAAAATCACAGCACTTTAAATAAGTTTCTACGGGTACTTATCCACAGTATTTGTAAATGTTTGTTGCTTTCCCATATAAAGCAAATTTGAACTTTGAATATATTATGGCAAAATCATGATAGCCCTTATAATGTATGAAAGTATTGGGAACATTGAGGCAAAAAGAGAAACAGCTCCTAATGTTTTACATAAAGATCAATAATGTCAGTGACGATATTGCAAGAAGTACTTTGCACTATAGCGAATTCTAGCATCTGCCACCAGCTTCCACACAATAAGCGAGGGAGCGGTAGCTCAGTCGGTAACAATGCGGGCTGTCAATCCAGGGGTTGTGAGTTCGAATCCCGGCTCGGCCAACTTTCTTTCAAACGTTTGACAAAAGTCATTGCGATATGCTTCATTCGTCTTCCACCAATGGGCTAAGTCTGTGTGAAAAAGCAGTCAGTTGCTTGGGAAGATTGTTGTGTGGAGTACTGGTGTGCGAAAACCAGGAAACATATGAGTAGGTGAACTGGCCGCCATGATATAACTGAGAAATTGTTAAAAATGGCGGTAAACCCCAATCAATCAATCAATAAGCGAGATAATTCATTATTTTATCATTATGCAGGGAGCATAAAACACAATATATGGATGTTAACTGTTGTACAAACAAGTCAGTACAGACTTATATGAAGGTTTGGTTAAATAAAATTATTTTTCTATTCCAACAGCTTTTTCAATGAGACCTGGGCCCTGTCTCTATACCACGATCGGTTTGCTGACTTTAGAGATGAACTGAGGGAATTGCTCACTACTAGACCTGTAAGTACAGAAATCAGCTGTATTATGTGAAAAGTAGTACCTACTTTGTTGTTTTGACATTTGTTTTTCTCCTTCCCACATATCACAAAACTGCAGCAGACGACTACAAAAACATTGAGACAAACATGTGGAAAATCTCTGTAAAGGAAAATGTTATTATTGAACAGAGTTGAACACATTATGGTCAATAGAGAAATTCTTCAGTATGAGCTCATTGGCTTTCAATGAAACGTTATGGAAAGCTTCAGTAAACTGAGGAGATGCATTTATTATCAGCTGGTTTGGATTCATTTTATTTTTAATATGCTTAATTAGTTATTATCAAAGTTATTGATCTTTGATACTCCACAACTTTTTCAGATGTTTTTTTTTTTTTTTTTTTTAACCCTTTCCCACATTCAACAAATGTGCAGCAAATGACTTTGGATATATATATGCACAAGTATGGAAAATCTCTCTAAATGAAAGTGTAATTAATTATTGAATAGAGCGGAAATCACTATGGCAAAAGCAGTAATTGCTCATTATGAGCAATGTCTATAATGAGCAATGTCTCCATTAACCACAATGTTTTCAAAAGTCATCTGCTGCAGATTTTTCAGGAAGTGACTATGTGGGAAAGTGTTTTATCTAGTAATGGGTTAAAAGTGACGAATTCAATTTTTTTTCAGATTGATGGTTCAGACTCACTAGAAGAGAGGGTGCGATCTCTCATTGATCCAGAGATGCCCGTAAGTGTAGAAACATTATTTGTAATATTCATGATTACTTTTGTCTTCTATTAAGTCAAGCCCCGATAATCGACGTGGGCTGTCAATCAAGGGGTTGTGTGTTCGAAACCCAGCTCGGCCAACATTCTTTCCGACGTTTGACAAAAGTCACTGTGACAAGTGTCATTCATCTTCCACCAATGGGCTTACAGTCTATGTGGTTAGGCAGCTAGTTGCTTGGAAAGGACGTTGTGTGGAGTACTGGTGTGAGAAAGCAAGGAAACACATTAGTAGGTGAACTGGCCGCAGTGATATTACTGGCGTTAAACACAAATCAATCAATTGTCTTTTATTGCATGTTTAAAAATAGATAATGCTTTACCGGATACAGATACAGACGAGTGCTGATACCGTAACTCTTTCCCACATAAAGACACAATTTGATGCCTCTGCAGCAGACGCTTGAACAATTCTGGCAAAAGAAGAAATTGCTCATGATGAGCAATTTCTCCTTTTGCCACAAAGTTTTCAATTTTATTCAATATTTATACTTTCGCAGGTAGAGATTTTCAAACATTTTGTCAAGACAATTTCAAGGTCATCTGCTGCAGATTTGTTGTATATGGGGAAAGGGTTAAAGAGCAGATAACTTTTGAGAATATTGTGGGAAATAGATAAATTACTTGATTTGGCAGTCTTGTTATTTATTGGTGTAGGGAAAGCTTATGTGCATAACCAGACACACTGTCTGCATACATATAATATAGAAACAAATTCTATAGTCCCACACTTTGATTAAGGAAGAGCCCCTTTAGGAGCTTAAGTCTCAGAAAATGTGCTTTCAGACATCTGACCATTAAGAGCATCTCACAAAATCTACAGTCTGGCCTATGCTTTCTAATAGAAGATGATTAAATTGTTCAGTTACTATGTGGCTAGCACCATAGACCCTTGTCTGTCTGTGCAAATGCTTGAATGCCTTTTTTTCCTGTGAAAAAGCTCATATATAACAATAATTGTGAAGCTCCAAGACCCCTTTCTTGTCTCGTGGAAAATCACATTTGAGCCGTTCCACGAGAAAACCAACATTATGGACTATGCATAATGTATCGACCCAGATCAGCATGTGCAGGCTAATCTGTGTTGACACATTCCAACTCAGGGAGATAGTAGTATAGAGTAATGATTCCTGAAACAGAAAATCCACAAGAGGCAAAAGGTGTCTGTCTGGGTTAGCCTGCGCAGCATTCTTGGGCTGATCCTGGTCAATCCACACAGTTGGTGTAATCGTTAGTTTACATTAAACTTACCTATTACCTATTGATTACTTTTTCCAGCTATCTGAATCCCAAAGAGGTGAGTTGACAGGTCTATACAAGCACACAGGAGCTAAGCGAGCAGTGGAGGCGAGACTTCTCAACTTTTTGTCCTATAACTACTACCATCTTCCAATGTATGCCAAGCCTGGCATGGTGTAATGTTGTGATTTCTGTGATATTTTTTATGTATATATCAATGTGTCTGGTGTAAAGACTATTAAAAAAGTCATTTGACTGAAGCTGCTTATTTATCATAACCTACTTTCTTTGAAATTTCAAAATGTTCTTAGATTTTCAACAGTTGTCACATAGATCCTACATGCAGACTCACTTTTGGCAGGGACGTAGATAATTCTTATCTATGTCCCTGCTTTTGGCAATGTTTTACCCTTTTCCACATACAAGGAAGCAGCAGCAGACGACTTTAATATAGTAAACCTATAAATGAAATTATAATTATTGAATATACATGTAGTTGAAAACATTGTGGCAAGAGAAGAAATTGCTAATTATGATCAATTTCTCTTCTCGTCACAATGTTTTCAAAAGTCGTCAGCTGCAGGTCGTAAAGGGTTAAAAGGTCTTTGCTTCAGGGAATAAAGTTCATAAACGTGGATTTAAGGCACTGCTTAGTCAAAAGGCACAGTTGTACATGTAGATCTTTGATTACCTTTCTATTCTTTTCGAAGGTGAACGGATTAGCTTTCATAAGTTATTATTTTGTGAAATTAATTGGTTGAAGCTGTACACTTCAAATGAAGCAGATGTTGTACCAAATTTAAACTCAGGTCCATATTAATGGATCACTCAAAACAAGTTCTAATATTTCAAAGAACATTCCGAAGTTCAAACATGCTTTTAGCCTCCATTAAAACCAATCAGAAGTCATGGATCACTCAAAACAAGTTCTAATATTTCAAAGAACATTCCGAAGTTCAAACATGCTTTTAGCCTCCATTAATACCAATCAGAAGTTATGTTTGTTTCAAAAAGTAGAATAAGAATTTGACCAGAATTTAGACTAATATGTGAATAAAGGTACTTTCCTATAAACATTCTGGAGTAATGCACAGAAATTGTGAAATTATAGGTAAAGAAAGAAAATCAGTTAGACCATTTACATATAGCTGGAGAAATGCTATGTCTGAATGTAATTCATTAATTTATTGTGTTGAATATTAAAATTAAGTTATGTATTTGATAAACATTTTGATATGTACATCTCTCTGTCAATTGATAGATTATATTTTGTAATAATTATTTCAAATATTATTGTACAGTAGTACTTAAGGATCTTATACTTTCAATATCTATGTTTTCTGACATAAAAATGTGTATTTTAAGTATTTACTCTGCTTATGTATATGCCCAAAACTTTTGTTAAAAGTCTGTGATAAAAAATCGTGCAAAATGCTATTTGTCAGATCGGGGTCTTTCAAATAGTAGAACGACCCTGGTCAGATATAGACAAATGTGTATGTGTGCATTACCAATGACTTAGAAGGAAATAATTGAAGATATTAATGAAACCATTTTAAAGAATTTTTTGTTTTTCATATTGTACATTTTGTTTTTCTGGTAATGTCAAAGAGGGGAACACAGTTGAATATGTAAGGGAAACACGAAATAAGATATTTAAATTCCTGATAAAAACAACCATAAGCCTAATCCATAAATCAGAATGCATGTCTTATTATAAGATAAAAGCACTGTTAAAATGTCAATACTTTGTGTTTTTGAATACCTTAAAATGCAAGTATGATCACACAATATGTTTAATTATTTGTTAATTAAAATATATTCTTTAATTTTCTTATATGCATTCTTGTCTTTTGCTTGTTAATGCCTCTCAATCATTTAACCTTTCCCCCCATATAGACGCTTTCTGACGCCTCTTCAGCAGAGGGCTTTTTGAAAAAATAGTGACAAAAGAAGAAATTGCTCAAAACGAGCAATTTCTCCTTTTGCCACAATATTTTCCACTTTAAGTCATAGGTTATCCATTCAATTATAGAGATATTCTATTTTTTGACAAAATGTGTTCAAAGTCGTCTGCTGCAGAATTGTCGGATTAGGAAAAGGGTTAAGGTATTTTGCTTGGTCATTGTCTGTATATAGCGATCAATGTGGGGGCATATCAGTGATATTATACCTCGATAAAACACTGTTTGACACTTTGGATTCATCGGGTTATAATCCACTATTTTCTTCAATAAACCACCGAAAAAGCACTCCGTACTATGTCAACTTTAACTCTTTCATGCATAAACAAATCTGCAGCTGACAACTTTGAATTAATTAAGTAAAAACTAGGTGCACTCTCTATAAATGAAAGAAAAAATATTGATTAAAGTCGAAAACATTGTGGCAAAAGAAGAAATTGCTCTTTATAAGCAATTTCTCCTTTTGCCACACTGTTATTAAAAGTCGTCTCCAGCAGAGGCATGTATTTTATAGTCTCTTTATAGAAAGGCATTTTCTGTAAGATGATTCGAATTAACTGTGTGGTATTTGTATGCCGGAAAATGACATCGGCGCGTAAGATGACAGATCTTCTTTGTCTGTCCGGGCAATAACTATCGAAATTGCTGGATGGTGTTAGGTAACGCCACAGGAAAGTTACGCCTGGAAGTTTTTGTATGAGGTACAAATGTACAGCTGGCATTTCTGCAAAAAGGAGGTCCAAATATGTTTTCTGTCCATCTGTTAAATCTTATTAGAATATAAACAAGTTGACAACATTTCTAACAAGCTTTAACCTTATCCCTCATATCAGGGTCTTTCAAATAGTACTATTTGAAAAACCCTGCTCATATAGACGCTTTCTGACGCCTCTGCTGCAGAGGGCTTTTTGAAAACAGTGACAAAATGTGCAATTTCTCCTTTTGCCACAATGTTTTCCACTTTTTGTCATAGTAACGTTATCCATTCAATTCAATCTGACTAAAGTACACGATCTGACCAAATGTATGCGTAGCGTTAATAGGAGATGATTTTAATGCGATTGCATTCAATTATGGAGATTTTCTATGTTTTTACAAAATACGTTCAAAGTCGTCTGCTGCAGAATTGTCGTATGAGGGAAAAGGGTTAAAGTTTATTGTACGCCATCTGACGCAACATCATGTACATTTTAATTATGAAGACTTTCTTCCAACATAAGCGCTGAACAAACAGCCTCGTGAAACCTGGATAAAATATCAGTGTAAATAAGTTTGAACAAGATCAGACTGCACCTATATACATATGCAGTTTCGTTTGAAAAAGTTGTGTATAAAATGATATGGCTTGGTCTGATCAATTACATAAACTATCCCAATAGTTTAATGCCTGATATTATTCAAAAATGTGTTGTATGTAAAAATAATGAACGAGCAAGAAAACTGTCAGTTAAGAGGTTGAAATGTATACCAGTGCTTGATTGTCAAGAACTCTTACAAATTGAAAGCATATATGCAGACTGAATAAAATATGGAAAAAAAGGATATAACTATTTTCACTGATTATTTAGGTTTAATGCTGTTTCAACATTGATGCCTGTCACACGTCACTTTAGTCAAATGCGGAAAGAATGTTTGCTGAGTTGGTGTTTGAACTCACATCCCCTGGATTGACAGCCTGCGTTGCTACCGACTGAGCTACTGTGGCTCGGCTATAACTATATTGATAATGAGTAGTAAACAATGTTGGAAAAGGCAGAAATGCTCAATATGAACAATGTTGAAAACCTTTTTTTTTTACCCTTTCACACATACAGAAAATCGGCAACAGACGAATTTGGAAACATTTATGCTATCTAATCTAAACTGTAAATACAGGAATGATTATGGAATAGACTTGAAACCCAAATTGTTTTCAAAAAAATGTCTGTTGCAGGTGTCTACATATACGGGAAATGGTTTACAATAAAAAATAACTTTGTATTTTTATATTAGAAAACAATGAATTTAGCTGTCATGTGAGTCGCAATGGAATTACTTTCTGTAGTGTAACCAGGGACGTTATCTACCTGGTGTAACTAATACACGCGTTTGTCACAACGAAAAGAATTATCGGTGCAACTCCAAATGGAGACCTATAAACTCTGAAAGATGACAATTTCATTTTCTTAAATATTTGTCAGTATGTTATATAAAAAATATTTAATGCATGCAATTCAGTTTCATCAGCATTTCCCTTGAACTCTAGTTCAATAGTCCCATTTTAGCTCGGCTTTTGAAACAAGAGGGCCAAGATGGCCCTAAATCGATCACCTAATTGATAGTAAATTAGTAGCAAATATTTAACTGCAAATAACTTGGAAAATTTTATCAGGGAATGCAAATGAAACTGCAAAGGAGTGGACACTTCTCAAGAAACAGCTTATCAGTAAAGGCCATTTATATCTTGAAATCTAACAAGAACTTTAATAAGAATGGAATTATAAAGTTTTTGTCATTTTGCACCTTTCCTGATGCCGCCTTGTTGCCCTGTTTTTCAACGAAATCAATATGGCTTCAACAGTTTATTTAGAGGGTCACTTAAGGAACATTTCTACCAAATTATCTTGCAATCGCACCAGTAGATTATGGAGGAAAAGGATTTTAAAATTTGGGTATTTTTCTCACTTTCTGATGCCGCAGCAACCAAAGTTATCAATGGAATTTAAATCTTTGAACAATTTTGAAAGAGGACCACCAAAGAAACATTCTTGTGATGTTTTGTGGAAATTGGTCTATTGGAATGGTAGGAGTTGGTTGTCATTTGTAGCTAAAAGTTCAATTTACCCTTTTTGTGACGACGCCTGGTTGATATGATTGTGTAACCAATCAAAACGGCTTAAATAAATTAAATAGAGGATCATTACAGTAAGATTCGTATTATATTTTCTTAAAATCAGACAAACACTTTCATAAAAAATGGAATTTTCAAATTTTGTCATTTTGCCCCTTTTCTGATGCCGCCTGACTGCCATGTTTTTCGACCAATCAGTATGGCTTGAACACATTTTATAGAGGGTCACCCAAGGAACATTTCTACCAAATTATATTTGAATCTGACAGGCAGATTCGGAGGAGAAGATTTTTAAAGTTTGGACATTAAATCGATCACCTGATTGATAGTGTATGGTGAGTGTAAGGAACGACAACTCTGCGAAGGAGATTGCCCTTGCATAATACTCTGCCAAGTGTTACCTCCCTTAGACCATCAATCTAATAACCATATGTCATTTGAAGCAAAAAGTTAATTTTACTCCTTTTCTGATGCTGCTTGGTTGCTATGCCTTTCAACAAATCAATATGGCTTGACAAAGTATGTAGATGATCAATGAAAGAACATTTCTACAAAACTATCTTTAAATCAGACAAGCACTTTTATAAGGATACTTTATTAAAGTATTGTCATTTTGCCCCTTTTTTGATGCCGCCTGACTGCCATGTTTTTCGACCAATCAGTATGGCTTGAACAATTTTTATAGAGGGTCACCCAAGGAACATTTCTACCAAATTATATTTGAATCTGACAGGCAGATTCGGAGGAGAAGATTTTCAAAGTTTGGACATTTTGTCCCCTTTCTGATGCCGCAGCAACCAAAGTTCTCAATGGAATTTAAATCTTTGAACAACTTTGAAAGAGGCCAACCAGAGGAACAGTCCTGTGATGTTTCACGAAAATTGTCCTTGGAGTTTGGGAGGAGTTGATGTTTAAAGCTAAAAGTTAACACCGGACGGACGACGGACGACGGACAAAAAGTGATCAGAATAGCTCACCTTTAGCCTTCGGCTAAGGTGATCTAAAAAACGAGAGCTATTGTCATGACCCTGTCGTCGTCGTCGGCGGCGGCGGCGTGGTCGTCTGGTTAGGTTTTTTTTGTTCAGCTCAGCTTTTTTTCTGTTTTCTATCAGTCGAGCGTCTGTGCCGTACGCGGTGCTCTTGTTACACATTATTATAAAACAATAGAAACGAAAACATTGACGGGAATATCATACACTCATCTTTTTAACTATTTTTCTCATTTTTATTTTTTTTCAAAAACATTTTTATTTCAATTAGTTTCTGAGCATTTATTGGTAAAAAAATCGCAAAAGTAAATAAGAAAAAATTATATTGATTTGAGGTTGGATTTTTAAAATGACATAATCCATTTTGCAATAGGACGGCGCATGCGATACCAATTCATCGCACTTTTGCCTGGCGCAGCTGTTAAATTGGAACATCGAACCTCAACGATTGGGCGGTATCCTCTAGCCGGATAGTTTGTGCACAAATTGGAACAATTAGAACGTGCTATTGACCAATCAGATCATCGGATTTTTCCAAATGTTCTAATTTCTATGAACATTAAATTACGTGATTTTCTGCATCGTCAGTGTCGCGCTATATTGGAAAATTGACGAATTCATACATTGTCATTCTTACTTCATACTTCTTATCAATACTCTGTACCTGTTTCCGTCCTTACTTCCATCCATATTAATGATAATACAAATCTTGTACTGTTTACATAAGGATCGAGTTTTTGTGTCATTCTGAATTACATCCCTTTAGACTATTAAGTGGAATTATTTATACTTTTTTAAATATATCGGCAATATCAAGTGATCTTTAAGCATTTATGTTTGTTGATATGTTATTTTATTATTTAAACATATTAAAATATATTTACTTATCATAATTTAGTCTCATACTGATAAATAGAAATACCTTTTATAATAAAAAATAAATAAAATATATTAATTCTTTACAGAATATTTAAAATACTCTGGTTTCACTACAGTCACGCATAAATCTTTCGCCTTTTACTAAAGATTTCCGTGCAGTGGAACAATCAATGAGTCTATAGACTTATTTCTGAAACCCTTTTTCTGAAGGGTAACCCATAAAAAATAAATAAGGTAGACAATAAACCCCTCAAGCTTAATTAACTTGCATAACGTATTTCACAGAGCCAAGCTTTTAAAGCTTATACAAATATAAATTGTATGCATAACACAAGAAGGCAACAGGGACATATTGTCATAAGTTTGTATCAAACCATTTTGTCCTCCTTTATTTCCTAAACTCTCGTCATAATGTCAACACCACATATACTGCCAACACCGTCATCACAATCACGTTTCTTCATTTACTTCCCTAACTATCATCACATTCACGTTTCTTCCATTTACTTCCAATTTCATCATAATCACAACTCATAATTTACTTCCCTAACTATCATCACATTCACGTTTTTTTCATTTACTTCCAATTTCATCATAATCACAACTCATAATTTACTTCCCTAACTATCATCACAGTCATGTTTCTTCCATTGTATGCATAACAATAGAAGGCAACAGGGACTTATTGTCATAAGTTTGTATTAAACTATTTTGTCCTCCTTTACTTCCTAAACTCTCGTCATAATGTCAATACCACATATACTGCTAACACCGTCATCATAATCACAACTCATAATTTACTTCCCTAACTATCATCACAGTCTCTTTTCTTTCATTTGCTTCCACTATCATCATAATCACAACTCATCATTTACTTCCCTTTTTATCATCACATTTCTTGATTTACTTCCACTATCCTCATCATCATAATTATGTATTCTTATTTACTTCCATAGCTCATCACAGTCACGTTTCCTCCGTGACTTCCACGACCCTCGTAACAGTAATGTTACCTCACTGAATTCCATTACCGGAATCCGCTGTGGTCGAGTGGTTAGCATCGGGGATTTCGAAACCGGGTGTCCCGGGTTCGATCCTCAGTCGCGGCACTACGGTCATGGTGGAGTGCCCTTGGGCAAGGCATATTTTCTAGCCTAGTACTGGTTTGTTTATCTCGTCATAATCTTTTTTTTTGTTCAATACTTAGTTCCAGAATCCTTGTCACAGTCACGTGATTTCCATAACTCTCATCATAATCACGTTTACTCACTTACTTTCCCGTTGAAAACTCTCATCACAGTCAAGTTTCATCACTTACTTTCCCGTTGAAAACTCTCATCACAGTCAAGTTTCATCACTTACTTTCCCGTTGAAAACTCTCATTAAAGTCAAGTTTCATCACTTACTTTCACAACTCCCATCATAGGTGAAATTACACCAAATACATCCGCGAGCCAGGCGGATTTATGACCCAAGTAGTTCCTAAAAATGTGAGTAGAATAAGTTGTACACCTTCCCATAACTGCCTTAAATATGTGACAATGGGCTTTAAATATGTATAGGATGCGATAGGAATGTTAGATTTGATACATTTTGGTAGTTTGACCTAAACTAGAGTATGTGAAAAAACAGTTTTGACCCTGCCCGATTGTATTCAAAATGACGGGAACCATCTTCTCGGAGTGAATTATTTCTTGCATCATATATGACATCCCATTTTCTTGTATTATTTAACTCTTTCAGCGCCGAATTGTTTAAAGAAGACTCTTTCATGTTCAAATTCGGGCGACACCATTTCTCATGTAATAACATTTTGGACTATTTTGATAACTAAAAGGCAAACAATGCTGATTTCAGGTGAGACAGCTCGTTACGAGCTGACTCGCCTGAATCAGTATTGTTTGCAAAAACCTTAATACTGCCTTTGGCGCTGAAAGAGTTAAAAGGTAAGATTTTACTTTTTTAATTATATAGGGTGATCTACCAGTAAAGTTTGAAGACAGTGTGACAATTTAGGGTTCGAACGTCGATTATAGAAGTATGAGTGATAAACGTAGATTAGCCACACGTCGATTATAGAAGTATGAGTGATAAACGTAGATTAGCCACACGTCGATTATAGAAGTATGAGTGATAAACGTAGATTAGCCACACGTCGATTATAGAAGTATGAGTGTTAGACGGAAAGTAGCTACAAGTCGACTTCAGAAGTATGAGTGTTAGAAGGAGAGTAGCCACAACTCGACTTCAGAAGTATGAGTGTTAGAAGGAGAGTAGCCACAACTCGACTTCAGAAGTATGAGTGTTAGAAGGAGAGTAGCCACAACTCGACTTCAGAAGTATGAGTGTTAGAAGGAGAGTAGCCACAACTCGACTTCAGAAGTATGAGTGTTAGAAGGAGAGTAGCCACAACTCGACTTCAGAAGTATGAGTGTTAGAAGGAGAGTAGCCACAACTCGACTTCAGAAGTATGAGTGTTAGAAGGAGAGTAGCCACAACTCGACTTCAGAAGTATGAGTGTTAGAAGGAGAGTAGCCACAACTCGACTGCAGAAGTATGAGTGTTAGAAGGAGAGTAGCCACAACTCGACTGCAGAAGTATGAGTGTTAGAAGGAGAGTAGCTACAACTCGACTGCAGAAGTATGAGTGTTAGAAGGAGAGTAGCCACAACTCGACTGCAGAAGTATGAGTGTTAGAAGGAGAGTAGCCACAACTCGACTGCAGAAGTATGAGTGTTAGACCGGGAGTAGTCTGATCTGATCGAGTTCAACACGGCTTGAATGTTATTTCAACCAACCTACCAACCAATCAATCAGTTTTACTCTCCTTTTCATCCTATGGGATACACTAGATTGTAACTCATTCCCTGGTGCAGACGAATGTACACGAATTTGCATCAGACTATTTTTTAAAACATTGTGGGGAAAAGTCGGAAATTGTCGTTTTTCAAAAAGAAAGAGTTTCCTTTTACCACAATGCTTTCAAATCAGTATCATAAATTAAACTTCAAAATATCTAGGCTCGAATCCGACAACTCTGGTATATCTGGTATAACAGTTAACCCTTTCCCACATACAGACGCATTTTGACGCCTCCGCAGCAGGCACCTCTTGGCATCGTTGTGAACAAATGGAGAAAATCACACAATGTTTCCCACTTTATTTAATAATTGTTCTTTCATTTATAGAGTTTCCATATGTTTGACTACATGTTTTGAAAGTCGTCTGCTGCAGATGTCTCGTATGTTGGAAAGCGTTAAGAGCTGATATTCATTTACAAATAAACAGTATAACAAGGGTTCCAGTATTGGACTACGTTTCTTCAAAACGAGCAATTTCATCTTTTGCCACAATGTTTTCCACTTTTAGTCATAGATTAACCATTCGCGGGTTAAGCTTCGTGTAATGGAAAGCTCGATAGTTTTATAGTGTGTTGATGATTTTGGATAGTAATATTCGCTTGATTAGTGGTGGTGATTTATGTTAACCCTTTCCAACATGCAACAAATCTGCATCAGACGATTTTAAAAACATCTAAGTAAACTTGTGGAATACCTTTTCAAATAAAAGTATAATAAATGCAAAGAGTTAAAAACAATTGTGGCTGAAGGGGAATTTCCTTTTGCCACATTTTTTTCAAATGTCGTCTACTGCAAAGGCGTCAGAAAGCGTCTGTTTGTGGGATTATTTTAACTATAACGTTTGTTTGGTCGGATTATGTGTTGATTAAGGAACCAACTGATCCCCTCCTTCCTTGCATCTTCTTCTGGTTCGTTTAGTTCTCATGTTCAGTCTTCACCTTTGTCTTCATGTCTATCTCCTTTAATGTTAAAACCAATCTCAAAGAGATACTAAATTGCAACAATAATGCTACCGTTTTCCATATACAACACATATGCAACAGACGAGCTGAAAAACACCTAGGAATAAAATAAATCAAACTTCAAATACAATTGAAAGCATTGTGGTATCGGAGAAAATTCTCATTTTAAGCAATTTCTCGTTCTGTCTCAATCTTTTCAAAAGTCGCATGCTGCAGATGAGTCAAATAGGTCGGACTCTGACCAACGGTAGCAGGATCACATACAGACAACTAGAATCCGCCATGGCCGTGTGGTCAGCGACGGGGAATTAGTACCGGGCGTCCCGGGTTCGATCCCCAGTCGCAGTCGGAGTGTCCGTGGGCAAGGCACATCTCAAGGCGTGTTGGTTTGTTTACCCAGGGATCATAGATAAGTGAAATGTCTACGTAATATAAATGAAATAATGTTGAAAACGTCGTAGAGCCCCAATTAACCAAACATGTCGTCTCCTATTGATGTGTTGTTTGTAAGAATGGGTTAAGGATTTCCTTTGTGTACATTAAATAATCGAACAAAAGAATATACAAACAGTCTACACAACGAGTATTGTATTATTTAAACAATGTAGAAAACAAAAAGTTACGTTGAAGGATAAATTACTCTTAATGACAGTTCGCCTGATACGACCACTGTAATGGTTATTCAATCATTGTTGAAATCGTTATGGGTAAAATAGATACTTATTATATATAATATACATTCATCTTTTTCCCATTATATTTCTAAAAGCCGTTAATAACAGTCTATGGGTTTAAGTGTACACTAGTAACTAAAAGCCAACTTGTATCTTATCCCATGGACGTAACGTGTATTCGTGACGCGAGAAGCTACACATAAACGTTTGCATCGATGATGTCTGGTCCAAATGTACAATGTTTGCAAGGAACTTCTTGCAAGCTTTTGTAAATTATGACCAAAGCAGATTCAGAATAGACTGCGCTTATGTGCAGGGTGATCTGAATCGTCACTGCCCGAGGATGTCCTCATAGTCTTGTACTTGACCATGTGCCTTACCGAGTCCTGCAAATGGGCACGTAAAGTTGGAGAGTGAATAATTAATGCAATACAGAGTAGCTTCAGGTTACTAAGCTAATAAAATCAACGAGGTTTGAGAGTAAGACCATATACAAACACACGCAGGTCTTATTTAACAAAGACCATAAACCTATATAAAGAACTGACCTCTAGCTGTCTTTTGGTTCATTCTGCAAAAAAATGGGGAAAAAGTATGAATAAACTTGGAAAATCTGTATAAATGAAAGTTAAACTGTTTAAAATAGTTGAAAAACTGAGGAAAATGCTCAGTTTAAGCAGTTTCTCCTGCTGTCTCAATGTTTTAAAAAGTCATCTGCTGAAGATGCGTCAAACGGTGTCTGCATGTGGGAATTAAAGGGTTAGTATTAACAATATATAAAGAACTAAAGTATGTATTTCGGTTCAGTTCTATGAAAGTGTTAACTGTTCTAAGAACGAACTGGTAGTATTGTAACGACGCCACAATTAACCGTTAAAAAGCATATATTGTTTAACTTGTTCTCATATGTAGACATTTGTAGACGCATCCACAGCAGACGACTTTTAAAAACATTATGGAAAAATAATTTCTCCTTTTGCCACACTATTTCTAACTCTATCCAATGATAACCTTTTATTTCAAGTGAAGTTCTCATTCTCGTTTTTAAGTCGTCTGCTGTAGATATGCATATGAAAAATGGTTGAAATATGGGCCTAAATATATAAGACGTCATATTTCGATTTTTGTTTTTTTGTTAGTCTTTATTGGATTTTCAAATAAATACAGTAAAACGGAATTCGCTGTTATTAAATGATTTAATAATTAAATACAATCGGATGGACTTTCTTCTCTCAGTTAAAATAAAACACAATCTATAAGGAAAGAAATAGGAAACAAACATTCACAGGATAGAAACATATCGTTTATTGTTCGAATCGAGGTTCTTAATTGAAAAGAACAAGAAGCAAACAGAAGTACGAAGGACAAAAGTGTGCAGTTTGTTGATGGATTAGATCGAATTAAATAAGGTTGGTTGTCACTGAAGTCTACACGATATATTGACAGAAAAATCGGACATGCAATCTCGTGAGTCAGACACGCCCATTTCGTTTGGAAGTAGATGGGGACCAGAAAAACGTAAAAAGAAAGAGCAGACGATAAAGCCATCCGTTTGTCGTAAACAGGAAGTGACATATTATGATGACGCAAACAACATGTGCAGCTCTCTGAACAAGGTAAGATCAATTAATGAGCGATAAATACAAACTCATCCAGGGGTTCCATATTGGTCACATAAATACAACATGGCGGCGCTCTAACTATTCCTCTGAATCCGCCGTGGCCGAGTGTTTGGTGTAGTTGATTTGAAACCGGGCGTCCCGGGTTCGATCCTCAGTGGTGGCGCTCATGACGGAGAACCCTTTGGCAAGGCACGTTTCCTATCCAAGAACTGGTTGTTTTTTATAAATTATTAAATACAAATAATCCGTCTGAATTCTACACAATTCCTTCAGAGCGCATCAAAACTAAGTCTTTTAAAATGTTCATGATAACTCCTGTGTGTCATCACTCGGGAATAACTTTGTTAATGTCTTCATCGTCCATAATTTACTCAGTGGTCGTAATAATACGCGACCATTCGATTTGAACTTTTTTATTTAATAAATTTGTTCCGGCGAAATTAAACTAATTTGATCCACATGTCCAAGGAAATTGGTACAACAAATATTTGATGAAAATCTTAGCCCTAGATTAGTCTGCTCAAATCTCTTGCAACGGTCTTTTTCAGAATCTTCTGGTATATTCTGAAGATTTTGAGATTTTGAAAATGAACAGGTGCTGATCTAAATCTAAGTTCTATTCACCGATTCTAAGCTGTACTGATCGGATGAAGATGCTTATTTGTGTGCAAATACATGTCAACCACGGCCATATTTAACATGTTAGCTTACTACTTGTATTCTTGTTGCCATAACTTTCAAGAGCTACTGCAATGTTTGACTGCAATTGAAGAACAGTAAACATTCAGAATCACACAGACTTATTCGTGTCCTTGGTGGTCGTATCTAGTCGATAGCTCAGGCTGTAGCTACGCGGGCTGTCAATTCAGGGGTTGTGAGTTCGAACCCAAACTCGGCCAACATTCTTTCCGACGTTTAACAAAGGTAGGTCAAAGCGATTCGTGTCATTTGTCTTCCATCAATGTGGAAAAGCAACCAGTTGGTTTGAAAAACTGTTGTGTGGATTACTGGTGTTGGAAAGCCGGGAAACATGATATGAGTTGTTGAAAACGGAAATAAAATTCGATCAATAATTCATGTTCCCAAAGTAAATTTTCCTATGACTCAATTTGAAATCCATATATGTATATCTATGCATGATAGTTGAGGAACGGATAGGTTTGATCCCATATGTCCCTTTCATTAAAATATATAGTTTATATAGTTCTAATACAGTACATCTGGTACCGGACAAATCATCGTCGAATGCCCTTGGTCAAAGCACATGTTCTAGCCTAGTACTGGTTTGTGTACCCGGGGATCATGTACACTGTCGCCGTGATATAATTGAACTAATATTGTATACAACTGGTACCGGACAAAGTGAAGATCTGATAAAGTTCAAATTGTAACAAATTGTTTTACATTTCCTGTGACCATTTCCGAATAAAATATGTTTGGAAGGTAGGCAGTTGCCTGGTTAGAATGGTGCTTGCGAGAAATCCGGGAATGCAAAGAAATGTGAACTGGCTGCTGTGATTTTACTGACCTACTGTTGCAACCGGCGTTAACGTGAAATAAAATTGTGTGAGCTATCATACCTTTAGTTACCTTCTGTCCAAATTTGAAATAGAAGGTGAGTACTTTTCCTATGTGACCGCCTCGGTGGTCACCGGTGTAGTAATATAGCGTCCACCTCAGGTACAGGAGGTCGTGGCCGGGTCATTTCAAATACTTTAAAAATGGTAGTAATGGCTTTTTCTCCTTGGCGCTAAGAGTTGCGGGGTTAGCATTTCGACTGATTAGCTGGTGTCAGTATAAATGGATCAGTATTACTGGTACTTACCTAGGAATATAACTGAACAATTGTTAAGAGCGGCGAGAAACCCAAAACAATCAATCAATATATCCCTATGCGTAATATGGAATAGTAACCCTTTCCTATACCTAGACACATCTCTAGCAAAGAAATGTTGCGCACTTTATCCTTTTGCCACAATGATTTGAGTATTCGGTATAAGTTGTTACATATTTCCTTTCAAAGATTTTCCAATGTCTTGCCAAAATATTTTCAAAGACTGAAACAAAAACCACAACATCAAAACAACGAGGAAAATATAGTAAAATAAACTACACGTCTTCGTTTTATTTTATTTTTTGTCTGTGTGTATTTTGCAAATAAAGTACCTTTACCCTGTTATAGCAATCCGCTACAATACAAATGGTCCGTTTAGAAAGCTCAACGATAGCTCATTTTCTAACGACGAGGGTCGCTCATTCATTCCTCCCAATCATTGACAAGTCATTCGTTACACAAAGTAGTTGTTGTAAGTCATCAAGTTGCCCTGAAAGAATGTTTGTGGGAGTACTGCTACGAAAAATCCATACAATGTATGCTTATATAAGGCAAAGTGACCACACAGTGATATTACCGAACAACTTTTGAAAACAGCGTTAAGCTCCATGCAATCAACAAAGTCCCAGGCTTAAGTCATGTTTTGCCCCTTTCGAACATTTAAAACGAACCAGTAAATCAGACTAATAGTGGTTAATCATTTTCTGGCAATAACCTTTTCCCAAATACTGTGGAAATACAACAAAATCTGCTGCAGACGATTTTAAATATTTGAAAAAATCCTCTATAAATAAAGGTATACCGATTTAATGTTGAAACTGATGTTTTCGTCTTCATCGTCTGCTTAAGCGGCGTTAGAAAGCGTCTGCATGTGTGAAAAGGTTTTTTCTCCATTACATATGGTGTTTACGATCCTTACCAGTGCCAACTCAAACTGGTAGGGATCGACACGACCGTTTTACGTACACTTCCATCAACGACAATGCAATAAAGAAAGAAAAGAGTACGTTTCGTTTCGACTTGGTCATACAGGGCGAGATTTGTATCAGAAATACTTACAGTTCAAGTAAGCTCGTTAATTGTTAATTATTGTGACATGAAGTATATTGTCAACTGTTGTGAAATGAAGAGAATTGTTCACTTTTGTGACATGAAATAAGTTATTAATTACTGTGACATGTATTACATCAATCAATTTATAATAAACATTCATCATTTAACAATTATTTGATAATTTACGTCCGGCATATTTGGATTTTTGTTAGTTAATTCAACAATGATATATACACTGTTTATGATATATACCTTGTGTTCAATGTAGTAGATTGGTAGCATGGTTTGTAACGAGAAAGAGTTGGTAATTGATTGGTAGAATGCTAACATAAAAGTTGACAACTGCTAAGGGTTTTTGAAGCTAATTCACAACTTGACTTAAGGTTATCGAGTTTCAATACAAAGATGCGTTATTTTAAAATATAAACAAAACCAATGTTTAAGTTATAACAGCGGAGTTTTTCTTATTTGATGATTTCCTTTTTAATTAAAATTCACGAAAGTACAATACATACTTCAAAATTAACCTTTATGCGACTTTATCGCGATTAGACTGCACTTTCTGCAAATTAGTTCAAACCAACATTGCTAATACTCTGCATTGTCATTCATTAATATCAAAGACTACTCTATAGATATACAAGAACTCTAAAATTAATAAATGGTCACGTATGATACCACCAGAAATAGAAAAGACCCACCGTGACCTTGCGGTTAGCATTACGGATTTGAAACCGAGCGTCCACGCATGGCGGTAATGGCGGTGTGCCCTTTGACAAGAAATGTTTCCTATCCTAGTACTGGTTTGATTACTTAGGGATCATGAATAAGTGCTCTGTTGTCGTAATATAATTAAATAATGTTGAAAACGACGTATAACAAACCAACAATAGTAGCATCGAGATAAAGGTTGACACAGACGTTTACCGTATGATGTATACAATACTATTTGTTAGACCTTTTGTGGCTAGTAAATTAGTAAAGCGATAAATGTGGTTTTAATGCATTTGCAAAGACACAAGCGATGGCCAAGAGTCACTGTCTGTATACCTATTACGTAGTTTGACCCCCCCCCCCCCCGCCCCCCACACACACGGTTAACGCCAATTTACCTTTATTTGATCCCGTTACAGAATGTAAAGAGGCGTTCTCCACGTTCGACACGAAAGGTCAAGGTTACATCTGCACAGATCACCTCATGCATCTGTTATAGATGATGGGACATCGATTGGCAGCAGACGATATTTCAAAAATACTGGACGAAGTAGACGAGGAAGGTAAGTAGTGCTGTTTCACTATATGGGGGAGTCCACGGTTTCTGTCCCCTCAATGTGTCTCTTATGTCTCAACCAAACCATATGTTATGCTAAAACAGTAGACTACTACTGCAAAGGTTTTCAATGTTGCTTAAGCATGGGAAAGGTTAAATGGCTTTTTGTGTGCATGTTAATCCCAAACCGTCCTTTGTTGTTGTTAATATTTGACAAAAACAAAAATCCTGGAATTAGGAATAATGTGATTCTCCAAGCGATAGTTTCCTACGAATCATCTTTTAAGTAATGATAATTTAGCGATGTTTCGGTAAAACTAACCTAAAGGTAATGAATACACGTGTGGAAAAAGGCCTGTCATCAAGCCTTTAGTTCAAGTCACAGCCATCGTTGCTCCGGTCTGTTCACAAATTAATACCACACCCTGTTCCCTCCTTACTTCCTGATGCCTGCATTCAATACTTGGTTCCTACCTTTACATCCATACAACTCTCATCAATACCCTGTTCCATCCTTACTTCCTGATAGCTCCCCTAAATACCTTGTTTCTACCTCAACAGCCATACAACTCTCATCAGTACCCTGTTCCCTCCATACTTCCTGATATCTCCAATCAACACTTGTTCCTATCTCTACAGCCATACAACTCTCACAGGTACCCGGTTCCCACCTTACTTCCTGATATCTCCCTTCGATACCTTGTTACTACCTCCACGTCCATTCAGCTCTCACGATTACATTGCTCCCTCCCTACTTCCTGATGTCTCCCCTTCATACCTTGTTCCTACCTCTACGTCCAAATAACTCTCACCATTTCTTTGTTCCTACCTCAACATCCATACATCTCTCACCATAACGCTGTCCCCTCCCTACTTCCTGATGTCTCCCCGTCATACCTTGTTCCTACCCTCTACATCCATGTGACTTTCACCATAACTTTGTTCATGCATCAACATTCATACAACTCTCGCCATTACCCTGTTCCCTTCTTACTTCCTAATATATCCCCTAAATACCTTATTTCTACCTCAACATCCATACAACTCTCATCATTACCCTGTTCCCTCCTTACTTCCTGATATATCCCCTAAATACTTTGTTTCTACCCTACATCTATATAACTCTCATCATTACTTTGTTTCTACCTCAACATCCATACAACTCTCATCATTACCATGTTCCCTCCTTACTTCCTGATACATCCCTAAATACTTTGTTTATACCTCTACATCCATATATCTCTCATCATTACTTTGTTTCTATCTCAACATCCATATAACTCTCATCATTCCTTTGTTTCTATCTCAATATCCATACATATCACCATTACCATGTTCCCTCCTTACTTCCTGATATCTCCCCTAAATACCTTGTTTCTACCTCTACATCCATATATCTCTCATCATTACTTTGTTCTCTCCTTCCTTCCTAAATACATTTTTGTTCTACAGTTACGTCCATACAACTCTCATCATTACCCTGTTCGCTCCTTAGTTCCTAATATCTCTCCTAAATAATAATAAAAATCTACATTTACATCCATACAACTCTCATCATTACCCTGTTCCCTCCTTACTTCTCGAGAACTCCCATTAAGTCCCTGTTCGTTCCTTTACATCCAAGAAACTTTCACCATTACCCTGTTCACTCCTTACTTCCAAATATCTCCCTTAAATACATTTTTCTTCTACATTTA
The DNA here is from genome assembly GCA_031761405.1 of Serripes groenlandicus. NCBI lineage: Eukaryota > Metazoa > Mollusca > Bivalvia > Cardiida > Cardiidae > Serripes > Serripes groenlandicus. The sequence goes on from JASEVX010000102.1 coordinate 459,517, forward strand.
CGTCCATACAACTTTTGCCATTATTCTAAATATACGTCTATACAACTCGCATCATTACCCTGTTCCCTCCCTACTTCCTGATAACACCCAGCAATTCCCTGTGCAGTACTTAACATCCATACAGCTCTCGTCACTACCCTTTTCTTTAATTACTTACAGACATCGCCCACCGTTTTTCTTTGTTTCACTTCCAAATATCTCACATCATTACCAGTTCCCTCCTTGATTCCATTCATCTCCAATAATAACACTTTTCACTCCTTACTACCAGACAAAACCTATCATTACCCTGTTGCTTCTTCACATCCAGACATAACTTAGCATTACCCTGTACCTTCTTCACTTCCAGACATAACCTAGCATTACCCTGTTCCTTCTTCACATCCAGACATAATATAGTATTACCCTGTTCCTTCTTCACATCCAGACATATCATTACCCTGTTCCTTCTTCACATCCAGATATAATATATCATTACCATGTACCTTCTTCACTTCCAGACATAACCTATCATTACCCTGTTCCTTCTTCATATCCAGACATAACCTAGCATTACCCTGTTCCTTCTTCACTTCCAGACATAACCTAGCATTACCCTGTTCCTTCTTCACATCCAGACATAACCTAGCATTACCCTGTTCCTTCTTCACATCCAGACATAATATAGTATTACCCTGTTCCTTCTTCACATCCAGACATATCATTACCCTGTTCCTTCTTCACATCCAGATATAATATATCATTACCCTGTACCTTCTTCACTTCCAGACATAACCTATCATTACCCTGTTCCTTCTTCACATCCAGACATAATATATCATTACCCTGTTCCTTCTGCACATCCAGACATAACCCCACTATTACCCTGTTCCTTCTTCACATCCAGACATAATATATCATTACCCTGTTCCTTCTTCACATCCAGATATAATATATCATTACCCTGTTCCTTCTTCACATCCAGACATAACATATCATTACCCTGTTCCTTCTTCACATCCAGATATAATATATCATTACCCTGTTCCTTCTGCACATCCAGACATAATATATCATTACCCTGTACCTTCTTCACATCCAGACATAATATATCATTACCCTGTTCCTTCTTCACACCCAGACATAATATATCATAACCCTGTTCCTTCTTCACATCCAGACATAATATATCATTACCCTGTTCCTTCTTCACATCCAGACATAATATATCATTACCCTGTACCTTCTTCACATCCAGACATAATATATCATTACCCTGTTCCTTCTTCACATCCAGACATAACCTATCATTACCCTGTTCCTTCTTCACTTCCAGACATAATATATCATTACCCTGTTCCTTCTTCACATCCAGACATAATATATCATTACCCTGTTCCTTCTGCACATCCAGACATAATATATCATTACCCTGTACCTTCTTCACATCCAGATATAATATATCATTACCCTGTTCCTTCTTCACATCCAGACATAATATATCATTACCCTATTCCTTCTTCACATCCAGACATAATATATCATTACCCTGTACCTTCTTCACATCCAGACATAATATATCATTACCCTATTCCTTCTTCACATCCAGACATAATATATCATTACCCTGTTCCTTCTTCACATCCAGACATAACCTATCATTACTCTGTTCCTTCTTCACATCCAGACATAACCTAGCATTACCCTATTCCTTCTTCACATCCAGACATAACCTATCATTACTCTGTTCCTTCTTCACATCCAGACATAACCTAGCATTACCCTATTCCTTCTTCACATCCAGACATAACCTATCATTACTCTGTTCCTTCTTCACATCCAGACATAATATATCATTACCCTATTCCTTCTTCACATCCAGACATAACCTAGCATTACCCTATTCCTTCTTCACATCCAGACATAACATATCATTACTCTGTTCCTTCTTCACATCCAGACATAATATATCATTACCCTATTCCTTCTTCACATCCAGACATAACCTAGCATTACCCTATTCCTTCTTCACATCCAGACATAACATATCATTACCCTGTTCCTTCTTCACATCCAGACATAATATATCATTACTCTGTTCCTTCTTCACATCCAGACATAACCTATCATTACCCTGTTCCTTCTTCACATCCAGACATAATATAGTATTACCCTGTTCCTTCTTCACATCCAGACATATCATTACCCTGTTCCTTCTTCACTTCCAGACATAATATATCATTACCCTGTACCTTCTTCACATCCAGACATAACCTAGCATTACCCTATTCCTTCTTCACATCCAGACATAACCTATCATTACTCTGTTCCTTCTTCACATCCAGACATAACCTAGCATTACCCTATTCCTTCTTCACATCCAGACATAACCTAGCATTACCCTATTCCTTCTTCACATCCAAATATAATATATCATTACCCTGTTCCTTCTTCACATCCAGACATAACCTAGCATTACCCTATTCCTTCTTCACATCCAGACATAATATATCATAACCCTGTACCTTCTTCACATCCAGATATAATATATCATTACCCTGCTCCTTCTTCACATCCAGACATAATATATCATTACTCTGTTCCTTCTTCACATCCAGACATAATATATCATAACCCTGTTCCTTCTTCACATCCAGACATAATATATCATAACCCTGTTCCTTCTTCACTTCCAGACATAACCTATCATTACCCTGTTCCTTCTTCACATCCAGATATAATATATCATTACCCTGTTCCTTCTTCACATCCAGACATAATATATCGATTACCCTGTACCTTCTTCACATCCAGACATAACATATCATTATTATGTTCCTTCTTCACATCCAGACATAACCCCACTATTACCCTGTCCTTTCCTAACTTCCAGACATAATCCATCATTACCCTGTTCCTTCTTCACTTCCAGACATAACCCACCATTACTCTGTTCCTTCCTTTATTCCTTACATAACCAACCATTACCCTGTTCCTTCCTTACTTCCTGACATAACCCATCATTACCCTGTTCCTTCCTTACTTCCTGACATAACCCACTATTACCCTGTTCCTTCCTTACTTCCTGACATAACCCATCATTACCCTGTTCCTTCCATACTTCCTGACATAACCCACTATTACCCTGTTTCAACCTACTTCCTGACATAACCCATCATTACCCTGTTCCAACCTACTTCCTGACATAACCCATCATTACCCTGTTTACTCCTTACATCCTGACATAACCCATCATTACACTATTACACTGTGTTCCTCCATACATCCTGACATAACCCATCATTACACTGTTTCCTCCATACATCCTGACATAACCCATCATTACACTGTTGACTCCTTACATCCTGACATAACCCATCATTACACTGTTTCCTCAATACATCCTGACATAACCCATCATTACCACGTTCCTTCCTCACTTCCAGATAATTCTAACCATTAACCTGCTCATGCATTGCTTCCAAACATACCCTAGAATTACCCTGTAATTCCTTACTTCCAAACATCTCCCATTTTTTACTCTGTTCTGTTCCCTCTGACTTCAATACATATTTGATCATAATCTTGTTCCCTAATTACTTCATGCCATATTTAATCATTATACTATACTTTTTCTTATTGCAAGACACCTATCATCATTACCTTGTTCCCTCCTTACTTCCGTAGAACTTTCGTCATAAACTGCTTTAAAAAATACATGGAAAAGTGGAAATTGTTATGAATGATGACTTAAAAGTAATAAATGTCAAAAAATATGGAACGCTTCACGAATTTGCGTGTCATCCTTGCGCAGGGGCCATGCTAATCTTCTCTGTATCGTTCCAAATTTAGTATATGTACAGCCGAAAGCGTGTACATTAGTGGTGTGATAAGATTTTAATAAGTAGCTACTTTTATAACTTTATATGTGCGCAACGGCTCATGCTATTTACATATACAAAGGGAGGTAATACGATATATTTAGTAATATTTTCATCTCATATCAATTTATTATATTAACGTATATTTTAAATGTTATTTTTCTCTACAAGTGCAAGAAAAGAAATTAAAACATGTACTCATGTATGCTATATACGAAAGCATTATTTACTATTTATGATTGAACAAATTAAGATTTGTTGTATACCACATTCCACGGAACAGTACGGAAACAACCGAGTATAGACGAAAATACACGTGACGCTTCCAGATGATAGTGATGTTGAAATTGGTACAGATAATTTAAATGAGTTTCAGTCGTTTATAACGTCCACATATTAGCAAAATAAAAACACATTTTTTTATCGAAAGAAGGATGTAAACAAGTTTGGTCTCTGCCAAGTTTCTGTATTTGAGGAATCAAAGGAAGTACTTAAATTATCTCCCTTGAAAATATGTAAATAGGCGTGGTTCACCTGTAAATTTACTCTACCCAGGTCATGTACCATACATGTACACTTTGTTTATTGCTGACGTTTATATAGAGATGTAAATAAAAATATATACATGTGTTTATATGTCTCTGGTTAAACAGACTGGCTCTTTTCTTTATTTGGTTATCCGGAATTGTATTTCTTTTGCGATCATAACACTTTATTCAAGCTTGTTGTACTGAAATGTTAAACGAGAAACATATTTTCCAGAAACAGTCTCCGGCTAATGTAGCATAATAGTACATTTCCCCCCCCCCCCCCCCCCCCCCCCCCCTTCTTATTTTAATTAGTTTCTAGGAATTTATTGGTAAACAATCGGAAAAGAGTAAGTAAGATATTAATTTAAATTTTGCAATAAGACGGCGTGCGATACCAATTTGACTCACGTTTGCCTGGCGCAGCTGATAATATTGGAATATCGAAACCTCAACGATTGGGCGGTATCCTCCTAGTCAGATAGTTTGTGCACAAATTGGAACAATTATAACGTGTTATTGACCAATCAGAATTTCTCTGAACATTCATTGCAAGTGTCGCGCCATATTGAACATTAAATCACGTGAATTCTCTGGATCGCCAGTGTCGCGCTATAGGAAAACATTGACGAATTCATATCGCTTTTTATCTGTTTCATTGTTGAATTGCCATTCTTACTTCATACTTCTTATCAATACTCTGTACCTGTTTCCGTCCTTACTTCCAACCTTAATACCAGGGACACTTTGTCATATAGTGTCCCTGATAATACAAATCATGTTCTGATTGTTTGTGACCGGTTTACATATAGAGTGTGTCATTTTGAATGACACCATTTAGACAATTTAGCGGAATTAATGATACGGCCTATTTTTAGCTCACCAATGCACGAAGTGCAAGGTGAGCTTTTGTGATCGCTCACCGTCCGTCGTCGTCGTCGTCGTCGTCCTACGTCGTCGTCCGTTCACATTTTCCTACAAACGACTTCTCCTCCTACACCAATTAACCAAATTCAAAATAATTTTACAGGAATGTTCCTTGGGTGGATCTCTTTCAAACTTGTTCAAAAAATTATATTCCATGCAAAACTTTGGCTGCCATGGCAACAAAAAAGGGGAAATTAACCAAAACTTAAAAAATCTTCTTGTCTAAAAGTAGAAGGCCCATGCCTTTGATATTTGGTATGTAGCATCATCTAGTGAACCTCTACCAAGATTGTTCAAATTATAGCCCTGGGGTCAAAAATGACCCTTCCCCGGGGGTCACTTGTTTAACATAGACTCATATAGGGGAAAAACTTTAAAAATCTTCTTGTCTAAAAGTAGAAGGCCCATGCCTTTGATATTTGGTATGTAGCATCATCTAGAGAACCTCTACCAAGATTGTTCAAATTATAGCCCTGGGGTCAAAAATGACCCTTCCCCGGGGGTCATTTGTTTTACATAGACTCATATAGGGGAAACACTTTAAAAATCTTCTTGTCTAAAAGTAGAGGGCCCAGGCCTTTGATATTAGGTATGTAGCATCATCTACTGGACCTTTACCAAGATTATTCAAACTATAGCCCTGGGGTCAAAATGACCCCTCCCCTGGGGCCTATTGTTTTACATAGAATCATATAGAGAAATAACTTCAAAAATCTTCTTGTCTAAAAGTAGAGGCCCCAGGCCTTTGATAGTTAATATGTAGCATCATCTAGTAGACCTCTACCAAGATTGTTCAAATTATAGCCCTGGGGTCAAAAATGACTCCTCCCGGGGGTCACTTGTTTAACATAGACTCATATAAGGGAAAAACTTTAAAAATCTTCTTGTCTAAAAGTAGAAGGCCCATGCCTTTGATATTTGGTATGTAGTATCATCTAGTGAACCTCTACCAAGATTGTTCAAATTATAGGCCTGGGGTCAAAAATGACCCCTCCCTGGGGGTCACTTGTTTAACATAGACTCATATAGGGGAAAAACTTTAAAAATTCTTGTCTAAAAGTTGAAGGCCCATGCCTTTGATATTTGGTATGTAGTATCATCTAGTGAACCTCTACCAAGATTGTTCAAATTATAGCCCTGGGGTAAAAAATGACCCTTCCCCGGGGGTCACTTGTTTTACATAGAATCCCATAGGGGAAAAACTTAAAAAATCTTTTTGTCTAAAAGTAGAAGGCCTTTGATATTGAGTATGTAGCATCATCTAGTGGACCTTTACAAAGAGTGTTCAAATTATAGCCCTGGGGTCTATTGTTTTACATAGACTCATATAGAGAAAAAACTTAAAAAAACTTCTTGTCTAAAAGTACACTTTTTTTTCATAGACTCATATAAGGGAAATTTAAGAACACTGAAAACTTTTTAAGTTTGATTAAATCAGGTGAGCGATATAGGACCATCATGGTCCTCTTGTTTAAAATGTATCGGCAAATTCAATTGATCTTTTAGCATTTATGTCTGTTGATATGTGATTTTATTATTTAAAAAGATTAAAATATATATATATATATATTTACTTATCATAATTTATTCATAGACTGATGAAATAGAAATACCTATTAAAATAGAAAAAATATAAAATATATTGATCCCGTAAATAATATAAATTGTACATAACATTACATAACATATCTTTATTTAGCATTAAATAGTACATACTTATTATTATAGCCAATAAACATATAAATATTTGACATAATAAAAGGTGTGTGTAATATCAGTCAGTCCTTTCCGAGAAGTTGAGGTAGGAATATATGGAATGTAAAAAAGTCGTTTTTGAAATCGATAGAAATATAAGTTTTTAAACGTTTTGAAAACATTGGGAAAAGTTAAAACATATGAAATGATTATGTACGATAGTGGATTTGGAGATAAACGGAGATGTTTGTTTTTTCAACTGCATAAGGCTCTGATTATATGGTTAAAAAAAGCAATAATTTGGTGCAAAACACGACACTTAGCTTTTTGAATTGTATATAACCAGGGACGTCCTATCTACGTCCCTGATATAACTGATAAAAACCATTTACATGTACCCAGACGTAGCCTATAATGTAAGGGCTTAAACGGAAGGTAAAGCGTTTTAAGTCAAAACCATATAACAACTAACATATGTACAAAACATTTAAAGGAATCCCAACAGTAAATGGGATAAAACAACAATGGATACGTAGATCCAGAGACATATGTCTCTGGTAGATCCTGTCTGGATCACGGTCAAACACTGCATTTATTCTTAACTTTCTGTACTCTGTGCAGTGGAACAATCAATGAGTCCAAACTCAAAAGGTGCTGAACTGCAGAAAAAATATTTTAAAGTCAAAGTTTTAAAATTGTTCAAAAGTTGTCTAGAATTATTAGAATCATAATTCTGGCATAAAATAATACTAATAATTTCACTTTACAGAACCATAAACATCTAAATATAGATATTGTATGCTTAAAATTTACGAGGTAGACGTACCCATTTAACACATTTTTGTACATTTTCATGACTTTCAATTGAAAGTTTATCAATATTTCCTGACAAAATAGTTTTGAACTACTTATTACTTACTTTGTTGTCATAACTAGCAATATTTGAAACCGGGCGTACCGTGTTCGATCCCCATTCGAGGGACAACTAATACGTCAACTTATCGCCGTCATATAACTGAAGTAATGTTGAAAACGACGTAAAACCCAAAATAAATCTAAATGCTGCAGATTTCATGTATTTTTGAAAGGTCCAACATGTCAGCGGTACGTACAGTGAAACCAGATTTGTCTTATTTAATATCTTATTGAAGTCTGTTCTAAGGACGAAGAAAAGATTACCTGGTAATGCAACTCGATGCAACAATATCCAGAAATTATGAATACACAATTTACCACTAATTGAAAAAGTCGGATATGCAATTCATTATAACTATTAGTTTTAATGATCCGAACAATTCCTCTGACGATATAAATGTATATATGCAGAACAAGACACATTTTCTCCCCAAAACTATGAAGAAAAAAAACCCAACACGTATACCCCCCAAAATTGTTAACCCAATTATCAGCACTTGTCAACGAATTGCAATTAAATCCACAAGGCATTGATATAAAATGTGATACACAAACTTTCATCCCGCTAGTTATAATAACACACGTACTTTATCTCCAAACATGTTGCGGAGAACGCGTTGTGTTGTGATAGTATAGCGGCATTCAATAATGGGATTTCTATTGTTCCCTTTTCAACGAACAGCGAAATCTCGAGCGAGCCTTTGTCTCTGCACTGTCGTACCAAAGCCTAAACTACTCGTTAGATCTTACATGGCATTGCGTCAACATATGATAAAACAGTCTGAGAAATATCGTCTAGGAATTTACATGATAAATACGGCAATATGTAGGTAATGTAAGGAAACTTTTAGTATGCCGGGAACAGTGTTGTGGCAGCGAATGGGAGGTCCTTAGATGCTAAAACTTACACGTCAATGACCTTTTCGGATCTCCCCCTTTATCTTACTTCGCTTATCTGTTCCCACATACAACAGGCAACATTGGAAACATCTTGTCAACCATTAGACTTCTTGAAATGAATGAACAATTGTTGAATGCCGTTGAAAACATTGTGGCAAAAGAAGAAACTGCTCATTATGAGCAGTTGTTCGTTCTGTAACAATGTTTCCACAAAGTCGTTTGCTGCAGAGTCGTCAGAAGGCGTCTGTATATAGGAAAGGGTTAAGTTTATTTTGCAAATGCTTGTGACTTGTGAACAGATTCGTAAATATGGCTATAATGTTTATGTGTAAAACACATTTTGTTGGATTGCAACTGAAAAGTAAGGGGATTATGTTTACATTAACCCTTTCCGATATGCATGTATCTCAGATGCAGATGCGTTAAAAAGCGTCTACATGTGGGAAAGGATTAACTATCCATTCCAATAACCGTGTGTTTAAAAGGGTCGTTTAATCCTTGCTCTCATACAGACGCTTTCTGACGCCTCGAAAGCAGACGATTTTTGAAAAATATTGTGGCAAAAGAAACAAATGAGCTCACATCGAGTAAGTTCTCCTTTTGCCACAGTGTTACTAACTTAATTTAGTAATTGTTCTTTCATCTATTAAGAATTTTAATATTTTTGACTGCTACTAATCGTTTTCAAATTCGTCTGCTGCAGTTTGTTGTATGTGAGAAAGGGTTGTTTTAAGGTACGAACCCCACCCTCCCCGAAAACGCCTCACATATAAACCGCGTCGTACGATAAGAGAGTGTATATTGCACTTTCGTTACGGGATCACATCCGCCACAATTATTAAAACAATTATTCGGTTATGCTATTGTGTCTCCAACATTGTCGCTTTCTTTGAGCACTTACATCTTTTATGTCTCCCCCATATTATGGGAAAACATGTTTCTGCTCTGTCTGTCACAATTTGTGTCCGCTCCATAACTTTTGAACCACTTGAAGGATTTGAAATAAATCGCCACAAATGATCACCATACTGAGATAATGTACATAGCGCATTATACAACCACTTTGGTTGAAGGTCAAGGTCTCAATTACAGATCAAAGGTCATATGCCTATATTTCGTGTCCGGTCCATATTTTTTGAACCGCTAGAAGGATTTTGAAATTAATCGCCACAAATGCTCACCATACTAAAACGATGTGCAGAGCGCATGTTACAACCACTTTGGGGTTCAAGGCCAATGTTGCAATTAGAGGTCAACGGTCGTATGACTTTATTTCGTTTCTGCTCAATAACTTTTGAACCGTTTGAAGGATTTAGATATAACTCCATATCAATGTTCACAATACTGAGACGTGTTTTAATCACTTTGATACAAGGTGAAGCTCGCTTTTAGAGGTCAAAGTCATATTCGTGTCCGCTTAATACATTTTCCACCGTGTGAAGGATTGTGGAATAACTCACCACAACAGTATTTCAGTATTTCAGTCATATCTCGGCGTTTCCTGGCTAAATTTGCAATACTGTTGGTACGGTTATCCTGTCACCAGCGAACTAGTCGTAATGATATACAAGTCGCACTTAGCGTTAAAGGAATCCGCTGTGTTCGAGTGGTTAGCGTCGGGGATTTCGAAACCGGGTGTCCCAGGTTCGATCCCCTGTCGCGGCACTACGGTCATGGTGGAGTGCCCTTGGGCAAGGCACATTTTCTAGCCTAGTACTGGTTTGTTTACCCAGGGATCATTAATAATTCAATTTAATTGCGCGCTAAATGACCTTAGCTGTCGATGCGCCATAAAACAATATACATACATTCATTTAATACTTAGCCTCAATGGGAAGGGAAAGGGGGCGGGGGAAGAAAAGTCACTATTACCAGTTATAATGTCTATGGTATGAAGCGACTTATGATCGAACCCGGTCTTACCCTCCCGAGAAGGACGATCTCACTGCAAAAAAGGGTTACAATTCGTATTAAGGTCATCAGATGAAAATAAAGTGAAGTAAAAGTACCTGGCCATTGTGGGGGTCGAACATTCGCGTTATTAGCACGACGCTCTAACCAACTGAGCTAAACGGCCGATGATATTCAATTGTTATAAATATGGAAAGGTTACTAAGCTTATCTTATAAGATAGATACTGTTTTGCTTGAAATATTAATCTGTCCATGAATTTCATGCTTAACAATGGTTATATGGATTCAGCGCATAAAGAACTTTTAAACATTTGTACTTACACACTATTAATATCTTTAACTCACATGAGGCTTCACCAAATGCTGATGCAACAAGTCGATTATTAGATATATGTTCATCTATTTTATTTTCTATCAAACCTGTGATTTGTTTTATGAAAATATGCTTTTATAAATTTGTGGAATGAACACGTAGGGATCATAGTCCGTTTTAACAAACATATCTTATCTAATCTTATTTTCATTCTGAATTTAAATAAAATAAAATTATGTTTTTAACTCTATTCAATAAGTATATGTTCACCTCTTTAGATTGTCAACATTTTTGTCTTGATCCTGCATAATTCTTGTATGTGGGAAAGGGTTAAGTCACCGTGTATTTAAATGTAGAAAATACTATTCTATTTACCCTTTGACGGATTATGTTAATTAAGCCTGTGCAACCATTATAGAACCAGGCCAGACTATCCTACTTAACCCTTTGGCGGATTATGTTCAAGTTTTTGCCACCATTAAAGAGCCAGGCCAGCCGGCTCATCCGCGCTGTCTGATCAGGATATATACAGTTAACCGCAAGAACAAAATGTTAACAAGATTGGTGTCAACAGATGAAAGTATAGAAGACTAAAATCTTGCCATTGTTGGGGTCGGACCCACGATATTCGCGTTAACCAACTGAGCTAAACGGCCATTTTAAATACAGATCGGTACTAATATTCATTTTACATAAATAATTATACTGTTTTGCTTGACATATTAACATGTCCACGAACTTTGTGTTTTACAGTGGTTCACTTCATAGGCTTTGATTGATTGTGGTTTAACGCCATTTTTAGCTCACCAATGCACGAAGTTTTTTTGATATTTGGTATGTAGCATCATTGTGGACCTCTACCAAGATTCTTCAAATTATTGCCATGGGGTCAAAAATGACCCCATCCCGGGGGTTCCCTGTTTTACATAGACTCATTTAGGGGGAAAACTTTAAAAATCTTCTTGTCTAAAAGTAGAGGGCCCAGGCCTTTGATATTGGGTATGTAGTATGGACAAAGATTGTTCAAATTATAGCCCTGGGCTCAAAATTACCCCTCCCATGGGGTCTATTGTTTTACATAGACTCATATAGAGACAAAACTTTAAAAATCTTCCTGTCTAAAAGATATTTGGTATGTGGCATCATCTAGTGGACCTCTACCAAGATTGTTCAAATTATAGCCCCGGGGTCAAAAATGACCCCTCCCCGGGGGTCACTTGTTTTTCATAGACTCATATAGGGGATAGAACACTGAACACTTTTTAAGTTTGATTAAATCAGGTGAGCGATATAGGACCATCCTGGTCCTCTTGTTTAACCATTTGTCAGTCATATCGCGGCGGCCAGTTCAGCTACCCACGTGTTTCGTGACTTTTGCACACCAGTAATCCACACAACAATCTTGACAAGCAACTGGCTGCTTTTTCACATAGACTGTTAGCCGAATGACGCTTGTCACAATGACTTTTGTCAAACGACGGAAAGAATGTTGGCCGAACTGTATAAGACTATTTGTCTAGATTCTTTCCTATTCGTTCCGAACAGCTGATAACACCCATTTTTCAGAAGACGTTTAGAAATTATCACAGATATGGGGAATAATAACACCTCATTTACAATTTTAATAAAAATATATATCTTCTATAAGTTCCCGATGTTGTAATATATTTTTCTGAAATGTTTTCTAATTGGTAAGTAAACGATTAACCATTTCCCCTATACAACACATCTACAGCAGACGAATTTGCAAACATTCAGGCAGTAAGATAGAACATATCTATGCAGTATGAATAACATATAATTATTGAATAGAGTTGAAAACATTGAATTTGATGAAAAGGGCGAAATTGCTCAACATGAGCATTACATTCCTTTTGCTACAATGTTTCAAAAAAAAAATCTACTACAGATGCGCCAAAACATGTCTGCAAGTGGGAAAGGGAAACAAATAGACCTAAGTCTACTATGTCTTCTGTTAACTATCTTCGTACTTATATTATTATATTCATAAAACAAGAGGGCCTATGCTCTACTGGGATGGGATTTCGAGGGCCATAATCCAGTCTTGCATGGGCGGATCTAGCTGGTTTGCGAAAGGAACCAAACTCTCATGAATATCTAATTACTGTGTAACTTTGGTGAAGATCAGATACTAAATGGGGCCTCTATTGTGTTCACAAGCTCTATTATAAGAATTTCGACAATTCCAAGGCCCATAATCCAGTCTTGCATGGGCGGATCTGGCTGGTTTGCATAAGGAACCAAGCTCTCATGGATATCTAACTACTGTATAAGTTTGATTGAGATACAATCAAAACTGAAGACTATCGCGTTTACAAGCAATTGTTTACGGACGCACGCACGGACGACGGACACCACGCCACGGCATAAGCTCTTCTGGCCTTTACAAGCTCTGTTATAGCAATTCTGACAATTTCAAGGGCCATAATCCAGTCTTGCATGGCCGGATCTGCCTGGTTTGCATAAAGAACCAAGCTCTCATGGATACCTAACTACTGTGTAAGTTTGGTGAAGATCAGATAGTAAATGGAGCCTCTATTGTGTTCACAAGCAATGGCGGATCTGGCTGGTTTGCGAATGGAACCGAGCTCTCATGGATATCTAACTACTGTATAAATTTGACTGAGATACAATCAAAACTGAAGACTGTATCGCGTTCACAAGCAATTGTTTACGGACGCACGCATGGACGACGGATACCACGCCACGGCATAAGCTCTTCTGGCCTTTGGCTAGTAGAGCTTAAAACTACATAATATCTATTTGATAAGATCTTTGAGCTTCAATAATATGTTTATATAAATTCATTTTTTAACTCACTTTGAACTTTTCTGATCACTAATAGTCCATCAACAATTGTTCAAACGGATGGGACAAAACCTTTTAAACTTTGAATTAATGATCCTGACATGGTTCATAAAAATAGTAAGTGTGATCCATGCAGAACTCTGGATGCCATGGCAACGGAGAGTGCAATCTTCAATAACAAATCTTCTTTTCTGAAACTGGTCGTTAGAGTTCAAAATATTTGATACAATTGATCATCTGGCGACCATTCATAAAACATTTAATAAGGCTGACCTTAATAAAAGTGCTAACAGCTAGGGGCTAAATGCAGATCACATATCATTTTTGGAAAAAGATTTACCGAACACCAAAGTTAATCAAATATACCTCACAATGGCACTGTATTGTGTTCTCAAGTTGGAGTTGAACCAACAATATTGTATTTCCAGAATCGGGGTTTATCACAAATACTTTTTCTTTACCAAGAGGTCGTGAAAAAGTAAACACATTCCTTGAAGTAATGGTAAATCATCCCGGAAACGCCGTAATATGACTGAATCAAAGCACTGGTAGTGCTGCCAGTAAGGTGCTAACTGGAGGTCGCGGATCGCATTTGGAGAAGGATTTATCGATCAAAAAGGTTAATCAAATACACTTCACAATAGCACTTTGTTATTTCCTTATTTTGAATAATATTGCAGGTGAAAGCAGAATGGGGGTCTACCGCAAATACTGTTTAGTTACCAAAATGTTGTGGAAAACAATCTGCATCTATATTTTCTGGTTATTTAAACATATATAGTGGCACGACAGTGTTCACAAGTCACCATCATTTACAAAATTCGCTTAATCACATACAGACGCTTCTGCATCAAACAACATTTTTAAACATAAAGGCAAAATATGGAATATCGCTATACAACTTATAGTTGATTACGAGCAATTTTCTATTTGTAACAATTTTTTCAAAAGTCGTCAACGTCAAACAAATCCTACACATGGGAAAGAAATGTTCAGTTGTATCAATGCTCGAGCAGACGAGATATTGACTTCAAGAATTGAATACCTTTTGCTACATGCCATACATCAAACCAGTGCTGGATGGATGGTCTTTCTTCACGCATGTATTTGTTTACAGAACTATGTCTGTCAGTCACAATCTCTGCAATGTGTAGTTGTTTATCTTCCGTTATCCATTGAAGGGCTCTTTTCATGCTCTCTAGCTCCATCGCATACGAATTGTTTACCTCATTCGACTGAATCTTTTTTTTAAAAAACAAAACAAAACATAAAATGTGCTGGTCGGAAACTGAGGGTTCTTTGATTCTGACTGAATTATTAACTAAAAATGAAAGAATAGTTGTTAAAAAGGAAATAGCTCACAAAGAACAAATTCTCCTTTAGCAATAATAGTTAACGCATCTTGAAGACAACTTTTGAAATCAGAGTGACAATGTAAAAATACTTGCAATCTTTCCGACTTAACATAAAAGTTTAAGTCGAGAATCCGCTGTGGTTGAGTGGTTAGCTTCGGTGATTTGAAACCGGGTGTCCCGTGTTCGATCCCCAGTCTCGGCACGTCGGTCATGGTGGAGTGCCCTTTGGTAGGGCATATTTTCTAGCCTAGTATTGGTTTGTTTACCCAGGGATCATGAATAAGTAAACTGTCGCCGTGATATAACTGAAACAATGAATGAATGTATATTGATTTATGGCGCATAGACAGCTAAGGTCATTTAGCGCGCAATTAAATTTAATTATTCATGATCCCTGGGTAAACAAACCAGTACTAGGCTAGAAAATGTACCTTGCCCAAGGGCACTCAACCATGACCGTAGTGCTGCGACTGGGGATGGAACCCGGGACACCCGGTTTCGAAATCCCCGACGCTAACCACTCGACCACAGCTGATTCCTATAACTGAAACAAGGGCACCGCAAAGCGGATGCATCCCCTCGGTATTCAATCATCACATCAAGTTCTCTTGTGATCAGTCCAATTTTGACCTTGACCTTTAACCTATGACCTTGAAAATAAATAGACCTTGCCATACCCTAAGTCCAAGTTTGACCTTGACCTTTAACATATGACCTTGAAAATAAATAGGCTTCTAGACCTTGCCATATACTAACTGTATACCAAGTTTGGTTAATATCGGTTGAAGGATGTTCAGTGTAGAGTGGTCACAATGTTGTTGATATGACCTATGACATTGAAAATAAAAAAAAATGCTTCTAGACCTTGCCATATACTAACTATATACCCAATTTGGTTAAGATCGGTTGAAGGATGTTCAGTGTAGAGTTGTCACAAGAATGTTGATATGGGAAAATAGTCAAATTTTGACCTTGATCTTTAACATATGACCTCGAAAATAAATAGGCTTCTAGAACTTTTCATATACTAACTGTATATCAAGTTTGGTTAAGATCGGGCAAAGAATCGTCAGTGTAGAGTGGTCACAAGGTTGTTAATATGGAATAGTCAACGTCTCATTATGACATTGACCTTAAACCTATGACCTTGAAAATATATAGACTGCTAAACCTTGCCATATACTAACTGTATATCCAGTTTGGTTAAGATCGGTCGAAGGATCTTTAGTGTAGAGTGGTCACAATGTTGTTAATGTGGAATAGTCAACGTCTCATTATGACCTTGACTTTTAACCTATGACCTTGAAAATAAATAAACTGCTAGACCTTGCCATATACTAATTGTATACTAAGTTTGGTTAAGATCGGTTGAAGGATGTTCAGTGTAGAGTGGTCACAAGGTTGTTGATATGGGAAAAAAGTCAAAGTCCAAGTTTGACCTTGACCTTTAACATATGAAAATAAATAGGCTTCTAGACCTTGCCATATACTAACTGTATACTAAGTTTGGTTACGATCGGTCGAAGGATGTTCAGTGTAGAGTAGTCACAAGGTTGTTGATTTGGAATAGTCAAAGTCAAATCTTGACCTTTGACCTATGACCTATGACCTTGAACATAAAAACGCGTCTAGACCTTGTCATAAACTAACTGTATACCAAATTTGGTTAAGATCGGTCGAAGGATGTTCAGTGTAGAGTGGTCACAAAGTTGTTGATATGGGAAAATAGTCAAACTTTGACCTTGACCTTTAACATATGACCTTGAAAAAATAGGCTTCTAGACCTTGTCATATACTAACTGTATATCAAGTTTGGTTAAGATCGGTCGAAGGATGTTAAGTGTAGAGTGGTCATAAGGTTTTTACGGACAGACGTTCAGACGAACGAACAAACAGTCCCGTTACTATATCCCAATCGCAAACTTCGTTAGCCGATGTGGTAATAATGTTGAAAACGGCGTAAAACCCCAATAAATCAAACTCAAAGCCATTTTTGAGCAACAATACAAGACCTTTTCGAAGCTCAAACACCTGTTAACATATTCTATCGGGGAAAGAGTATAAAAGGCACTGGTAAAGCATAAGTTATAATTGTCCTAATGACAAGATATTGCAATTTCATTGCAAAAGTATTGAATATTTAAAACAAACCTGTACAAGTTGAATATCTAGAATCCTTCCGGTGTCCATATCCATCATGCTGTATGATTCATAGTTTGCTGTATGACCTGGAGTACAGCATCTCATGTCTCCACTAAGGCGTAATTGTCTTCCTGAACTTTGGATCTCCTGAGCCAATGCCTGCTGGTGTTTCTTCCAAATGCTCAACACTGTGGGTGTCAGGTATGCAGACTGGATGGAATGGAATGTGGAGAAACTAAAACTTATAATACAAGCAAAGTCCAAAGCTCGCACAGTCTTTGTGACACTTCCTAGACTGAACATTATGGCTGCACTAAGAACAAGATTTCCAAGTGGCATATTACCTGACATAGGCTGACTTTTCCATGAATTGCTATAACCACAAGTTTCACAAATGATTTCACAAACTAATTAAGTACCAAAACTGTTCTTACTAACAGTAGTCTTTGATGAGCATATAACACACTGGCAGAGTAAATCATCCAGGCAGGATTCAAACACAATGTACTTTTGCTCCCTGAAACCGTCATTTTCTTCAATACAAGACTGACTTACATCTCAATCACTGTCACTCTGTTGCTGAGGCTCCCAGTCATGATCTCTGGAGTCATCCGAGGCAACAGAAAATAAGGTACTGTTAAGAGTTTCATTCGTTACACACGATTTCTTTGGAAGTATTAAATGATGGTCAGTCTGAATCGATTGATCCACCATTCTCACTGTCTGGCACTGACTAGAGATACACTTCTGCGCTTCTGTAAATTAGAAAAATTTAATCAGTTTCAATCCTTCCATCTATCTATCTTTCTCATGTGTTATCTTCTTACCAATTTCAATTATAATATATATTTGGGAAAATGTGAATATAGATGCAGTCATGTAACTCTTTTCTCAATTCAGCAATTTTGCAGCTGAATATTCTGTAAGTATTCTGTGCTAAATTATGGAAAATTTGGATGAATAACAATGTATTCATTGAATTGTGGTAAAAGGAAAAATGCTCAAATTGAACAATTGCTCCTTTTGCCAAAAATATATTCATAGGCTGTTTTTGTTTGTTTAGGTTGTACGCATCTTTCAACAGTTAATGTCATATCGTGGCAGACAGTGACGATGATATTGGTCCCACATCATATATTTAATTTATTATGCCAAACGAAATTACACGTTTATTCAATTTATTCTGTACTTTTGTAAGGGATGTGAACATGGGTAGATCTACTACAATGTAACACACACATCTGAATATACCGGTTAACGGTATACTGTTACGTGGGACGCGCGTCTAAAATGTGACTTTATTGTTTGAAATGACGTCATGCACGTGCATAACCAATATTTTAACGCGCGTGCCATGTAACAGTTTACTGTTAACCGGTCAAAATCGTACTGTTAGCATGAGACAGTAAGAAATTGCCCATGCTGAGTGTATGAAAATTTAACATTACAAAGTCACGTGATGTATAATAATAACGCTTATAAGATAAAAGTATATAATGTATCAAACCAATACCATCCGCCTTGCTGGAGCTCAAAGGTACCTGGTTGCATTGACTCCATTGATGATTCATTCACACCCATTTAGCCGGCTCTTGGTGGCTGCCATTCGTATTGAGCGTCACCCAGCCACAGGGGCAAATGATGTTTGCAGTGCATCAAATATTGTCTGCATGGCTAAAAACATGAGTATGAAACCTATACTGCATGAACTCACTGTAAATTATCAACTATCTCTGACAAACAACATTTATGAGTTCTCTGTTTCAGTTTATCAAATATTGTCTGCATGGTGGAAAGAGTAAAGTATAATATCTGATAATGGAAAATAATTTGGGAAAAGGAAACCTTTGCAATTCTACTTACAATTAGATTATAAGGTGTCTGTGTTTTACATGTGCAGTACAACAGTTTCCATCTGGGGATCTGTACTTTCACAAACGTTTTCGTTCGTTGACTCAGTTACAGAGGTTGATGATACTGTTTTGTAATTTTGCCAGTGTTGCAGTTACCCCTGCAAACTAATTTAGAGGACAAGAACTTGAGTGTACTGTATGACAGCTGACAGAAGACACTGGCTTGCTTGTTACTGTTGTAATTGTGGTTGTAGTAGGGTTTGTGGTTATAACATTGGAATGTACGGGAACGGCTGTGTACATGTTTTGTGGAAAATGGCGCATAAATAGCCTTTTCTTGTGTTTTCTCTCTGCTCTTTATTTTGATCTGAAAGTTTAATAACATGAAATGTATGTATAAGCGAATATTGGTAAACAGAATGTAAAAAATACCCAAATTATACACATAAGCATGTAAAACCTTTGTTACACTAAGTCTTTCTCACAGGTACCAGAATCATTAGAGTTAAAAAAAAAATCACATTTCACTATTTCATAGAAGTTATCACATTTTGCTACTATATCATTATATTAGAACAGGTCCGTGAAGTTAGGTTGACGAGTGACGAACTGTGACACTTTTTTAGGTCGGTGAAGTTAGGTTGACGAGTGACGAATTGACGAGTGACGAACTGTGACATTTTTTCTAAAAACTGTATTTCTTTCTTTAAGATAATGTATCTGGACGTATTAAATGCAAATTAGGCCCTATTTCATGTTTCATGGCTATCAGTCAATCAGAAGAGCTTCGTCCATTCGTCAATTTAGTTGACGAAATTGACGATTTTTTTTTCTTCTAAAAACTTTATTTCTTTCCTTTAGATAAGTATTTGGACGTATTGAATGCAAATAAGACGCTATTACATATATATAATTACAAATTGTATATTTCATAGACAAACTTTTGTCTATAAATAAACTCTTCCCCTCATGCAGGCATCATTTGACACGTATAATTGCAGTAGACAACTATTAACCCTTTCTCTCATATAAACGCTTTCTTAAAAACATAGTGACAAAAGAAGAAATTGCACAAAACGTGCAATTTCTCCTTTTGCCACAATGTTTTCCACTTTTAGTTATAGGTTATCCATCCAATTATGGAGATTTTCTATGTTTTGACAACAAACGTTCAAAGTCGTCTGCTGCAGAATTGTCGTATGAGGGAAAGGGTTAAACAGATGATAATTATGCATTCACATTTTCTGACAATGTTTTCAACTATCTCTATGTTAACATTTAATTCTAGTTGTCCACCTTTGACATGTTTTGGGACAGACCTTTTTAATGATCTGCAGCGGACATCTTTTGAATTTACTGGACAACCGGGGAAACTGCTCATACGGAGCAATTTCAGCTTTTGAAACACTCTTTTCAACTCTTATTAATGATAAAACTTTCATTTATTGGGATTTTTCACATTTTTGCTAAGACATTTTCAGTCGTCTACTGCACATTTGCTGTATAGAGAAAGGGTGTCTTCTCGATTGTCCTACATTTTGATTTTGCTATTTACCCTTAGTGCGGAGTGATAAAGAGCGGTAAGGGAAAGGTGAGAATATAGTTCTGTTATTTTGCCTATTCAATTCTTTACCTATCTATGCACAATTATTTGACTGTTTTCACAATATTTATTTCAACTTTTCCAATTATAATTAAAGTAATTTAATAATTTGAGAGAGAGAGAGAGAGAGAGAAGAGAGATGAGGAGAGAGAGAGAGAGAGAGAGAGAGAGAGAGAGAGAGAGAGAGAGAGAGAGAAGGAGAGAGAGAGAGAGATAGGAGGAGAGCAGGAGAGAGAGAGAGAGAGAGAGGAGAGAGAGAGGAGAGAGAGAGAGGAGAGAGAGAGAGAAGAGGGAGAGAGGGGGGTGGGAGAGAGGAGAGGAGGAGGAGAGAGGAGGAGAGAGAGAGAGTGAGAGAGAGAGAGACGACGAAGAGAAGTGAGAGAGAGAGAGGAGAGTGAGAGGAGAAGAAGAGAGAGGAAGGAGAGAGAGAGAGAGAGAGAGAGAGAGAGAGAGAGAGAGAGAGAGAGAGAGAAAGAGAGAGAGAGAGAGAGAGAGAGAGCATTCCATATTATCATACTGTTTGCACAAACACAAACATTCAATTACAATTAAAGTAATTTAATCATTTGACTTTTGTAAAAATGCTTTTACTTCTAAAAAACAAACTGTTAGTGCATTATCGAATTGGAAATTTTGTGAAAAGGTATCATTTATTGTTTTCATATCAAACTGAAACATGGCTAATGCTCAAGTCCAACTAGATTTTGTGAAGAACAAGCGCGGCGGAATGAGTCTGGTTATTAATGGCCACACATTTGTTGTAAGTATAATAATACAGTTTGGTTCTTAATTTCAAAGTAGTTTATTGCAGTATATATCCAGTGTTCCACATTATATACTGAAATACGGGCGTCCTGAGGTTCGATACGCTGTCATGTGAATAAAAAACTCATCTCTAACTATTTTACTTTTGTTATAGATCAAGAGCCGAATGGAAGAGAGGGTGTACTGGACTTGTTCTATCCGTGACTGTCCATCACGAGTAACAACCAGAGAAGATATTCTCGTCAGACGTAACGCTAACCCACGACCCCGGACCATTTCCATGGGGAAACAGACGTGGTGATGCAGAAGATACGGAGACGGTGTCGAAAAGAAACAACGCCTATACCAACAATTTATAAAGAAGAGGTATCATCGTTCCGAAACCGGGAAAGGAACGAAGAAACTGTTGCCTTGGTAGAAAGAATCAAGACGTTCAAAGGATGTTAGTCTCAACTTTACCGCGAGAGAAGCAAAGACAGATCAGTGCTTCCGAGAAGAAGACAAGATATACGCCTGGAAGGGGAGTAGACAGAGACCACAGCTGGTGAGCAGTTTCTGCTTGAAGACGAGGGTGAAGAAAACAGAATGCTCGTGTTCGCCACGCATAAAAACATAAAGCACTTATGCAACGCCATGACAATCTACGCTGACGGTACCTTCTAAAAGGGGAGACACTCAAAATCCCCATGCTCAAAATCCCCATGGTTCAAAAATCGCATGGTACTCAAAATCCCCATGCTCAAAATGATGGGGTATTCAAATCAAATTTGAATCAAAATAATTGCTCATTCAAAATGGAATTTATTACTTGTAATAAAGGTTCTCGTAAACTTCTTCATGAAGGTTACGCTTATACTAAGAAAAGTAACAACAAATCTTCAATGCGTTGGGAATGCTCACAGAGAATCAGTTTGAACTGCAAAGGTGAACTGACCAGTGACTTGATTGGTACTTATGTCAAGTATACCACAGAGCAAAGTCATGCTCATTACTTCTTCGCCATGCAAGCACTGAAGGTTCGATCTCGTTTGTAATTTTTTTTCTTGAAATGGCCAGTGCCGATTTTCTCTCTCTGGGTGGTTGCTTTGTTGGATTGTGAAACACTTTAGGAATCGTGTCAGGTTTAAGTTTAATACGAACAATTTAATTGTAACCAATTGATTCTGCAAGGTTTGGGTTAATGCTGTATTTATCGTCCGCAAAATGTTTCAAGCGTAATCTGGAGCAAGAACTAGGCACACATTTCTTCGTGGCAGTTTGTCCTCTATTTAGACGATCTATCCACATCTTCTTTCTCTTTGGATCCGTGAGGAATTTAAAAAGACTTATACTGGTTCCAGTCTTGGAATCACACCCATAAGCAACACATTCCGTTGCACATTGAGCATTTTCGCAATATCTTTAGAAAAATTACCACATTAACATAATTTGAAAGTTCAATTGTTTAAACGGAAAAAAATGGCTAAACAGTAAAAACTCCTGATATCACCTTTAAAGTGTGACGCATGCGGCGTTTAATCCTTGCCCTCATACAGTCGCTTTGTGACGCCTTGTAGAGCAGGACGAGGCCGCACAATCGCTCATTCTTATATCGATCAAGATTAATTACTACTCGTGTACAGATACGATAAGATAATAAATCATGTCTTATAGTGACCAGTGCATTGTTTTACAGTAACGTGGGAGCCAATTGTTGTATGCTTTTTCAAAATGCCGCACTACAATTTACAGTATAGTAGGTTCTACGAATACCGTGTTATCACGAATACCAAGGCAAACTCAAAACTGGTGTTTTCTTTGCTGCGCGCGCACAACCGGATGCTACAACTTTCAAATGCTACATTTTTTTTTTCCAAAATATTAATATTCGCAGAAATTACGACACATCATGATTGTTACCCATAATAAAAAGAAAATCCTACATGCCCTGACCCCTCACCAACAAAAACGTCTCTTTTTTAGTAGAAAACCTGTTTTTGATTTTTCTTTCACATTTGAACATGTTGTCTATTAACTGCTTATGACATCATAGGAATTTTAAGTCACATGATTACATTCCGTGATGTTTTCTCGACTATAGAAAACATGGAAGAAATTAAGGACCAAAATTCTAAAAAAATAAATAGTTTTTTTTGGCCTGCATGTTTGTGGTGGTTATACATTTTAACATATGCTATTTTTAAACTTCTAAATCATATGCTGTATAACAAAAATGAAGGATGTTATTATAAGGACTAAAAAATGACGAAGAAATGGTTCATTTTTGGAAAAATGTTTAAATTGTGCCAATAAGAAAATTTAACAAATTGATTCTGAAAATATTGTGAAAATAAGTTCATAGGTTGGAACAGTTGATAAATTAACATTTTAATTAAATATAATTGTTCTAGTGACAAATATTTTATAGGATACTCATTTTCACATTAAATCTCACAATCTTGTAAAGAGTTGATACAACAGGACCACCATACTAATGCTTTTTGTAATTACACCGATGAGTGATTGCCTCTCTTGAATGTCAATTTCAAAATGGCTGCGGATGGACTCGATTTTTGGAACTTTGCAAACATTACAATTTGTTTTCAAGTTTAAATTCTTGTTAATGAGAATTCCAGTGTATACCCTTTCCTACATACATGAAAAAAACTATAAGTGAGAAAGATTTTTGAAAACATTACATCAAAAACGATGAACATTTTTTTCTTTTGCCACAATGTTTTCAACTGCCATCACAATATATTTGCAAGTTGGAAAGTGTTAAACATGGTTTTAATTATAAACAACTAATTAAAAAATTATTTTGACACACACAACAAAACTGCATCTACAACTTTAAAATCATCTGACAAAATATTCAAAACATCGAAACTATGTAATTAAACACTGATTCAAGTTGGAAACATTGTGAAAAACGGAGAAATTTTTCAGTTGGAGCAATGGCTCTTTTGATCACAATGTTTCAGAGGTCTGAAAAGCGTCTGTAAGTGGGAAAGGGTTTATAGGGTTGATTATGATGTGATAAGTCTAGAAAATGACCAAACAAGATAATAGCTTGCTACAATTTACAGTATTATTTACATAAAGTTTATACTGAAGTTTTTGTTTATTACATTGTCATTCCTATTGAAAGGGCCATTCAAGTAGAATTTTAGCTGAACACCTGTTGAAAATGACAAACAGTCAATTGTATTTCTAACTAACGAGTTATTTTCAGTTATATAACGGCGTTTCCTGGGTTAGTTACCATTACCAATCCTGACCAAAAGGAGGGTAGGCATTACTACCATTTTCAAAGTATTTGCAAATTGGTATGACCCGACCGGGATTGAACCAGCGACCTCACATAGGTTGGACACTATACCACTGAGAAGTTCCTCTAACTAATAAGACGTCATCTATGTTCTATGCCCCACATTAGACAAGACAATCTTTGGGTTTTGTATTTAAATTTCTGTTTATTCAACAGCCAACCATAGCAAAATGGACCTCACTTTTACCACTGGGATTTGAACATTCAACCTTTTTGCGTAACCACTTAGCTATAGGGTCAGGTATATATGTAGTATTCATTCAAAGAAGTTTTAATTTGGATGAGAGTAGTTACTGAACACTTACTGATGTATTAGCTGGTTCTCTTCAAGGGGGCCTGATGTCAGAACATAATCGTAGTAGGCAACTTCCATTACATGGATGTTAAGACAATTGGAAATAAACCCCTCATGTTCGGTGATGCAGGTTGATGTCTCTTCTATTTTACCATCGACAACATTGGTTGTTTGGCAGCATTTCGCTTCTATCACAGTTGGCATGTTAATGCAGTTGTTACACTGACACCTGAATAAAAAATAAATCCATGTCTTCAAAGTGAAAATTTATCATTGAATATATACATTTATTCTATACCTAATTTATACGTCCAATCGTAGACGTTCATTCGAATCATGTGACCTTACAATATATTTCCGTATCGGGACGCACGCGCGTACAAAATAACCCGTATTTTTTTCGTATTGTACGATTCACAGGTCCCATGTTAAACCTATGATAAAGACCGAAACACGTGAAAAGGTTCCGAATGAAAGTCTGAATCGACAGGCGCTCTAGATAAAGCGTTACGATAAAGCTCCTGTTGTCACCGGATCATTATTGTCGTTTGCAAACAAGGAGTAACACTGAAACTAAAATGTTATCCGATTCTGAAATAGATGACTTTGTAATTGAACAGAAACCAAAAAACACTGTGAAAAAACCTAAAAGTGATGTAGGAATATTCAAAAGGTGGTTAGCGCAGGCCGTGCCGACAGAAACAAGGGAACTGGAAGAAATAAGTGCTGTTCAACTTAACAGTTATCTCCGGAGTTTTAACTTGACAGTTAAAAAAAGGGATGGCGAAAACTATGAGCCTGACAGTCTTCTTGGAATAAAAAACATTAAAAATAAAATCAAAAAGTCGAGGTATAGAATAAAAAGATCATTTAACAGTGTTCTGTACAATACGGAATATATTTGGACTCGTACACAGCTTGGAAAATCATATTGGACTCGCCTAGCGGCTCGTCCAATATGATTTTCCAAGCTGTGTACTCGTCCAAATATATATCCGTATTGTACAGAACACTGTTAAATAACCTATAAGTATCTAATATACAGTTTCAGATTTGTGAAACTTATCATTCCTAATGCTATCGGATGTCGAAACCTGCAATCATCTTTTGATTTTATTCTCAATTGTAAGGACCCTATATTTTTAACAATTGGTTCTTGGACATCACTGACTGCATCTAAAGTCGATTTCTATCGATTGATTGAATATGATATCTAAGTTCATATTCTGTGTGTGTGTATTATGTTATGTTATATTAAAATTGAACAAAACATCAACTTTATAAATATTTTAACTTTTGTTTTTGCACATAAGTGAATTCGTCGCAAGAAAATATGCCTAAGTGTTGCATGGTAGGGTCTGGCAGGGACAATATATACACGGTCCCTGGGTCTGGGGATATGCAAATATGAAAAGGTCAGCCATCTTTAATTTTCTCAATAAAACGCTTATGAATATCATTGAATAACATATTTCATCTAACAGAATTCCTTGTTTGTATATGTAACGATTTATAATAGACACTGTTTACGTGGCTAATGCAGTAGAAAATTCTCACCATATTGATACATCCGGGATTTGTTCGTCGATATCGTTCTCGTATGAAGGATCAGAATCAGATGTGCTTTCTTCGTCGCTAGTAACTGTTTCTGAGCGTGCATTAGCGATCGGCTCGTATTGAAATGGTCTTATTGGTGCGGGTTCATTAATGTCAAAGTCAGAAACATCGCTCAAGTCACTGTCTATTAAAATATCCATTGTCAATCGTATTTCTGTTGCTATAATTGTATTATGTTCAAACAGCACGAGATCAAATCTAAAGCAGTTATAACTTATTATGAGTATTAATTTATGCAATGGTGGCCTTTTTATACTGATAAATTAAATTAACGGCAATTATGTTCTCAAACTTCTTAATTATCTAATTCAATAAGTAAACGGCAATTACGTTCTCGAACTTATCTAATTACAATACAATTATCTAATTAAGGAAGTTAAATAAACATTCAAAGCAAACTGTAATCAATTATAACACGGATAAATTTACGAACCCCATCTGATTTATAATCTACAGTAAACATACTTGTATACAAACCTAAAAAGTGGCCCTTCCTCATAATCGGCCTTTTTGGACCATACATTTTTGGAAATTGGCCTTTGTTCTATTCATCTATTTAAATCCGGAGGTTCTACTGTGACGTCACAAATTAAGGGGAAATTACTTTTGTGATCTTAAAATCAGGCGGGGTAATCCATGGCATAAATGTTCGGGAATTCAAGTTAAAAAACTAAATAATGTTAGAAAATATTATTTTTCGTAATTTATATGATTTAAAACTTGTTATTATGGGTTGAACTTCAATTATATTCAATAATAAGAAAAAATAAAAACCTCCGTATATCACCTTTAAAGAAAGCGAACTAAATGACGTTAACAACTACAGAAGGATACGTTTTCAAAATATCATTGGTAAAATATAAACGTCTTCTATACAATATGTACATATGCGTTTTTACGAAAAAGTCCGCATCAGGTAAATATCCTTGAGTAATACTTGGGCATAAGTTATGTTTGTAATGCAGTTATCTATTCAATGATATAACAACAACGTTTTATATCTGATAACGTGTCCCACCGGTCTAAGGCGCTGGTTTAAGGCACCAGTTTGAGGCGTCGTTTCGAATCCCAACGATCTAAATTACGTTTTCTTGTTATTAAATCAATCACATTCGCATGAAAAAGTTTATGGAACATTGCATGAAATGAAATACAAAGTACTCGCGTCTGTTGATTTTAAGACTTGTTGCATCAGCATTTAGTTAAGACTCATGTGAGGTAAAGGTATTAATATGTTATTAATACAACTGTTTAAAAGTTCTGTTATGTGCTGAAATCATATGTAGCGAACTATTGTTAACCACGAGGTTGATGAACAGATTAATATTTCAAGCAATACAGTATAATTATTTATCTTAAGATAAGCTTTCTTACCTATCTATGTTTATACAATTCGTATCATAATATCAATGGCCGTTTAGCTCAGTTGGTTAGAGCGTCGTGCTAATAACGCGAATGTCGAGGGTTCGACCCCCACAATGGCCACAATTTTTTCTTCTATACTTTTATCTGGTGACTTGTTAATCTTTATTGTGGTGAGAACCTCAACCTCGGGAGGGTAAGACCGGGTAAGACCGGGTTTCGATCCACGGTCGCTTTATACCAAATACATTAAAACTTGTACTCTTCCCTCATCGACGCTCAGGGTGTCAGGTATAGCTTAAAACTTGTACTAGTGACTTCCCTCGTTGACGCTTCTATTTCCAATACTGCTTTTACGGTTAAACTGACACCAGCGCACCAGTCTTAATGCTATACCAGACACTCTGAGAGCCAAAGAGGGAAGTTACTAGTACCCGTGTTAATGTCTTCGGTATGAACCGACCGAGGATCGAACCATTCTCTTACACTCCCGAGATGGACGCTCTCACCGCAAGAAGGGTAAATAAAATTTGTGTCAGCGTCGTACTTATAACGCGAATGTCGTGGGTTCGACCCCCACAATGGCCATATATTTTTCTTCTATACTTTTATCTGATGACTTTAACACCAATCCTTTTAATCTTTATTATGGTGAGAACCTCAACCTCGGGAGGGTAAGACCGGGTTTCGATCCATGGTCGCTTCATACCAAATACATTAAAACTTGTACAAGTGACTTTCCTCTTTGACGCTCAGGGTGTCAGGTAATATAGCATTGCGACTGTTGTGTTGGTCTCATGATAATCGTACCAGCAGTATTGCAAATTATGCATGGAAGCGCCGAGATATAGCTGAAAGCGGCTTAATAAAACACCATTCAACGAAACAATGTATCCAGCTGAATGTATGTAATTACATTCAGTACATCAAATACGTTCTTACGAAATCAACCCTTCATATCCTGAATTTTTAAATTGGACTTGTCCAGCTTTGTATATTGGAGCAGTCAACAGTTTACCGTCCATGTATATTCATCTTTGGGAAAAGGTCCGCATCAGGTTAATATCATACACCTAGGTATAATTGTATTATTGTGTACTTGTTGTATTTAATGCAGTTATCTGTATACACTCACTGATAAAACACCAATGTTTCCAAACTGTATATCAGATATATCTCAGCGGTTCATGGCTACATTTCCAACACTGCTTTTTACGGTTAACCTGACACCAGCGCATCAGTCTTAATGCTATACCAGACACTCTGAGAGCCAAAGAGGGAAGTCACTAGTACCAGTGTTAATGTCTTCGGTATGCGGAACCGACCTAGGATCGAACCATTCTCTTACACTCCCGAGATGGACGCTCTCACCGCAAGAAGGGTAAATAAAATTGTGTCAAAGTTTTCAGATTGAACTATCGAAAAAAAGATTATGGCCATTGTGGGGGCCGAACCCACGACATTCGCGTTATTAGCACGACGCTCTAACGAACTGAGCTAAACGGCCGTTAATACACAATTAACAATTATATAAATTTAGAAAGGTTACTAAGCCAATCTTAATTAAGATAAACAATTATACTGTATTGGTTGAAATATTAACTTGTCCATGAACTTTTTGATTAACAATGCTTCTTTTCACAGGGTTTCAGCGCATAATAGACATTTTAAACATTTGAACTTATATCATATTATTATATTTAGCTGAGATGAGTCTTCATTAAACGCTGATGCAATAACACTAAAAATCACCAGACGCAAGTTCGTTGTATTTCATTTCATACAATGTTCAATAAAAAAAAAAATCAAGCATAAGTGAATGCCAAATAACAACAAAAAATATTGACAGCGGTGGGATTCGAACCCACGCCTCCGAGGAGACTGGTGCCTTAAACCAGCGCCTTAGACCGCTCGGCCACGCTATCAGGCTGGTAAAATATCCTGTGTTATAAATAAATAAATGTCTACAGTATATACAACAAGTTCATAATCATGCCCAGATATTACTCAAGGATAACGTTTTCGTTAAGATGCATATACATGTACATGTATATATTTTATACTCATTATAATTCACTATTATTAGATATAATATTGTTCATCTATTCTATTTTCTATCAAACATGTGATTTGTTTTATGAAAACTGTGATGAATTATGAAAATAATTGAAGATATCTGGCAGAAGTGTGTACAAAAACCTGCAAGTAATATTACCTAAAAATCATTAGCAAATACCATTTCCTTATTTAAATTTCTTTACTTTATGACCGTTTCTTTACAAACTGTGTGAGGCGGTGGTTTTAACTCAAACGTCTACATTATTAAAAGTGATAGTGATGATCATGATGATAATAATAGTGATGAACTGATGATGATGGTTATGCTGATAATGATATATCGTTGTTGTTATAGTTAGTAGACATTTTGCTAATGATTTTAGGTAGTATTAAGAGCAGGCTTGTGTACACACTTCTGCCAGATATCTTCAATTCTTTTCATATGCTGGATGACTCGGTCCTAAGTAATGAAAAAACGCGTGTATAATCACAAGAAGGGAAGATACATTTGTCCATGGAGTGTCGCATTTCAGCAGATGGAACAGTACGGAAATTGTATGACGCCGCGACGAAACTGACGTCTTTATGTCCTGACGCCGTCTCCTAATCACAACTTGATCTCCTCGACACAAAATTGGACTGCATATTAATTTCTGTTGTATTAATTTAATCATGATGAAGACCAAGTGGTCAAACAATAGATTATTAAAGAGTTTTAATGATATAAGTGTAATATGTATATAATTGTCAGACGTTTAGCTCAGTTTGGTTAGCGTCGTGCTAATAACGCGAATGTCGTGAATGGCCAGAATCATTAATTTTACTCATTTTCACAATTTGACATCAATTTGACATCAATCTTGTTAACTCTTTCTTGCGGTGAAAGCATCCACCTCGGGAGGGCTAAACGTGTACTAGTGACTTCCCTCTTTTTCGCTCAGGGTGGCAGGTATAACGTTACGACAGGTGCGCTGGAAATTAAGAAAGGAACAACCGAGATATAACTGAAATACTATTGAAGGCGGCATTAAACACAATTCAAACAAACAATTTATTCCACTGAATTAATGTAACAGCATAAAATATTTTCATCAAAATTAACCCTTTCAATCCTGAATTTTAAAATTGGACGTGTCCAGCTTTGCATTTGGTAGCAGTCAATAGTACTGAGTCTGATCAGACGGCTTAGAATAGCCGGCTGGCATGGTTCTATGCTGCTGGCACAGGTTTTACATAATCAATCAAAGGGTTAATAGTTTAGGCCTTTTTACATATCAATACACGGTGATTTAACCCTTTCCCACATACAACAAGTTTACAGGATCCAGACAAATTGTTGAAAATCTTTAGAGCATAAAACAATTTTATTGAAGAGAGTTTAACAGATTGTGGCAAAAGAAGAAATTGCTCGTTTCTCATTTTGTCACAATGTTATGAAAAATCTGTATGCTTTAGAGGCGTCAGAAAGCGTCTGAATGTTGGAAAGGGTCAATAAGTCCGGGACAGTTGGGATAACAATGCACTCGTTTCTAAAAGAATCTATTCTTTATCTTATCGTATCTGAACACGAGTTGTTAATTATCTGGATCAATATAAGACTGTGTTTGAGCAGGCTCTTCTTACCATACACAATTAGTAAATATGATATTTATGTGTTGGTATTACTTAAATGTTGTTCAATCCTTTTACTCATACCTACGCAAGTTGACGTCTCTGCAACAGACGGCTTAAGGAAACATCAATATTATGCTTATTCTTTCTAAGATAAATATATTTTTCCTTCGTTGTTTCCAAAGCAGATCCTGTTAAAATATTATATCGGATAGTGGGTAAATGAAGTCAAATTCTAGTGCTCGTACTCTTGGAGCAACAGGGAATGTTTTATACCGGTAAAAACTAACATATGCGTGTACCATATTCACCAATAAAACATTGTGTTTCTTTGATCTCTTTTTTGTTTAATTTAGAATTAAAATAAGTTTAGAAAGTTTGGTAAAAATGGACTATGATCCCTACGTGTACATTCATAAAATAAATCACATGTTTGATAGAAAATAGAATAGATGAACAACATTATATCTAATAATAATGAATAATAACAATTATATAATATATACATGTACATGTATATGCATCTTAACGAAAAGGTCTGTCTCAGGTAAATATTCTCTACTTTCACTTTCAAACAAGGGCAACATTCTAAAAGTGATAAAAATAAATCATTTCCGATGCATACTATACACATTAAAAATGATTTTAAACTCAATGTCATATATTCAATGCATTCTGGTGATGGTATACACTCATTTATACGCAAACGAGTTTGTTTAGGGACTATTCGAGTGTAGATCTAGATCAGCATGTCAGTGGATGTATTTGGCGTAATTTGACCTTATGTTATTATCTATTTATTTACAAAGTATGATATAAAATGAAAGCACAAAAGCAAATATTAGGTCAATTCAGCAATGATTATCAAAGAAAATTCAATTTTTCTATACCACCCAAACCTAGGTTTTGAGGCTGAATAGTCCAAAAGTGTTATGCTTTCGCGCAAAACATATTTTAGGTTTTACTGTGTCAAATGTTCATAGAAATGATCAAACTTAATATTTATGCATTATTCTCAGACTTTTTAGGCAACCACTATCATCACTTTCAACCAGTTTGACTGGATCCAAACATTTGTTGCCATCTGAAGCTCTTTTAGATAGTTTATTTGCCCTCAGAGATCTGTTGTTTGTATACATGTACAGAGTATGATAAAACAAAAAAGGAAAGTAGCAAGTATTAGGTCAATTAGGCAATTATTGTAAAATAAATTTAAATGTTCCTATGCCACCCAAACTTAGATTTTGCGGCTTGAGCCCGCGCAACATACTTGACTCCGAGAGAAAAATCAAAGCGCTGAAAGCGCAAATGGTATAGGGGCATATGTAATTTGAAAATATATGGCATAGATAATATGGACAAACATTGTTGAAACAATAAACAATTACCTTTAAAACAAAATAAACCAAAACTGTGTGAAGCAACACATACTGCCTGCCAATAACATATACCTTATTTATCAAAGTTTGACCCTTTTTTTGTATAAAGAAATTAAATCAGGAAGGACAAAAGATTGACAAAAAAACGATCAGCGACCCTTAATTAAAATATTTCCAGTTCAGAAATCACTAAAGATCCTCAATGTATATTGTTATCATGCTAGTAAATGAAAGACAATCGAAAGCATGCTATAGTTTTGTTTCTTTTTGCACTGCATATCTGTAGCTCTGAGTTCCCTATACACTAAGTCTTAAATTGATACATTGGACATCTATTGAGAAAATAACCAAAGAAATGAAAGAAAAATAGTTTACACCTAAAAAAACAGATCAGATTTGTGTTCAAAATATTGTATCGATCTCCTAATCCCAATGTATACATGTGACGACTTTGAAATGGGTCCGCGAAACAGAAACAAAGTTTTGACCCATTAATGCAAACCGTAACGGACAGACGGACGGATGGATGAACACAAAGACGGACAGACAGTCAGTCGCTCCGGACAAAGTACACAGCTTGGGGAAGCACTCATTAACGAATAAGGGCATTTCACGGAACGCATGTGTTGCATGCGAAAGTCATATAATAAGTGAGAACATGGAAAGACAAAAATATACACACTCCAAACGCAGGATGCTAAAGTTATGGTAATGGTGCACTGCAAATCTGTAGGTCATAAGTTACCTACAAACCAAGTTTGAAATGGATACAATTATACGGTTATAACTCATGTGTATGTTGAAGCCCAACCACCACCCTTATAAAGACACTTAGATAAATAGTTTATTTTTTATTTTTTATAACAGGTATCTCATTTGCATATTAATGTTATTCATTCCGTAAAAGGGGGTTAATTACGGAATGAATTGCATACTTGTGGGGTGCACCCCACAAGTAAACATCAAAGGAAATAACCCCACAAGTACACTCCCATGAGTTCGTTCGTCCTTCCGTCTGTCACACTTGTTTCCGCTCAATAACTGAAGAACGTTTGTGCGTAGGAACTTCATACTTGGTATGCAGGTTGGTCAAGATTAGTAGCTGACCCCTATTGATTTTGATAACAGAAAGTCAAAGGTCAAGGTCATGGTGACCTTGTGAGGTAAAAAATAGTTTCCGCTCAATAACTGAAGAACGCTGTGATTGAAGAACTCCATACTTGCTATGCAGGTTGGCCATGCCTAGGAAAAGACCCCTATTGATTTTGACAGTGACCATGAGCTTGAAAGGTCACAGTGACAATGAGCTGATAAATAGTTTTTGCTTGGGCCCAGGAACTTCATATTTGATGTGCAGGTTGGTCACCACCAGCAAATGACCTCTATTAATTTTAAGGTCACTAAGTCAAAGGTCAAGGTCACAGTGGTCAAGGTCACATCCGTCACACTTGTTTCCGCTCAATAACTGAAGAACGCTTGGGCATAGGATCTTCATACTTGGTATGCAGATTGGTCATGACCAGTAAATGACTTCTATTGATTTTGATGTAAGAAGGTCAAAGGTCAAGGTCATGGTGACCTTGTGAGGTAAAAAATGGTTACCGCTCAATAACTGAAGAACGCTTGGGCCGAGGAACTCCATACTTGGTATGCAGGTTGGCCATGCCCAGTAGAAGACCCTATTAATTTTGAGGTCAAAGTCAAGGTCACAGTGACCTTGAGCTGAAAGGTCACAGTGACAATGAGCTGAAGCATTGTTTTTGCTTAATAACTGTAGAATGCTTTGGCCATGGAAGTTAATACTTGGTGTGCACGTTTGTCACCACCAGTAGATGACCCCTATTGATTTTGAGGTCACTTGCTTAAAGGTCAAGGTCATGGTAACCTTCAGCTGAAAAATGGTTTCCTCTCAATAACTAAAGAATGCTTATGTTGAGGAACTTCATACCTGGTGTGCAGGTTGGTCCAAACCAGTAAATGACCTTTATTGAATTTGTTTGATTTTGAGGTCACAAGGTCAAATGTCGAAGGTCACGGTAACCTTCAGCTGAAAAATGTGTTTTACTCAATAACTCAAGAACGCTTATACCCAGGATCTTCATACTTGGTATGCAGCTTGGTCCTAACCTGTAGATGATCCCTATTGATTTGAATGTCAGTAGGTCAAAGGTTAAGGTCGCGGTGACCTTTGGCTGAAAAATGGTTTCCGCTCAATTACTGAAGATTGCTTGGGCCCAGGAATTTCATACTTGGTGTGCATGTTGGTCACCAGCAGCAAATGAGCCCTATTGATTTTGAGGTCACTAGGTCAAAGACCAAGGTCATGGTAACCCTCAGCTGAAAAATGGTTTCCGCTCAATAACTGAGGATTGTCACTGTTGCTTCATCTCCAGTCCAAAACTAAAAATCATCATTTCTTTTCCTCCCCTACGACCACACAAATGGGGAGACAAGCGCTTTTTTAAAAAGGCAATCTCTAGTTTACAGTGATTTCCACATTTCTCTATATAAGTTTACTGTTGTAAACTAATGGGGTCACAGCACGATCGACGTTACCTAACAACACTGACATTGAGGTTTATCATAGTTCAGAGTGTGTTTCACGCGATGGAACTATTTTGTCTAATTAATTAATGCAAGCGGAGGTTAGTTCGTGATTCGGTCGAACCAATGAAATCGTTGAAAAGGCAGATTATAACCAATCAAAACTCGATTTTGGCGTAGGAATTCAAATTGCGTGGACTGTGGTTGCAGCCGTAATCCGACATTTCGAAAGCAGCCTGAGTATGGTATAGTGGCGAAACAACCCCTATCCCAATTAGAAACACATAATATTTTTAGGTTTTACTGTGTCACATGTTGTTTAAAGAAATGACCGAACTTCATGTTTATGTCCGTTTAGATTCAACAATCTAAGAAAAGTTTAAATAGCTTGAAAAAAACATAATTTTGTTATGGAAAAATGGAAAAGTGGCTAATATGTTAATAGGCAAAGCCTATGTCGTGTGAAAGCAAGAAAAATTAAATAAATTATAACAGTTGTATTAAATGTCCATGTATATGCATCTTTGGGAAAAGATCTGCATTAGGTTAATATCATATATCTATACATAATTGTGTATTTAATGCAGTTATCTATTTATACACTCTCTGATGAAACATTTAATTTCCACATATGGTAGCGTGGCCGAGCGGTCTAAGGCGCTGGTTTTAGGCACCAGTCTCTTCGGAGGCGTGGGTTCGAATCCCACCGCTGCCAATTACTTTTTGTTTTTTATTAAACATTGCATGCAATGAAATACAACGTACTCGCTTCTGGTTTTATGTACTGAATCCATATGAAGCGAACCATTGTAAAGCACAACGTTCATGGACAGATTTATATTTCAAGCAATACAGTATACTTATTTATCTAAAAGTTGCTGAACTCCAGAAAATAGATATGATAGTCAAAGTTTTAAAACTGTTCAAAATGTGTTGTTTGAAGAGTGTTTTAAGCCGCTTTCAACAGTATATCAGTTATATCTCAGCGGTTCCTGGATACATTTCCAATACTGCTTGTACGGTCAACCTGATACCAGCGCACCAGTCTTAATGCTATACCAGACACCCTGAGCGTCAAATGGGGGAAGTCAGTAGTACCAGTTTTAATGTCTTTGGTTCGATCCTCGGGTAGATCAAACCATTCTCTTACCCTCCAGAGATGGCGTCTCTCACCACAAGAGAGGTTAAACAAGATTGGTGTTAAAGTCTTCAGATTGAAATATATAAAAAAATAGATTATGGCCATTGTGGGGGTCGAACCCACGACATTCGCGTTATTAGCACGACGCTCTAACCAACTGAGCTAAACGGCCGTTGATTTACTAATTTACTAAGCCTATATTAAATATTAACTTGTCCATGAACTTTTTGCTTAACAATGCTTCTTTTCACAGGGTTTCACTAAACGCTGATGCAATAACACTTCAAATCAGCAAACGAAAGTACGTTGTATTTCATTTCATACAATGTTCAATAAAAATAAATCATGCAATATGCCAATTAACAAAAAAAATATTGACAGCGGTGGGATTCGAACCCACGCCTCCGAGGAGACTGGTGCCTTAAACCAGCGCCTTAGACCGCTCGGCCACGCTATCAGGCTGTTAATGTATCCTGTGTTATAAATAAATAAATGTCTACAGTATATACAACAAGTTCATAATCATGCCCAGGTATTACTCAAGGATAACGTTTTCGTTAAGATGCATATACATGTACATGTATATATTTTATACTCATTATAATTCATTATTACTAGATATAATATTGTTCATCTATTCTATTTTCTATCAAACATGTGATTTGTTTTATGAAAACTGTGATGAATTATGAAAATAATTGAAGATATCTGGCAGAAGTGTGTACAAAAACCTGCAATTAATACTACCTAAAAATTATTAGCAAATACCATTTCCTTATTTAAATAATTTCAAATTTACTTCAAGGCCGTTTTTTTACCAACTGTGTGAGGCGGTGGTTTTAACTCAAACGTCTACATTATTAAAAGTGATAGTGATGATCATGATGATAATAATAGTGATGAACTGATGATGATGGTTATGCTGATAATAAAGACGATAATGATATATCGTTGTTGTTATAGTTAGTAGAAATTTTGCTAATGATTTTAGGTAGTATTAAGAGCAGGCTTTTGTACACACTTCTGCCAGATATCTTCAATTCTTTTCATATGCCGGATGACTCGGTCCTAAGTGATGAACAAACGCGTGTATAATCACAAGAAGGGAAGATACATTTATCCATGGAGTGTCGCATTTCAGCGCTAATGGTATAGGGGCATATGTAATTTGAAAATATATGGCATAGATAATATGGACAAACATTGTTGAAACAATAAACAATTACCTTTAAAACAAACTAAACCAAAACTGTGTGAAGCAACACATACTGCCTGTCAATAACATATACCTTATTTATCAAAGTTTGACCCTTTTTTTGTATAAAGAAATTAAATCAGGAAGGACAAAAGATTGACAAAAAAACGAGCAGCGACCCTTAATTAAAATATTTCCAGTTCAGAAATCACTAAAGATCCACAATGTATATTGTTATCATGCTAGTAAATGAAAGACAATCGAAAGCATGCTATAGTTTTGTTTCTTTTTGCACTGCATATCTGTAGCTCTGAGTTCCCTATACACTAAGTCTTAAATTGATACATTGGACATCTATTGAGAAAATAACCAAAGAAATGAAAGAAAAATAGTTTACACCTAAAAAAACAGATCAGATTTGTGTTCAAAATATTGTATCGATCTCCTAATCCCAATGTATACATGTGACGACTTTGAAATGGGTCCGCGAAACAGAAACAAAGTTTTGACCCATTAATGCAAACCGTAACGGACAGACGGACGGATGGATGAACACAAAGACGGACAGACAGTCAGTCGCTCCAGACAAAGTACACAGCTTGGGGAAGCACTCATTAACGAACAAGGGCATTTCACGGAGCGCATGTGTTGCATGCGAAAGTCATATAATAAGTGAGAACATGGAAAGACAAAAGTATACACACTCCAAACGCAG
This sequence comes from Serripes groenlandicus, assembly GCA_031761405.1. NCBI lineage: Eukaryota > Metazoa > Mollusca > Bivalvia > Cardiida > Cardiidae > Serripes > Serripes groenlandicus. The sequence continues at coordinate 498,341 of JASEVX010000102.1, forward strand.
GATGCTAAAGTTATGGTAATGGTGCACTGCAAATCTGTAGGTCATAAGTTACCTACAAACCAAGTTTGAAATGGATACAATTATACGGTTATAACTCGTGTGTATGTTGAAGCCCAACCACCACCCTTATAAAGACACTTAGATAAATAGTTTATTTTTTATTTTTTATAACAGGTATCTCATTTGCATATTAATGTTATTCATTCCGTAAAAGGGGGTTAATTACGGAATGAATTGCATACTTGTGGGGTGCACCCCAAAAGTAAACATCAAAGGAAATAACCCCACAAGTACACTCCCATGAGTTCGTTCGTCCTTCCGTCTGTCACACTGGTTTCCGCTCAATAACTGAAGAACGTTTGTGCGTAGGAACTTCATACTTGGTATGCAGGTTGGTCAAGACCAGTAGCTGACTCCTATTGATTTTGATAACAGAAAGTCAAAGGTCAAGGTCATGGTGACCTTGTGAGGTAAAAAATAGTTTCCGCTCAATAACTGAAGAACGCTTTGATTGAAGAACTCCATACTTGCTATGCAGGTTGGCCATGCCTAGTAAAAGACCCCTATTGATTTTGAGGTCAGTACGTATAAAGTCAAGGTCACAGTGACCATGAGCTTGAAAGGTCACAGTGACAATGAGCTGATAAATAGTTTTTGCTTGGGCCCAGGAACTTCATATTTGATGTGCAGGTTGGTCACCACCAGCAAATGACCTCTATTAATTTTAAGGTCACTAAGTCAAAGGTCAAGGTCACAGTGGTCAAGGTCACATCCGTCACACTTGTTTCCGCTCAATAACTGAAGAACGCTTGGGCATAGGATCTTCATACTTGGTATGCAGATTGGTCATGACCAGTAAATGACTCCTATTGATTTTGATGTAAGAAGATCAAAGGTTAAGGTCATGGTGACCTTGTGAGGTAAAAAATGGTTACCGCTCAATAACTGAAGAACGCTTGGGCCGAGGAACTCCATACTTGGTACAGTTGTATTAAATGTCCATGTATATGCATCTTTGGGAAAAGATCTGCATTAGGTTAATATCATATATCTATACATAATTGTGTATTTAATGCACTTTTCTATTTATACACTCTCTGATGAAACATCTAATTTCCACATATGGTAGCGTGGCCGAGCGGTCTAAGGCGCTGGTTTTAGGCACCAGTCTCTTCGGAGGCGTGGGTTCGAATCCCACCGCTGCCAATTACTTTTTGTTTTTTATTAAACATTGCATGCAATGAAATACAACGTACTCGCTTCTGGTTTTATGTACTGAATCCATATGAAGCGAACCATTGTAAAGCACAACGTTCATGGACAGATTTATATTTCAAGCAATACAGTATACTTATTTATCTAAAAGTTGCTGAACTCCAGAAAATAGATATGATAGTCAAAGTTTTAAAACTGTTCAAAATGTGTTGTTTGAAGAGTGTTTTAAGCCGCTTTCAACAGTATATCAGTTATATCTCAGCGGTTCCTGGATACATTTCCAATACTGTTTGTACGGTCAACCTGATACCAGCGCACCAGTCTTAATGCTATACCAGACACCCTGAGCGTCAAATGGGGGAAGTCAGTAGTACCAGTTTTAATGTCTTTGGTTCGATCCTCGGGTAGATCAAACCATTCTCTTACCCTCCAGAGATGGCGTCTCTCACCACAAGAGAGGTTAAACAAGATTGGTGTTAAAGTCTTCAGATTGAAATATATAAAAAAATAGATTATGGCCATTGTGGGGGTCGAACCCACGACATTCGCGTTATTAGCACGACGCTCTAACCAACTGAGCTAAACGGCCGTTGATTTACTAATTTACTAAGCCTATATTAAATATTAACTTGTCCATGAACTTTTTGCTTAACAATGCTTCTTTTCACAGGGTTTCACTAAACGCTGATGCAATAACACTTCAAATCAGCAAACGAAAGTACGTTGTATTTCATTTCATACAATGTTCAATAAAAATAAATCATGCAATATGCCAAATAACAAAAAAAATATTGACAGCGGTGGGATTCGAACCCACGCCTCCGAGGAGACTGGTGCCTTAAACCAGCGCCTTAGACCGCTCGGCCACGCTATCAGGCTGTTAATGTATCCTGTGTTATAAATAAATAAATGTCTACAGTATATACAACAAGTTCATAATCATGCCCAGGTATTATTCAAGGATAACGTTTTCGTTAAGATGCATATACATGTACATGTATATATTTTATACTCATTATAATTCATTATTACTAGATATAATATTGTTCATCTATTCTATTTTCTATCAAACATGTGATTTGTTTTATGAAAACTGTGATGAATTATGAAAATAATTGAAGATATCTGGCAGAAGTGTGTACAAAAACCTGCAATTAATACTACCTAAAAATTATTAGCAAATACCATTTCCTTATTTAAATAATTTCAAATTTACTTCAAGGCCGTTTTTTTACCAACTGTGTGAGGCGGTGGTTTTAACTCAAACGTCTACATTATTAAAAGTGATAGTGATGATCATGATGATAATAATAGTGATGAACTGATGATGATGGTTATGCTGATAATAAAGACGATAATGATATATCGTTGTTGTTATAGTTAGTAGAAATTTTGCTAATGATTTTAGGTAGTATTAAGAGCAGGCTTTTGTACACACTTCTGCCAGATATCTTCAATTCTTTTCATATGCCGGATGACTCGGTCCTAAGTGATGAACAAACGCGTGTATAATCACAAGAAGGGAAGATACATTTATCCATGGAGTGTCGCATTTCAGCGCTAATGGTATAGGGGCATATGTAATTTGAAAATATATGGCATAGATAATATGGACAAACATTGTTGAAACAATAAACAATTACCTTTAAAACAAACTAAACCAAAACTGTGTGAAGCAACACATACTGCCTGTCAATAACATATACCTTATTTATCAAAGTTTGACCCTTTTTTTGTATAAAGAAATTAAATCAGGAAGGACAAAAGATTGACAAAAAAACGAGCAGCGACCCTTAATTAAAATATTTCCAGTTCAGAAATCACTAAAGATCCACAATGTATATTGTTATCATGCTAGTAAATGAAAGACAATCGAAAGCATGCTATAGTTTTGTTTCTTTTTGCACTGCATATCTGTAGCTCTGAGTTCCCTATACACTAAGTCTTAAATTGATACATTGGACATCTATTGAGAAAATAACCAAAGAAATGAAAGAAAAATAGTTTACACCTAAAAAAACAGATCAGATTTGTGTTCAAAATATTGTATCGATCTCCTAATCCCAATGTATACATGTGACGACTTTGAAATGGGTCCGCGAAACAGAAACAAAGTTTTGACCCATTAATGCAAACCGTAACGGACAGACGGACGGATGGATGAACACAAAGACGGACAGACAGTCAGTCGCTCCGGACAAAGTACACAGCTTGGGGAAGCACTCATTAACGAACAAGGGCATTTCACGGAGCGCATGTGTTGCATGCGAAAGTCATATAATAAGTGAGAACATGGAAAGACAAAAGTATACACACTCCAAACGCAGGATGCTAAAGTTATGGTAATGGTGCACTGCAAATCTGTAGGTCATAAGTTACCTACAAACCAAGTTTGAAATGGATACAATTATACGGTTATAACTCGTGTGTATGTTGAAGCCCAACCACCACCCTTATAAAGACACTTAGATAAATAGTTTATTTTTTATTTTTTATAACAGGTATCTCATTTGCATATTAATGTTATTCATTCCGTAAAAGGGGGTTAATTACGGAATGAATTGCATACTTGTGGGGTGCACCCCAAAAGTAAACATCAAAGGAAATAACCCCACAAGTACACTCCCATGAGTTCGTTCGTCCTTCCGTCTGTCACACTGGTTTCCGCTCAATAACTGAAGAACGTTTGTGCGTAGGAACTTCATACTTGGTATGCAGGTTGGTCAAGACCAGTAGCTGACTCATATTGATTTTGATAACAGAAAGTCAAAGGTCAAGGTCATGGTGACCTTGTGAGGTAAAAAATAGTTTCCGCTCAATAACTGAAGAACGCTTTGATTGAAGAACTCCATACTTGCTATGCAGGTTGGCCATGCCTAGTAAAAGACCCCTATTGATTTTGAGGTCAGTACGTATAAAGTCAAGGTCACAGTGACCATGAGCTTGAAAGGTCACAGTGACAATGAGCTGATAAATAGTTTTTGCTTGGGCCCAGGAACTTCATATTTGATGTGCAGGTTGGTCACCACCAGCAAATGACCTCTATTAATTTTAAGGTCACTAAGTCAAAGGTCAAGGTCACAGTGGTCAAGGTCACATCCGTCACACTTGTTTCCGCTCAATAACTGAAGAACGCTTGGGCATAGGATCTTCATACTTGGTATGCAGATTGGTCATGACCAGTAAATGACTTCTATTGATTTTGATGTAAGAAGATCAAAGGTTAAGGTCATGGTGACCTTGTGAGGTAAAAAATGGTTACCGCTCAATAACTGAAGAACGCTTGGGCCGAGGAACTCCATACTTGGTACAGTTGTATTAAATGTCCATGTATATGCATCTTTGGGAAAAGATCTGCATTAGGTTAATATCATATATCTATACATAATTGTGTATTTAATGCACTTTTCTATTTATACACTCTCTGATGAAACATCTAATTTTCACATATGGTAGCGTGGCCGAGCGGTCTAAGGCGCTGGTTTTAGGCACCAGTCTCTTCGGAGGCGTGGGTTCGAATCCCACCGCTGCCAATTACTTTTTGTTTTTTATTAAACATTGCATGCAATGAAATACAACGTACTCGCGTCTGGTTTTATGTACTGAATCCATATGAAGCGAACCATTGTAAAGCACAACGTTCATGGACAGATTTATATTTCAAGCAATACAGTATACTTATTTATCTAAAAGTTGCTGAACTCCAGAAAATAGATATGATAGTCAAAGTTTTAAAACTGTTCAAAATGTGTTGTTTGAATAGTGTTTTAAGCCGCTTTCAACAGTATATCAGTTATATCTCAGCGGTTCCTGGATACATTTCCAATACTGCTTGTACGGTCAACCTGATACCAGCGCACCAGTCTTAATGCTATACCAGACACCCTGAGCGTCAAATGGGGGAAGTCAGTAGTACCAGTTTTAATGTATTTGGTTCGATCCTCGGGTAGATCAAACCATTCTCTTACCCTCCAGAGATGGCGTCTCTCACCACAAGAAAGGTTAAACAAGATTGGTGTTAAAGTCTTCAGATTGAAAAAAAAAAAAAATAGATTATGGCCATTGTGGGGGTAGAACCCACGACATTCGCGTTATTAGCACGACGCTCTAACCAACTGAGCTAAACGGCCGTTGATTTACTAATTTACTAAGCCTATATTAAATATTAACTTGTCCATGAACTTTTTGCTTAACAATGCTTCTTTTCACAGGGTTTCACTAAACGCTGATGCAATAACACTTCAAATCAGCAAACGAAAGTACGTTGTATTTCATTTCATACAATGTTCAATAAAAATAAATCATGCATAAGTGAATGCCAAATAACAAAAAACATATTGACAGCGGTGGGATTCGAACCCACGCCTCCGAGGAGACTGGTGCCTTAAACCAGCGCCTTAGACCGCTCGGCCACGCTATCAGGCTGTTAATGTATCCTGTGTTATAAATAAATAAATGTCTACAGTATATACAACAAGTTCATAATCATGCCCAGGTATTACTCAAGGATAACGTTTTCGTTAAGATGCATATACATGTACATGTATATATTTTATACTCATTATAATTCATTATTACTAGATATAATATTGTTCATCTATTCTATTTTCTATCAAACATGTGATTTGTTTTATGAAAACTGTGATGAATTATGAAAATAATTGAAGATATCTGGCAGAAGTGTGTACAAAAACCTGCAATTAATACTACCTAAAAATCATTAGCAAATATCATTTCCTTATTTAAATTTCAAATTTACTTTATGGCCGTTTTTTTACCAACTGTGTGAGGCGGTGGTTTTAACTCAAACGTCTACATTATTAAAAGTGATAGTGATGATCATGATGATAATAATAGTGATGAACTGATGATGATGGTTATGCTGATAATAAAGACGATAATGATATATCGTTGTTGTTATAGTTAGTAGAAATTTTGCTAATGATTTTAGGTAGTATTAAGAGCAGGCTTTTGTACACACTTCTGCCAGATATCTTCAATTCTTTTCATATGCCGGATGACTCGGTCCTAAGTGATGAATAAACGCGTGTATAATCACAAGAAGGGAAGATACATTTATCCCTGGAGTGTCGCATTTCAGCGCTAAAGGTATAGGGGCATATGTAATTTGAAAATATATGGCATAGATAATATGGACAAACATTGTTGAAACAATAAACAATTACCTTTAAAACAAACTAAACCAAAACTGTGTGAAGCAACACATACTGCCTGCCAATAACATATACCTTATTTATCAAAGTTTGACCCTTTTTTTGTATAAAGAAATTAAATCAGGAAGGACAAAAGATTGACAAAAAAACGAGCAGCAACCCTTAATTAAAATATTTTCAGTTCAGAAATCACTAAAGATCCACAATGTATATTGTTATCATGCTAGTAAATGAAAGACAATCGAAAGCATGCTATAGTTTTGTTTCTTTTTGCACTGCATATCTGTAGCTCTGAGTTCCCTATACACTAAGTCTTAAATTGATACATTGGACATCTATTGAGAAAATAACCAAAGAAATGAAAGAAAAATAGTTTACACCTAAAAAAACAGATCAGATTTGTGTTCAAAATATTGTATCGATCTCCTAATCTCAATGTATACATGTGACGACTTTGAAATGGGTCCGCGAAACAGAAACAAAGTTTTGACCCATTAATGCAAACCGTAACGGACAGACGGACGGATGGATGAACACAAAGACGGACAGACAGTCAGTCGCTCCGGACAAAGTACACAGCTTGGGGAAGCACTCATTAACGAACAAGGGCATTTCACGGAGCGCATGTGTTGCATGCGAAAGTCATATAATAAGTGAGAACATGGAAAGACAAAAGTATACACACTCCAAACGCAGGATGCTAAAGTTATGGTAATGGTGCACTGCAAATCTGTAGGTCATAAGTTACCTACAAACCAAGTTTGAAATGGATACAATTATACGGTTATAACTCGTGTGTATGTTGAAGCCCAACCACCACCCTTATAAAGACACTTAGATAAATAGTTTATTTTTTATTTTTTATAACAGGTATCTCATTTGCATATTAATGTTATTCATTCCGTAAACGGGGGTTAATTACGGAATGAATTGCATACTTGTGGGGTGCACCCCAAAAGTAAACATCAAAGGAAATAACCCCACAAGTACACTCCCATGAGTTCGTTCGTCCTTCCGTCTGTCACACTGGTTTCCGCTCAATAACTGAAGAACGTTTGTGCGTAGGAACTTCATACTTGGTATGCAGGTTGGTCAAGACCAGTAGCTGACTCCTATTGATTTTGATAACAGAAAGTCAAAGGTCAAGGTCATGGTGACCTTGTGAGGTAAAAAATAGTTTCCGCTCAATAACTGAAGAACGCTTTGATTGAAGAACTCCATACTTGCTATGCAGGTTGGCCATGCCTAGTAAAAGACCCCTATTGATTTTGAGGTCAGTACGTATAAAGTCAAGGTCACAGTGACCATGAGCTTGAAAGGTCACAGTGACAATGAGCTGATAAATAGTTTTTGCTTGGGCCCAGGAACTTCATATTTGATGTGCAGGTTGGTCACCGCCAGCAAATGACCTCTATTAATTTTAAGGTCACTAAGTCAAAGGTCAAGGTCACAGTGGTCAAGGTCACATCCGTCACACTTGTTTCCGCTCAATAACTGAAGAACGCTTGGGCATAGGATCTTCATACTTGGTATGCAGATTGGTCATGACCAGTAAATGACTTCTATTGATTTTGATGTAAGAAGATCAAAGGTTAAGGTCATGGTGACCTTGTGAGGTAAAAAATGGTTACCGCTCAATAACTGAAGAACGCTTGGGCCGAGGAACTCCATACTTGGTACAGTTGTATTAAATGTCCATGTATATGCATCTTTGGGAAAAGATCTGCATTAGGTTAATATCATATATCTATACATAATTGTGTATTTAATGCACTTATCTATTTATACACTCTCTGATGAAACATCTAATTGCCACATATGGTAGCGTGGCCGAGCGGTCTAAGGCGCTGGTTTTAGGCACCAGTCTCTTAGGAGGCGTGGGTTCGAATCCCACCGCTGCCAATTACTTTTTGTTTTTTATTAAACATTGCATGCAATGAAATACAACGTACTCGCGTCTGGTTTTATGTACTGAATCCATATGAAGCGAACCATTGTAAAGCACAACGTTCATGGACAGATTTATATTTCAAGCAATACAGTATACTTATTTATCTAAAAGTTGCTGAACTCCAGAAAATAGATATGATAGTCAAAGTTTTAAAACTGTTCAAAATGTGTTGTTTGAATAGTGTTTTAAGCCGCTTTCAACAGTATATCAGTTATATCTCAACGGTTCCTGGATACATTTCCAATACTGCTTGTACGGTCAACCTGATACCAGCGCACCAGTCTTAATGCTATACCAGACACCCTGAGCGTCAAATGGGGGAAGTCAGTAGTACCAGTTTTAATGTCTTTGGTTCGATCCTCGGGTAGATCAAACCATTCTCTTACCCTCCAGAGATGGCGTCTCTCACCACAAGAAAGGTTAAACAAGATTGGTGTTAAAGTCTTCAGATTGAAATAAAAAAAAAATAGATTATGGCCATTGTGGGGGTCGAACCCACGACATTCGCGTTATTAGCACGACGCTCTAACCAACTGAGCTAAACGGCCGTTGATTTACTAATTTACTAAGCCTATATTAAATATTAACTTGTCCATGAACTTTTTGCTTAACAATGCTTCTTTTCACAGGGTTTCACTAAAGGCTGATGCAATAACACTTCAAATCAGCAAACGAAAGTACGTTGTATTTCATTTCACACAATGTTCAATAAAAATAAATCATGCATAAGTGAATGCCAAATAACAAAAAAAATATTGACAGCGGTGGGATTCGAACCCACGCCTCCGAGGAGACTGGTGCTTAAACCAGCGCCTTAGACCGCTCGGCCACGCTATCAGGCTGTTAATGTATCCTGTGTTATAAATAAATAAATGTCTACAGTATATACAACAAGTTCATAATCATGCCCAGGTATTACTCAAGGATAACGTTTTCGTTAAGATGCATATACATGTACATGTATATATTTTATACTCATTATAATTCATTATTACTAGATATAATATTGTTCATCTATTCTATTTTCTATCAAACATGTGATTTGTTTTATGAAAACTGTGATGAATTATGAAAATAATTGAAGATATCTGGCAGAAGTGTGTACAAAAACCTGCAATTAATACTACCTAAAAATCATTAGCAAATATCATTTCCTTATTTAAATTTCAAATTTACTTTATGGCCGTTTTTTTACCAACTGTGTGAGGCGGTGGTTTTAACTCAAACGTCTACATTATTAAAAGTGATAGTGATGATCATGATGATAATAATAGTGATGAACTGATGATGATGGTTATGCTGATAATAAAGACGATAATGATATATCGTTGTTGTTATAGTTAGTAGAAATTTTGCTAATGATTTTAGGTAGTATTAAGAGCAGGCTTTTGTACACACTTCTGCCAGATATCTTCAATTCTTTTCATATGCCGGATGACTCGGTCCTAAGTGATGAATAAACGCGTGTATAATCACAAGAAGGGAAGATACATTTATCCCTGGAGTGTCGCATTTCAGCGCTAAAGGTATAGGGGCATATGTAATTTGAAAATATATGGCATAGATAATATGGACAAACATTGTTGAAACAATAAACAATTACCTTTAAAACAAACTAAACCAAAACTGTGTGAAGCAACACATACTGCCTGCCAATAACATATACCTTATTTATCAAAGTTTGACCCTTTTTTTGTATAAAGAAATTAAATCAGGAAGGACAAAAGATTGACAAAAAAACCAGCAGCGACCCTTAATTAAAATATTTCCAGTTCAGAAATCACTAAAGATCCACAATGTATATTGTTATCATGCTAGTAAATGAAAGACAATCGAAAGCATGCTATAGTTTTGTTTCTTTTTGCACTGCATATCTGTAGCTCTGAGTTCCCTATACACTAAGTCTTAAATTGATACATTGGACATCTATTGAGAAAATAACCAAAGAAATGAAAGAAAAATAGTTTACACCTAAAAAAACAGATCAGATTTGTGTTCAAAATATTGTATCGATCTCCTAATCCCAATGTATACATGTGACGACTTTGAAATGGGTCCGCGAAACAGAAACAAAGTTTTGACCCATTAATGCAAACCGTAACGGACAGACGGACGGATGGATGAACACAAAGACGGACAGACAGTCAGTCGCTCCGGACAAAGTACACAGCTTGGGGAAGCACTCATTAACGAACAAGGGCATTTCACGGAGCGCATGTGTTGCATGCGAAAGTCATATAATAAGTGAGAACATGGAAAGACAAAAGTATACACACTCCAAACGCAGGATGCTAAAGTTATGGTAATGGTGCACTGCAAATCTGTAGGTCATAAGTTACCTACAAACCAAGTTTGAAATGGATACAATTATACGGTTATAACTCGTGTGTATGTTGAAGCCCAACCACCACCCTTATAAAGACACTTAGATAAATAGTTTATTTTTTATTTTTTATAACAGGTATCTCATTTGCATATTAATGTTATTCATTCCGTAAACGGGGGTTAATTACGGAATGAATTGCATACTTGTGGGGTGCACCCCAAAAGTAAACATCAAAGGAAATAACCCCACAAGTACACTCCCATGAGTTCGTTCGTCCTTCCGTCTGTCACACTGGTTTCCGCTCAATAACTGAAGAACGTTTGTGCGTAGGAACTTCATACTTGGTATGCAGGTTGGTCAAGACCAGTAGCTGACTCCTATTGATTTTGATAACAGAAAGTCAAAGGTCAAGGTCATGGTGACCTTGTGAGGTAAAAAATAGTTTCCGCTCAATAACTGAAGAACGCTTTGATTGAAGAACTCCATACTTGCTATGCAGGTTGGCCATGCCTAGTAAAAGACCCCTATTGATTTTGAGGTCAGTACGTATAAAGTCAAGGTCACAGTGACCATGAGCTTGAAAGGTCACAGTGACAATGAGCTGATAAATAGTTTTTGCTTGGGCCCAGGAACTTCATATTTGATGTGCAGGTTGGTCACCGCCAGCAAATGACCTCTATTAATTTTAAGGTCACTAAGTCAAAGGTCAAGGTCACAGTGGTCAAGGTCACATCCGTCACACTTGTTTCTGCTCAATAACTGAAGAACGCTTGGGCATAGGATCTTCATACTTGGTATGCAGATTGGTCATGACCAGTAAATGACTTCTATTGATTTTGATGTAAGAAGATCAAAGGTTAAGGTCATGGTATCACAAGGTCACCATGACCTTGTGAGGTAAAAAATGGTTACCGCTCAATAACTGAAGAACGCTTGGGCCGAGGAACTCCATACTTGGTACAGTTGTATTAAATGTCCATGTATATGCATCTTTGGGAAAAGATCTGCATTAGGTTAATATTATATATCTATACATAATTGTGTATTTAATGCACTTATCTATTTATACACTCTCTGATGAAACATCTAATTTCCACATATGGTAGCGTGGCCGAGCGGTCTAAGGCGCTGGTTTTAGGCACCAGTCTCTTCGGAGGCGTGGGTTCGAATCCCACCGCTGCCAATTACTTTTTGTTTTTTATTAAACATTGCATGCAATGAAATACAACGTACTCGCGTCTGGTTTTATGTACTGAATCCATATGAAGCGAACCATTGTAAAGCACAACGTTCATGGACAGATTTATATTTCAAGCAATACAGTATACTTATTTATCTAAAAGTTGCTGAACTCCAGAAAATAGATATGATAGTCAAAGTTTTAAAACTGTTCAAAATGTGTTGTTTGAATAGTGTTTTAAGCCGCTTTCAACAGTATATCAGTTATATCTCAGCGGTTCCTGGATACATTTCCAATACTGCTTGTACGGTCAACCTGATACCAGCGCACCAGTCTTAATGCTATACCAGACACCCTGAGCGTCAAATGGGGGAAGTCAGTAGTACCAGTTTTAATGTCTTTGGTTCGATCCTCGGGTAGATCAAACCATTCTCTTACCCTCCAGAGATGGCGTCTCTCACCACAAGAAAGGTTAAACAAGATTGGTGTTAAAGTCTTCAGATTGAAATAAAAAAAAAATAGATTATGGCCATTGTGGGGGTCGAACCCACGACATTCGCGTTATTAGCACGACGCTCTAACCAACTGAGCTAAACGGCCGTTGATTTACTAATTTACTAAGCCTATATTAAATATTAACTTGTCCATGAACTTTTTGCTTAACAATGCTTCTTTTCACAGGGTTTCACTAAACGCTGATGCAATAACACTTCAAATCAGCAAACGAAAGTACGTTGTATTTCATTTCATACAATGTTCAATAAAAATAAATCATGCATAAGTGAATGCCAAATAACAAAAAAAATATTGACAGCGGTGGGATTCGAACCCACGCCTCCGAGGAGACTGGTGCCTTAAACCAGCGCCTTAGACCGCTCGGCCACGCTATCAGGCTGTTAATGTATCCTGTGTTATAAATAAATAAATGTCTACAGTATATACAACAAGTTCATAATCATGCCCAGGTATTACTCAAGGATAACGTTTTCGTTAAGATGCATATACATGTACATGTATATATTTTATACTCATTATAATTCATTATTACTAGATATAATATTGTTCATCTATTCTATTTTCTATCAAACATGTGATTTGTTTTATGAAAACTGTGATGAATTATGAAAATATTTGAAGATATCTGGCAGAAGTGTGTACAAAAACCTGCAATTAATACTACCTAAAAATCATTAGCAAATATCATTTCCTTATTTAAATTTCAAATTTACTTTATGGCCGTTTTTTTACCAACTGTGTGAGGCGGTGGTTTTAACTCAAACGTCTACATTATTAAAAGTGATAGTGATGATCATGATGATAATAATAGTGATGAACTGATGATGATGGTTATGCTGATAATAAAGACGATAATGATATATCGTTGTTGTTATAGTTAGTAGAAATTTTGCTAATGATTTTAGGTAGTATTAAGAGCAGGCTTTTGTACACACTTCTGCCAGATATCTTCAATTCTTTTCATATGCCGGATGACTCGGTCCTAAGTGATGAATAAACGCGTGTATAATCACAAGAAGGGAAGATACATTTATCCCTGGAGTGTCGCATTTCAGCGCTAAAGGTATAGGGGCATATGTAATTTGAAAATATATGGCATAGATAATATGGACAAACATTGTTGAAACAATAAACAATTACCTTTAAAACAAACTAAACCAAAACTGTGTGAAGCAACACATACTGCCTGCCAATAACATATACCTTATTTATCAAAGTTTGACCCTTTTTTTGTATAAAGAAATTAAATCAGGAAGGACAAAAGATTGACAAAAAAACGAGCAGCGACCCTTAATTAAAATATTTCCAGTTCAGAAATCACTAAAGATCCACAATGTATATTGTTATCATGCTAGTAAATGAAAGACAATCGAAAGCATGCTATAGTTTTGTTTCTTTTTGCACTGCATATCTGTAGCTCTGAGTTCCCTATACACTAAGTCTTAAATTGATACATTGGACATCTATTGAGAAAATAACCAAAGAAATGAAAGAAAAATAGTTTACACCTAAAAAAACAGATCAGATTTGTGTTCAAAATATTGTATCGATCTCCTAATCCCAATGTATACATGTGACGACTTTGAAATGGGTCCGCGAAACAGAAACAAAGTTTTGACCCATTAATGCAAACCGTAACGGACAGACGGACGGATGGATGAACACAAAGACGGACAGACAGTCAGTCGCTCCGGACAAAGTACACAGCTTGGGGAAGCACTCATTAACGAATAAGGGCATTTCACGGAACGCATGTGTTGCATGCGAAAGTCATATACTAAGTGAGAACATGGAAAGACAAAAGTATACACACTCCAAACGCAGGATGCTAAAGTTATGGTAATGGTGCACTGCAAATCTGTAGGTCATAAGTTACCTACAAACCAAGTTTGAAATGGATACAATTATACGGTTATAACTCGTGTGTATGTTGAAGCCCAACCACCACCCTTATAAAGACACTTAGATAAATAATTTTTTTTTTTTTTTATAACAGGTATCTCATTTGCATATTAATGTTATTCATTCCGTAAAAGGGGGTTAATTACGGAATGAATTGCATACTTGTGGGGTGCACCCCACAAGTAAACATCAAAGGAAATAACCCCACAAGTACACTCCCATGAGTTCGTTCGTCCTTCCGTCTGTCACACTTGTTTCCGCTCAATAACTGAAGAACGTTTGTGCGTAGGAACTTCATACTTGGTATGCAAGTTGGTCAACACCAGTAGCTGACCCCTATTGATTTTGATAACAGAAAGTCAAAGGTCAAGGTCATGGTGACCTTGTGAGGTAAAAAATAGTTTCCGCTCAATAACTGAAGAACGCTTTGATTGAAGAACTCCATACTTGCTATGCAGGTTGGCCATGCCTAGTAAAAGACCCCTATTGATTTTGAGGTCAGTACGTCTAAAGTCAAGGTCACAGTGACCATGAGCTTGAAAGGTCACAGTGACAATGAGCTGATAAATAGTTTTTGCTTGGGCCCAGGAACTTCATATTTAATGTGCAGGTTGGTCACCACCAGCAAATGACCTCTATTAATTTTAAGGTCACTAAGTCAAAGGTCAAGGTCACATCCGTCACACTTGTTTCCGCTCAATAACTGAAGAACACTTGGGCATAGGATCTTCATACTTGGTATGCAGATTGGTCATGACCAGTAAATGACTTCTATTGATTTTGATGTAAGAAGATCAAAGGTTACGGTCATGGTGACCTTGTGTGGTAAAAAATGGTTACCGCTCAATAACTGAAGAACGCTTGGGCCGAGGAACTCCATACTTGGTATGCAGGTTGGCCATGCCCAGTAGAAGACCCTATAAATTTTGAGGTCAAAGTCAAGGTCACAGTGACCTTGCGCTGAAAGGTCACACTGACAATGAGCTGAAACATTGTTTTTGCTTAATAACTGTAGAATGCTTTGGCCATGGAAGTTAATACTTGGTGTGCACGTTTGTCACCACCAGTAGATGACCCCTTTTGATTTTGAGGTCACTTGCTTAAAGGTCAAGGTCATGGTAACCTTCAGCTGAAAAATGGTTTCCTCTCAATAACTAAAGAATGCTTATGTTGAGGAACTTCATACCTGGTGTGCAGGTTGGTCCAAACCAGTAAATGACCTTTATTGAATTTGTTTGATTTTGAGGTCACAGGGTCAAATGTCGAAGGTCACGGTAACCTTCAGCTGAAAAATGTGTTTTAGTCAATAACTCAAGAACGCTTATACCCAGGATCTTCATACTTGGTGTGCAGCTTGGTCCTAACCTGTAGATGATCTCTATTGATTTGAATGTCAGTAGGTCAAAGGTTAAGATCGCGGTGACCTTTGGCTGAAAAATGGTTTCCGCTCAATAACTAAAGATTGCTTAGGCCCAGGAATTTCATGCTTGGTGTGCATGTTGGTCATCAACAGCAAATGAGCCCTATTGATTTTGAGGTCACTAGGTCAAATACCAAGGTCATGGTAACCCTCAGCTGAAAAATGGTTTCCGCTCAATAACTGAGGATTGTCACTGTTGCTTCATCTCCAGTCCAAAACTAAAAATCATCATTTCTTTTCCTCCCCTACGACCACACAAATGGGGAGACAAGCGCTTTTTCAAAAAAGCAATCTCTAGTTTACAGTGATTTCCACATTTCTCTATATAAGTTTACTGTTGTAAACTAATGGGGTCACAGCACGATCGACGTTACCTAACAACACTGACATTGAGGTTAATCATAGTTCAGAGTGTGTTTCACGCGATGGAACTATTTTGTCTCATTAATTAATGCAAGCGGAGGTTAGTTCGTGATTCGGTCGAACCAATGAAATCGTTGAAAAGGCAGATTATAACCAATCAAAACTCGATTTTGGCGTAGGAATTCAAATTGCGTGGACTGTGGTTGCAGCCGTAATCCGACATTTCGAAAGCAGCCTGAGTATGGTATAGTGGCGAAACAACCCCTATCCCAATTAGAAACACATAATATTTTTAGGTTTTACTGTGTCACATGTTGTTTAAAGAAATGACCGAACTTCATGTTTATGTCCGTTTAGGGCCATTCAACAATCTAAGAAAAGTTTAAATAGCTTGAAAAAAACATAATTTTGTTATGGAAAAATGGAAAAGTGGCTAATATGTTAATAGGCAAAGCCTATGTCGTGTGAAAGCAAGAAAAATTAAATAAATTATAACAGTTGTATTAAATGTCCATGTATATGCATCTTTGGGAAAAGATCTGCATTAGGTTAATATCATATATCTATACATAATTGTGCATTTAATGCAGTTATCTATTTATACACTCTCTGATGAAACATCTAATTTCCACATATGGTAGCGTGGCCGAGCGGTCTAAGGCGCTGGGTTTAGGCACCAGTCTCTTCGGAGGCGTGGGCTCGAATCCCACCGCTGCCAATTACTTTTTGTTTTTTATTAAACATTGCATGCAATGAAATACAACGTACTCGCGTCTGGTTTTATGTACTGAATCCATATGAAGCGAACCATTGTAAAGCACAACGTTCATGGACAGATTTATATTTCAAGCAATACAGTATACTTATTTATCTAAAAGTTGCTGAACTCCAGAAAATAGATATGATAGTCAAAGTTTTAAAACTGTTCAAAATGTGTTGTTTGAATAGTGTTTTAAGCCGCTTTCAACAGTATATCAGTTATATCTCAGCGGTTCCTGGATACATTTCCAATACTGCTTGTACGGTCAACCTGATACCAGCGCACCAGTCTTAATGCTATACCAGACACCATGAGCGTCAAATGGGGGAAGTCAGTAGTACCAGTTTTAATGTCTTTGGTTCGATCCTCGGGTAGATCAAACCATTCTCTTACCCTCCAGAGATGGCGTCTCTCACCACAAGAAAGGTTAAACAAGATTGGTGTTAAAGTCTTCAGATTGAAATATATAAAAAAAAATAGATTATGGCCATTGTGGGGGTCGAACCCACGACATTCGCGTTATTAGCACGACGCTCTAACCAACTGAGCTAAACGGCCGTTGATTTGCTAATTTACTAAGCCTATATTAAATATTAACTTGTCCATGAACTTTTTGCTTAACAATGCTTCTTTTCACAGGGTTTCACTAAACGCTGATGCAATAACACTTCAAATCAGCAAACGAAAGTACGTTGTATTTCATTTCATACAATGTTCAATAAAAATAAATCATGCATAAGTGAATGCCAAATAACAAAAAAAATATTGACAGCGGTGGGATTCGAACCCACGCCTCCGAGGAGACTGGTGCCTTAAACCAGCGCCTTAGACCGCTCGGCCACGCTATCAGACTGTTAATGTATCCTGTGTTATAAATTAATAAATGTCTACAGTATATACAACAAGTTCATAATCATGCCCAGGTATTACTCAAGGATAACGTTTTCGTTAAGATGCATATACATGTACATGTATATATTTTATACTCATTATAATTCATTATTACTAGATATAATATTGTTCATCTATTCTATTTTCTATCAAACATGTGATTTGTTTTATGAAAACTGTGATGAATTATGAAAATAATTGAAGATATCTGGCAGAAGTGTGTACAAAAACCTGCAATTAATACTACCTAAAAATCATTAGCAAATACCATTTCCTTATTTAAATTTCAAATTTACTTCAAGGCCGTTTTTTTACCAACTGTGTGAGGCGGTGGTTTTAACTCAAACGTCTACATTATTAAAAGTGATAGTGATGCTCATGATGATAATAATAGTGATGAACTGATGATGATGGTTATGCTGATAATAAAGACGATAATGATATATCGTTGTTGTTATAGTTAGTAGAAATTTTGCTAATGATTTTAGGTAGTATTAAGAGCAGGCTTTTGTACACACTTCTGCCAGATATCTTCAATTCTTTTCATATGCCGGATGACTCGGTCCTAAGTGATGAACACACGCGTGTATAATCACAAGAAGGGAAGATACATTTATCCATGGAGTGTCGCATTTCAGCGCTAATGGTATAGGGGCATATGTAATTTGAAAATATATGGCATAGATAATATGGACAAACATTGTTGAAACAATAAACAATTACCTTTAAAACAAACTAAACCAAAACTGTGTGAAGCAACACATACTGCCTGCCAATAACATATACCTTATTTATCAAAGTTTGACCCTTTTTTTGTATAAAGAAATTAAATCAGGAAGGACAAAAGATTGACAAAAAAACGAGCAGCGACCCTTAATTAAAATATTTCCAGTTCAGAAATCACTAAAGATCCACAATGTATATTGTTATCATGCTAGTAAATGAAAGACAATCGAAAGCATGCTATAGTTTTGTTTCTTTTTGCACTGCATATCTGTAGCTCTGAGTTCCCTATACACTAAGTCTTAAATTGATACATTGGACATCTATTGAGAAAATAACCAAAGAAATGAAAGAAAAATAGTTTACACCTAAAAAAACAGATCAGATTTGTGTTCAAAATATTGTATCGATCTCCTAATCCCAATGTATACATGTGACGACTTTGAAATGGGTCCGCGAAACAGAAAGAAAGTTTTGACCCATTAATGCAAACCGTAACGGACAGACGGACGGATGGATGAACACAAAGACGGACAGACAGTCAGTCGCTCCGGACAAAGTACACAGCTTGGGGAAGCACTCATTAACGAATAAGGGCATTTCACGGAGCGCATGTGTTGCATTCGAAAGTCATATAATAAGTGAGAACATGGAAAGACAAAAGTATACACACTCCAAACGCAGGATGCTAAAGTTATGGTAATAGTGCACTGCAAATCTGTAGGTCATAAGTTACCTACAAGCCAAGTTTGAAATGGATACAATTATACGGTTATAACTAGTGTGTATGTTGAAGCCCAACCACCACTCTTATAAAGACACTTAGATAAATAGTTTATTTTTTATTTTTTATAACAGGTATCTCATTTGCATATTAATGTTATTCATTCCGTAAAAGGGGGTTAATTACGGAATGAATTGCATACTTGTGGGGTGCACCCCACAAGTAAAAATCAAAGGAAATAACCCCACAAGTACACTCCCATGAGTTCGTTCGTCCTTCCGTCTGTCACACTTGTTTCCGCTCAATAACTGAAGAACGTTTGTGCGTAGGAACTTCATACTTGGTATGCAGGTTGGTCAAGACCAGTAGCTGACTCCTATTGATTTTGATAACAGAAAATCAAAGGTCAAGGTCATGGTGACCTTGTGAGGTAAAAAATAGTTTCCGCTCAATAACTGAAGAACGCTTTGATTGAAGAACTCCATACTTGCTATGCAGGTTGGCCATGCCTAGTAAAAGACCCCTATTGATTTTGAGGTCAGTACGTCTAAATTCAAGGTCACAGTGACCATGAGCTTGAAAGGTCACAGTGACAATGAGCTGATAAATAGTTTTTGCTTGGGCCCAGGAACTTCATATTTGATGTGCAGGTTGGTCACCACCAGCAAATGACCTCTATTAATTTTAAGGTCACTAAGTCAAAGGTCAAGGTCACAGTGGTCAAGGTCACATCCGTCACACTTGTTTCCGCTCAATAACTGAAGAACGCTTGGGCATAGGATCTTCATACTTGGTATGCAGATTGGTCATGACCAGTAAATGACTTCTATTGATTTTGATGTAAGAAGATCAAAGGTTAAGGTCATGGTGACCTTGTGAGGTAAAAAATGGTTAACGCTCAATAACTGAAGAACGCTTGGGCCGAGGAACTCCATACTTGGTATGCAGGTTGGCCATGCCCAGTAGAAGACCCTATTAATTTTGAGGTCAAAGTCAAGGTCACAGTGACCTTGAGCTGAAAGGTCACAGTGACAATGAGCTGAAACATTGTTTTTGCTTAATAACTGTAGAATGCTTTGGCCATGGACGTTAATACTTGGTGTGCAGGTTTGTCACCACCAGTAGATGACCCCTATTGATTTTGAGGTCACTTGCTTAAAGGTCAAGGTCATGGTAACCTTCAGCTGAAAAATGGTTTCCTCTCAATAACTAAAGAATGCTTATGTTGAGGAACTTCATACCTGGTGTGCAGGTTGGTCCTAACCAGTAGATGACCTTTATTGAATTTGTTTGATTTTGAGGTCACAGGGTCAAATGTCGAAGGTCACGGTAACCTTCAGCTAAAAAATGTGTTTTACTCAATAACTCAAGAACGCTTATACCCAGGATCTTCATACTTGGTGTGCAGCTTGGTCCTAACCTGTAGATGATCTCTATTGATTTGAATGTTAGTAGGTCAAAGGTTAAGGTCGCGTTGACCTTTGGCAGAAAAATGGTTTCCGCTCAATAACTGAAGATTGCTTGGGCCCAGGAACTTAATACTTGGTGTGCATGTTGGTCACCAGCAGGAAATGAGCCCTATTGATTTTGAGGTCACTAGGTCAAAGACCAAGGTCATGGTAACCCTCAGCTGAAAAATGGTTTCCGCTCAATAACTGAGGATTGTCACTGTTGCTTCATCTCCAGTCCAAAACTAAAAATCATTTCTTTTCCTCCCCTACGACCACACAAATGGGGACACAAGCGCTTTTTCAAAAAAGCAATCTCTAGTTTACAGTGATTTCCACATGTCTCTATATAAGTTTACTGTTGTAAACTAATGGGGTCAGAGCACGATCAACGTTACCTAACAACACTGACATTGAGGTTAATCATAGTTCAGAGTGTGTTTCACGCGATGGAACTATTTTGTCTCATTAATTAATGCAAGCGGAGGTTATTTCGTGATTCGGTCGAACCAATGAAATCGTTGAAAAGGCAGATTATAACCAATCAAAACTCGATTTTGGCGTAGGAATTCAAATTGCGTGGACTGTGGTTGCAGCCGTAATCCGACATTTCGAAAGCAGCCTGAGTATGGTATAGTGGCAAAACAACCCCTATCCCAATTAGAAACACATAATATTTTTAGGTTTTACTGTGTCACATGTTGTTTAAAGAAATGACCGAACTTCATGTTTATGTCTGTTTAGGGCCATTCAACAATCTAAGAAAAGTTTAAATAGCTTGAAAAAAACATCATTTTGTTATGGAAAAATGGAAAAGTGGCTAATATGTTAATAGGCAAAGCCTATGTCGTGTGAAAGCAAGAAAAATTAAATAAATTATAACAGTTTTATTAAATGTCCATGTATATGCATCTTTGGGAAAAGATCCGCATTAGGTTAATATCATATAGCTATACATAATTGTGTATTTAAGGCAGTTATCTATTTATACACTCTCTGATGAAACATCTAATTTCCACATATGGTAGCGTGGCCGAGCGGTCTAAGGCGCTGGTTTTAGGCACCAGTCTCTTCGGAGGCGTGGGTTCGAATCCCACCGCTGCCAATTACTTTTTGTTTTTTATTAAACATTGCATGCAATGAAATACAACGTACTCGCGTCTGGTTTTATGTACTGAATCCATATGAAGCGAACCATTGTAAAGCACAACGTTCATGGACAGATTTATATTTCAAGCAATACAGTATACTTATTTATCTAAAAGTTGCTGAACTCCAGAAAATAGATATGATAGTCAAAGTTTTAAAACTGTTCAAAATGTGTTGTTTGAATAGTGTTTTAAGCCGCTTTCAACAGTATATCAGTTATATCTCAGCGGTTCCTGGATACATTTCCAATACTGCTTGTACGGTCAACCTGATACCAGCGCACCAGTCTTAATGCTATACCAGACACCCTGAGCGTCAAATGGGGGAAGTCAGTAGTACCAGTTTTAATGTCTTTGGTTCGATCCTCGGGTAGATCAAACCATTCTCTTACCCTCCAGAGATGGCGTCTCTCACCACAAGAAAGGTTAAACAAGATTGGTGTCAAAGTCTTCAGATTGAAATATATAAAAAAAAATAGATTATGGCCATTGTGGGGGTCGAACCCACGACATTCGCGTTATTAGCACGACGCTCTAACCAACTGAGCTAAACGGCCGTTGATATACTAATTTACTAAGCCTATATTAAATATTATCTTGTCCATGAACTTTTTGCTTAACAATGCTTCTTTTCACAGGGTTTCAGCGCATAATAGACATTTTAAACATTTGAACTTATATAATATTAATATATTTAGCTGAGATGAGTCTTCACTAAACGCTGATGCAATAACACTTCAAATCAGCAAACGAAAGTACGTTGTATTTCATTTCATACAATGTTCAATAAAAATAAATTATGCATAAGTGAATGCCAAATAACAAAAAAAAATATTGACAGCGGTGGGATTCGAACCCACGCCTCCGAGGGGACTGGTGCCTTAAACCAGCGCCTTAGACCGCTCGGCCACGCTATCAGGCTGGTATTCCATCCTGTGTTATAAATAAATAAATGTCTACAGTATATACAACAAGTTCATAATCATGCCCAGGTATTACTCAAGGATAACATTTTCGTTAAGATGCATATACATGTACATGTATATATTTTATACTCATTATAATTAATTAATGTTAGATATAATATTGTTCATCTATTCTATTTTCTATCAAACATGTGATTTGTTTTATGAAAACTGTGATGAATTACGAAAATAATTGAAGATATCTGGCAGAAGTGTGTACAAAAACCTGCAATTAATACTACCTAAAAATCATTAGCAAATACCATTTCCTTATTTAAATACTGCTTGTACGGTCAACCTGATACCAGCGCACCAGTCTTAATGCTATACCAGACACCCTGAGCGTCAAATGGGGGAAGTCAGTAGTACCAGTTTTAATGTCTTTGGTTCGATCCTCGGGTAGATCAAACCATTCTCTTACCCTCCAGAGATGGCGTCTCTCACCACAAGAGAGGTTAAACAAGATTGGTGTTAAAGTCTTCAGATTGAAATATATAAAAAAATAGATTATGGCCATTGTGGGGGTCGAACCCACGACATTCGCGTTATTAGCACGACGCTCTAACCAACTGAGCTAAACGGCCGTTGATTTACTAATTTACTAAGCCTATATTAAATATTAACTTGTCCATGAACTTTTTGCTTAACAATGCTTCTTTTCACAGGGTTTCACTAAACGCTGATGCAATAACACTTCAAATCAGCAAACGAAAGTACGTTGTATTTCATTTCATACAATGTTCAATAAAAATAAATCATGCAATATGCCAAATAACAAAAAAAATATTGACAGCGGTGGGATTCGAACCCACGCCTCCGAGGAGACTGGTGCCTTAAACCAGCGCCTTAGACCGCTCGGCCACGCTATCAGGCTGGTAATGTATCCTGATAATACCTGCAAGCTTTACAGACAGAGACAACTCATAAAGTATTGATTACAGAAGTCATACAAGGTTAATTTACAAAAACCTATTTAGACTACATTTCTAGTTTATTTGTCAAAAGATACATCAAGGACTAGATAACATGTTAACGCAAATGCATATACATTATAAATCCTGTCCCAAAATCGCTTGAAGCACCTCAATTATAAAATAAATAATGACCTTGCGGTTATAACTCGTGTGTATGTTGACATTTTCGGCCAAATTTCTTTCCGACGTTTGAGAAAGGTCAATGCGACATGCGTCATTCGTCTTTCACCAATGGGCTAAGTCTTTGTGGAATAGCAGCCAGTTGCTTTGGAAGATTGTTGTGTGGAGTACTGGTGTGAGAAAACCAGGAAATACATTTGTAGGTTAACTGGCCGCCGTGGTATTACTGAGGAAATGTTAAAAAAGGCGTTAACCCCAATCAATCAATGTTGAAATTAACTTATCTCTAATTTGTAGATTTAATTTCTATTTCCCATTTGAATAGTGATGAAAACATTGTGGAAAAAGTCTAACTTGCTGATTATCATTCATCTGTTAAGGTGAGTCAAATGTGTCTAAAAGGGGCAACGGTTAAAATAATAACTGTAGACAAATGTTTTTGTTATCTAGGCTATAGAAAAAAAATGATTTATGTTTTCAAAGCATTGTTTGGAAAGGAGGAATTGCTCCTTGTCAGCAATTGCTCCGTTTGCAAATACACTTTCAACACTCGTATGTAACTAAGTAGCTATAACGGAAACGGTTCAACCATTTCCAGCTTAAAGTCGCTTGTTGACGCATGTGCAGCAGACGGCTGCAAAATTGTTTATCGTGACTCATTTCCTCTTTTTCCACTATATATTTTTCCCCTTGATGTAAGGCAAAATTTCTCGTTATCATTCATCTCTAGCATGTTATTCAAAACGTGTCGAGCAAAAGGATGTCCGTAGTAAAACGTTCAAATATAAAAGAATTAATTTGAAACGTGTTTGATAGCATTGTGTGAAAAGGAGGAATTGCTCATTGTAAGCAATAGCTCCATTTTCAACAATATTTTCATTATTCGAACTGTTATAGTATCACGGAAAGGGTTCCGCTTCCATTGGGAGGATGAAACAATTTTCCGCTTACAGATGTGAAGCAGACGACAATCGAAAACATTGTGACAAAAGGAGAAATTTCTTATCGTAGGCAATTTCTACTTTTACCACAATGGTTTCAACTCCTTTCAATAATTTTATTTACAGTGATTTCCACATTTGTCTGTATAAGTTTACTGTTGTAAACTAATGGGGTCACAGCACGATCGACGTTACCTAACAACACTGACATTGAGGTTCATCATATTTCAGAGTGTGTTTCACGCGATGGAACTATTTTGTCTCATTAATTAATGCAAGCGGAGGTTATTTCGTGATTCGGTCGAACCAATGAAATCGTTGAAAAGGCAGATTATAACCAATCAAAACTCGATTTTGGCGTAGGAATTCAAATTGCGTGGACTGTGGTTGCAGCCGTAATCCGACATTTCGAAAGCAGCCTGAGTATGGTATAGTGGCGAAACAACCCCTATCCCAATTAGAAACACATAATATTTTTAGGTTTTACTGTGTCACATGTTGTTTAAAGAAATGACCGAACTTCATGTTTATGTCTGTTTAGGGTCATTCAACAATCTAAGAAAAGTTTAAATAGCTTGAAAAAACATCATTTTGTTATGGAAAAATGGAAAAGTGGCTAATATGTTAATAGGCAAAGCCTATGTCGTTTGAAAGCAAGAACAAATAAATAAATTATAACAGTTTTATTAAATGTCCATGTATATGCATCTTTGGGAAAAGATCCGCATTAGGTTAATATCATATACCTATACACAATTGTGTATTTAAGGCAGTTATCTATTTATACATTCTCTGATGAAACATTAAAACCCACATATGGTAGCGTGGCCGAGCGGTCTAAGGCGCTGGTTTTAGGCACCAGTCTCTTCGGAGGCGTGGGTTCGAATCCCACCGCTGCCAATTACTTTTTGTATTTTATTAAACATTGCATGCAATGAAATACAACGTACTCGCGTCTGGTTTTATGTACTGAATCCATATGAAGCGAACCATTGTAAAGCACAACGTTCATGGCCAGATTTATATTTCAAGCAATACAGTATACTTATTTATCTAAAAGTTGCTGAACTCCAGAAAATAGATATGATAGTCAAAGTTTTAAAACTGTTCAAAATGTGTTGTTTGAAGAGTGTTTTAAGCCGCTTTCAACAGAATATCAGTTATATCTCAGCGGTTCCTGGATACATTTCCAATACTGCTTGTACGGTCAACCTGATACCAGCGCACCAGTCGTAATGCTATACCAGACACCCTGAGCGTCAAATGGGGGAAGTCAGTAGTACCAGTTTTAATGTCTTTGGTTCGATCCTCGGGTGGATCGAACCATTCTCTTACCCTCCAGAGATGGCATCTCTCACCGCAAGAAAGGTTAAACAAGATTGGTGTCAAAGTCTTCAGATTGAAATATATAAAAAAAAAAAGTAGATCATGGCCATTGTGGGGGTCGAACCCACGACATTCGCGTTATTAGCACGACGCTCTAACCAACTGAGCTAAACGGCCGTTGATATACTAATTCACTAAGCCTATATTAAATATTAACTTGTCCATGAACTTTTTGCTTAACAATGCTTCTTTTCACAGGGTTTCAGCGCATAATAGACATTTTAAACATTTGAACTTATATAATATTAATATATTTAGTTGAGATGAGTCTTCACTAAACGCTGATACAATAACACTTCAAATCAGCAGACGAAAGTACGTTGTATTTCATTTCATACAATGTTCAATAAAAATAAGTCATGCATAAGTGAATGCCAAATAACAACAAAAAAATATTGACAGCGGTGGGATTCGAACCCACGCCTCCGAGGAGACTGGTGCCTTAAACCAGCGCCTTAGACCGCTCGGCCACGCTATCAGGCTGGTAATGTATCCTGTGTTATAAATAAATAAATGTCTACAGTATATACAACAAGTTCATAATCATGCCCAGGTATTACTCAAGGATGATGCATATACATGTACATGTATATATTTTATACTAATAAAGACGATAATGATATATCGTTGTTGTTATAGTTAGTAGAAATTTTGCTAATGGTTTTAGGTAGTATTAAGAGCAGGCTTTTGTACACACTTCTGCCAGATATCTTCAATTCTTTTCATATGCTGGATGACTCGGTCCTAAGTGATGAAAAAACGCGTGTATAATCACAAGAAGGGAAGATACATTTATCCATGGAGTGTCGCATTTCAGCTGATGGAAAAGTACGGAAATTGTATGACGCCGCGACGGAACTGACGTCTTTATGTCCTGACGTCGTCTTCTAATCACAACTTGATCTTCTCGACACAAAAATGGACTGCATATTAATTTCTGTTGTATTAATTTAATCTTGATGAAGACCAAGTGGTCAAAAAATCGATTATTAAAGAGTTTTAATGATATAAGTATAATATGTATATAATTGTCAGCCGTTTAGCTCAGTTGGTTAGAGCGTCGTGCTAATAACGCCAATGTCGTGATTGGACAGAATCATTCATTTAACTCATTTTCACAATTTGATATCAATCTTGTTAACTCTTTTTATTTGCGGTGACTTCCCTCTGTATCGCTCATGGTGGCAGGTATAACGTTACGACAGGTGCACTGGCGTCAGGATAACCGTTCCAGCAGTATTGGAAATTAAGCAAGGAACCGCCGAGATATAACTAAAATACTATTGAAAGCGCCATTAAACACAATTCAAACAAACAATGTATCCCACTGAATTAATGTAACAGCATAAAATATTTTCATCAAAATTAACCCTTTCAATCCTGAATTTTAAAATTGGACTTGTCCAGCGTTGCATTTAGTAGCAGTCAACAGTACTGAGTCTGATCAGACGGCTTAGATTAGCCTGCTGGCCTGGTTCTATGCTGCTGGCACAGGCTTTACATAATCAATCAAAGGGTTAATCATTAAGGCCTTTCTACATATCAATACACGGTGATTTAACCCTTTCCCACATACAACAAATTTACAGGATCCAGACAAATTGTTGAAAATCTTTAGAGGATAAAACAAATTTATTGAAGAGAGTTTAACAGATTGTGGCAAAGGAAGAAATTGCTCGTTTCTCCTTTTGTCATAATGTTATCATTGGTATGCTTTAGAGGCGTCAGAAAGCGTCTGAATGTTGGAAAGGGTCAATAGGTCCCGGACGGATGGGGTTAACAATGCACTCGTTGCTAAAAGAATCTATTTGTTATCTTATCGTATCTAAAAACGGGTAGTTAATTATCTGGATCAATATAAGACTGTGATTGAGCAGGCCCTTCTTACCATACACAATTAGTAAATATGATATTTATTTGTTGGTATTACTTAAATGTTGTTTAATCCTTTTACTCATACCTACGCAATTTGAGGTCTCTGCAACAGACGGCTTAAGGAAACATCAATATTATGCTTATTCTTTCTAAGATAAATATATCCTTCGTTGTTTCCAAAGCAGATCCTGTTAAAATATTATATCGGATAGTGGGTAAATGAAGTCCAATTCTAGCGCTCCTACTTTGCTTGGAGCAACAGGGAATGTTTATACCGGTAAAACTAACATATGCATGTACCATATTCACCAATAAAACATTGTGTTTCTTTGATCTCTTTTTTGTTTAATTTATAATAAAAATAAGTTTAGAAAGTTTGATAAAAACGGACTATGATCCCTACGTGTACATTCAACACATATATTAAATGATATTTTCATAAAACAAATCACATAGTTGATAGAAAATAGATGAACAACATTGTATCTGATAATAATGAATTATACGAGAAAAAAACATAAATGGTTTTTTTCGCTGATAGTTAACGGGTGTGAGATTTTTTTTTTTTTTTTTTTTTTCAATAACCAATGAAGCTTTCTGAAATGAAACTGGAAAAAAATCCATGGGGGCCACCATTTTGGATATGTATAAAAGCAGACGTAAAACACAGATTGAAAATTATTATCGGCTTTTTTTTTTTTTTTTTAAATCGATATTTTGGGTATATATAAAATGAGGAGAAAAACACGGATTGAAAATTATTGTCGTCTTTTTAATCATTTTTTTTTTAATCAATATTTAAGATCATTTAAGTGCTGTGTTATGTGGCAATTAACATTTGTACGAAAAGTTAAAAATAAATGGAAATCTGTAAGAAATATGTTTTCCCGTTCGTCAAAAAAAACACGACAGCATTAGCCTTCTACGCCCGAAACTAAATTTTGACTGTATCGTAGACAAAGAAGGACGTGACGTCATTTCCGTTACACTTCATCTTGGCGTAACGTCAATGGAGCGACGTCGTTTACCGCAAAAAGTGGTATCAACATGAAAGACCCCAAATTCCTATACATGAGCTATTGACTCACTCATTCAAAGTATAATTATTTATCAAACATTGTGGCAAAAGGATAATTTTCTCATAAGAAGCAATTGTTCTTGTGGCGACAATCTTTTCCTAAATCGTCTGTTGCATAGGCCTCAGAAACCGTCTCTACTAGGGAAAGGGTTTAGCAGAAATGTGACCCCTTACATAATTTGTTCCAGTCATATTGACTGGTTGAAAAAGGCAGTCGCCAGGTGGCATCAGAAAAGGGCTGATCTATTTGCTTCTTTGCCATAATGCAGGTGATCGATTAAGGATCATCTTGGCACTCATGTTTTAACCTCGTTCATTATAAATGTATTCCTTGATTTTCTGAAAGTCTTTACTTTAATATGTTCTGTTCAAATAATAGACAACAGCAATACGAATTCCAAATATGTTTTGATAATGCAAGAAACATGACATTAACAATATTATTGTCTAGTCAATTACTTATAAATACTTTTTTATGGCCAAAGTATGCTCTTTAATTTTTGTTTATAATTATCTTGCGGTTTTTTCGTAAATAGGTAGCACCTATAGATATATTAACAATTATGTAATATATACATGTACATGTATATGCATCTTAACGAAAAGGTCTGTCTCAGGTAAGTATTCTTGAGCTATACTTGGGCATAATTATGAACTTGTTGTATATACTGTAGTTATTTATACACTGATGAAACAGGAACGTGTTTCCTATCTAGTAGCGTGGCCGAGCGGTCTAAGGTTTATGGAACCAGTCTCCTCGGAGGCGTGGGTACGAATCCCACCGCTGCCAATTTTTGTTGTTGTTATTAAAACATTCACTTATGCTGGAAGTTTGTTATTGAACATTGTAATGAAATACAACGTACTTGCGTCTAGTGATTTGAAGTGTTATTGCATCAGCGTTTAGTGAAGACTCATCTCAGCTAAATATATTAATATTATATAAGTTCAAATGTCTATTATGCGCTGAAACCCTGTGAAAAGAAGCATTGTTTAGCAAAACGTTCATGGACAAGTTAATATTTAAAATAGGCTTAGTAAAATAATATATCAACGGCCGTTTAGCTCAGTTGGTTAGAGCGTCGTGCTAATAACGCGAATGTCGTGGGTTCGACCCCCACAATGGCCATAATCTTTTTTTTTATATATTTCAATCTGAAGACTTTGACATCAATCTTGTTTAACCTGTCTTGCGGTGAGAGCGTCCATCTCTGGAGGGTAAGAGAATGGTTCGATCCACCCGAGGATCGAACCAAAGACATTAAAACTGGTACTACTGACTTCCCCCATTTGACGCTCAGGGTGTCTGGGATAGCATTACGACTGGTGCGCTGGTATCAGGTTGACCGTACAAGCAGTATTGGACATTTAGCCAGGTACCGCTGAGATATAACTGATATACTGTTAAAAGCGACTACAAACACTCTTCAAACAACACATTTTGAACAGTTTTAAAACTTTGACTATAACATCTAGTTTCTGGAGTTCAGCACCTTTAAGATAAATAATTATACTGTATTGCTTGAAATATAAATCTGTCCATGAACAGTTCGCTTCATATGGATTCAGTACATAAAACAAGACGAGACTACATTGTATTTAATTGCATGCAATGTTTAATAAAAACAAAAAGTAATTGGCAGCGGTGGGATTCGAACCCACGCCTCCGAAGAGACTGGTGCCTAAAACCAGCGCCTTAGACCGCTCGGCCACGCTACCACATATAAAACTGAAGTGTTTTATCAGAGAGCGTATACATAGATAACTGCATTAAATACACAATTATGTCTAGGTATATGATATTAACATAATGCGGATCTATTCACAAAGATGCATATACATGGACATTTAATAAAACTGTTATAATTTATATAATTGTTCTTGCTTTTACACGACATAGGCTTTGCCTATTAACATATTAGCCACTTTTACATTTTTCCATAACAAAATGCTATTTAAACTTTTCTTAGATTGTTGAATGGCCCCAAAACAGGCATAAACATGAATTTCGGTCATTTCTTTAAACATATGACACAGTAAAACCTAAACATATTATGTGTTTCTAATTTTTCTCTCGGAGTCAAGTATGATGCGCGAGCTCAGAAAACTTGCCGGACTCAAGTAGAACAATCTAAGTTTGGCTGGCATAGGAACATTTAAATTTCTTTTACAATAATTGCCTAATTGTCCTTATATTTGCTACTTTTCTTTCTTTTTTGTTATCATACTCTGTAAAATTACACAAACAACAGATCTCTGAGGGCAGAGAAAATGTATAAAAGAGCTTCAGATTGCAAAAAATGATAGGTGAATTTTGTGTCTTCTGCAAAAATGTTTGGATCCAGTCAAACTGATTGAAAGTGATGATACTGGTTGCCTAAAAAGTCTGAGGATAATGCATAAATATTAAGTTTGATCATTTCTATGAACAATTTACACAGTAAAACCTAAAATATGTGGTGCTTTTTTAATTTTTCCTTCGCGAAAACCTATGTTTTGCGCGAAAGCATAACACTTTTGGACTATTCAGCCTCAAAACCTAGGTTTGGGTGGTATAGAAAAATTGAATTTTCTTTGATAATCATTGCTGAATTGACCTAATATTTGCTTTTGTGCTTTCATTTTATATCATACTTTGTAAATAAATAGATAATAACATAAGGTCAAATTGCGTAGAAATGAGTGTATACCATCACCAGAATGCATTGAATATATGACATTGAGTTTAAAATAATTTTAAATGTGTATAGTATGCATTGGAAATGATTTATTTTTATCACTATTAGAATGTTGACCTTGTTTGAAAGTGAAAGTAGAGAATGCTAAACAACAGGTTTTTTTTATAAAGACCAAGTGGTCAAAAATTCGATTATTAGATATAATGTTGTTCATCTATTCCACTTTCTATCAAACATGTGATTAGTTTTATGAAAATATCATTTAATAAATGTGATGAATGTACACGTAGGGATCTAAGTCCGTTTTTACCAAACTTTCTAAACTTATTTTAATTATAAATTAAACAAACAAGAGATCAAAGAAACACAATGTTTTATTGGTGAATATGGTACATGCATATGTTAGTTTTACCGGTATAAAACATTCCCTGTTGCTCCAAGCAAAGTATGAGCGCTAGAATTTGACTTCATTTACCCACTATCCGATACCATATTTTAACAGGATCTGCTTTGGAAACAACGAAGGAAAAATCATTTATCTTAGAAAGAATAAGCATAATATTGATGTTTCCTTAAGCCGTCTGTTGCAGAGACCTCAAATTGCGTAGGTATGAGTAAAAGGATTAAACAACATTTGGGTAATACCAACACATAAATATCATATTTGCTAATTGTGTATGGTAAGAAGGGCCTGCTCAATCACAGTCTTATATTGATCCAGATAATTAACAAGACGGATGTTTGATGCAAAGCATCAAAGAGAAGCCGCAATATTTCGTTTCACATGAAGAAATAAGAAAAAAGATCATTTAAATCCACAAACATTAGAACAATTTAATCTGTAGTCAGTAATGCTGATATCGGTTATTGAAGATATAAGTTTAATGTAGGATATTTAACCTAGCAGGGTCTGTGTTTTAAGTGAAATAGATAATTTAGAGTTAAACTGATCATGAAAAGTGACATATAATACTAAAGATAAATGTACAAGAGGTTATGGTAAATTTAAATTAGTACCAAAAACAATCAACTATTTGTATTGAACACACGGCCTGTTATGATAATGTTTTATCAAATAATGACTGACACACAGAACATCTGTTTTTCGTTTGTATCGGTAAGTCATGGTAGTGGATAAGGGTTTCCCACATAAAACAAACTGCAGTAGACGAATTTGAAATTAACAAGTAAAAAATCTCTATAAATGATCATATGATAATTGAAAAGTGTTGAAATTATTGTGGCAAATGCAGATATAGCTCATTATGAGCAATTTCTCCTTTTGCCACAATGATTTCAATGATGTTTACCCTGACAGACTTTAAAATCATCAAGTACAAAACATAGAAAATCTCTATAAATGATATGTTCACATCGCATCCGTGATAAAACATGTTGTCGGCTAGGCAAAATACACCGATATCGTGTTTACCGCGATATTCATGAAATGTGAAACTGCAACAGCGAAACAGAACGAAATTGATCTTGAAACAGATATTTATTTGGTTTAAATCTTTTCATGTCTGCATTTTGTGATGACAATTGTACTCAACGTTAACTAAGAGCTCTTAACTTGATTCGGGAACCAGAGTCGCTGCGCGGCCGCTTACGACATTTACAAACTAGACCAAATTGAGATCGGTTTAAAACGCGTTGGTGAATACGGATTAGATCTAAAACGTTGACTAAATATTAAGATTTAGATTTAGTCAAAAGGGTTCTCTATTTTACTGTCTAGACTAGATACAGTATGAATTTCGCTTAAATAAAAATGTACCTACATTCAATTAATATACTGGCCTTTGTCTTTTGTTTTTAATTTGTAATCTCAAAAATGTATATAGAGTGTAAAAGGGATGTTTTAAAGGTAATTACCTTAAATTAATGTACTTAGTAAAGACATATGTGGTCACGCTGGCAGGTCTAAATATTCCCCTTGACCGAAATTTCTAAGCGTCCCTACAGGAAGCCGCCTCCTGGCGGCTTCCAACTACTCGTGTTCAGATACGATAAGATACAAAATAGATTATTTTAGAAACGAGTGTGCATTGTTAAAATCCTATCCGTCCCGGACTATTGACCCTTTCCAACCTACAGACGCTTTCTGACGCCTCTAAAGCATACCAACAATTTGTCTGGATACTGTGAATTTGTTGTATGTGGGAAAGGGTTAAATCACCGTGTATTGATATGTAGAAAGGCCTAAACTATTAACCCTTTGATTGATTATGTAAAGCCTGTGCCAGCAGCATATAACTAGGCCAGCAGGCTAATATATAAGCCGTCTGATCAGACTCAGTACTGTTGACTGCTACCAAATGCAAAGCTGAACAAATCTAATTTTAAAATTCAGGATTGAAAGGGTTAATTTTGATGAAAATATTTTATGCTGTTACATTAATTCAGTGGGATACATTGTTTGTTTGAATTGTGTTTAATGGCTCTTTCAATAGTATTTCAGTTATATCTCAGCGGTTCCTTGCTTAATTTCCAATACTGCTGGAACGGTTATCCTGACGCCAGCGCACCTGTCGTAACGTTATACCTGCCAGCCTGAGCAAAAAAGAGGGAAGTTACTAGTACACGTTTAGCCGTCCCGAGTTGGATGCTCTCACCGCAAAAAAAAAAAAAGAGTTTACAAGATTGATGTCTAAGTCATCAGATATAACTAAAGTAAGATGAATGATTCTGGACATTGTGGGGGTCGAACCCACGACATTCGCGTTATTAGCACGACGCTTTAACAAACAGAGCTAAACGGCCGTTGTTTTAAAGTTGACAATTATGTAATTATAACACTTTATATCATTAAAACTCTTAAATAATCAAATTTTTGACCACTTGGTCTTTATCAAGATTAATTAAATACAACACAAATGTATGTGCAGTCCATTTTTGTGTCGAGGAGATCAAGTTGTGATGAGGAGACGTCGCCAGGACATAAAGACGTCAGTTCCGTCGCGGCGTCATACAATTCCCGTACTTTTCAATCTGCTGAAATGCGACACTCCATGGATAAATGTATCATCCCTTCCTGTTATTAGACGCGCGTTTTTTCATCACTTAGTACCCTCTCGTAGCTGAGACATCCAGCATATGAAAAGAATTGAAGATATCTGGCAGAAGTGTGTACAAAACCCTACATTATGCAAGAAAGAATTCACCAGGCGAAAATAGTTACCGTCATTTTGTACCAAATCGGGCCCGGACAAAACTGGTGTTTAGCATTCTCTACTTTCACTTTCAAACAAGGTCAACATTCTTAAAGTGATAAAAATAAATCATTTCCAGTGCATACTATACACATTTAAAATGATTTTAAACTCAATGTCATATATTCAATGCATTCTGGTGATGGTATACACTCATTTCTACGCAAAAAAAGTTTGTTTAGTGACTATTCGAGTGTAGATCAGCATGTGAGTGGATGTATTTGGCGTAATTTGACCTTATGTTATTATCTATTTATTTACAAAGTATGATATAAAATCAAAGTACAAAATCAAATATTAGGTCAATTAAGCAATGATTATCAAAAACAATTCAATTTTTCACCCAAACCTAGGTTTTGAGGCTGAATAGTCCAAAAGTGTTATTCTTTCGCGCAAAACATAGATTTTCGCGAAGGAAAAATTAAAAAAGCATCACATATTTTAAGTTTTACTGTGTCAAATGTTCATAGAAATAATCAAACTTAATATTTATGCATTATTCTCGGACTTTTTAGGCAACCAGTATCATCACTTTCAAACAGTTTGACTGGATCCAAACATTTTTGCGGAAGATCCAAAATTCACCTATCATTTTTTGCCATCTGAAGCTCTTTTATACATTTTCTTTGCCCTCAGAGATCTGTTGTTTGCGTAAATTTACAGAGTATGAGAAAAAAAAGAAAGACAGGTAGCAAATATTAGGACAATTAGGCAATTATTGTAAAAGAAATTTAAATGTTCCTATGCCACCCAAACTTAGATTTTTCTGCTTGAGTCCGGCAAGTTTTCTGCGCTCGCGCATCATACTTGACTCCGAGAGAAAAATTAGAAACACATAATATTTTTAGGTTTTACTGTATCACATATAACGTAACGTTATACCTGCCAGCCTGAGCGATAGAGAGGGAAGTTACTAGTACACGTTTAGCCCTCCCGAGGTGGATGCCTTCACCGCAAAAAAGAAAGAGTTAACAAGATTGATGTCAAATTGTAAAAATGAGTAAAAATAATTATTCTGGCCATTCACGACATTTGCGTTATAAGCACGACGCTCTAACCAACTGAGCTAAACGGCTGATAATTATATACATATTACACTTATATCATTAAAACTCTTTAATAATCGAACTTTTGACCACTTGGTCTTTATCAAGATTAAATATATACAACAGAAATTAATATGCAGTCCATTTTTGTGTCGAGGAGATCAAGTTGTTATAGGAGACGTCAGTTCCGTCGCGGCGTCATACAATTTCCGTACTTTTCCATCAGCTGAAATGCGACACTCCATGGATAAATGTATCTTCCCTTCTTGTGATTATACACGCGTTTGTTCATCACTTAGGACCGAGTCATCCGGCATATGAAAAGAATTGAAGATATCTGGCAGAAATGTGTACAAAAACCTGCTCTTAATACTACCTAAAATCATTAGCAAAATTTCTACTAACTATAACAACAACGATATATCATTATCGTCTTTATTATCAGCATAACCATCATCATCAGTTCATCACTATTATTATCATCATGATCATCACTATCACTTTTAATAATTGCAGACCTATGATTCACACAGTTGGTAAAAAACCGGCCATAAAGTAAATTTGAAATTTAAATAAGGAAATGGTATTTGCTAATGATTTTTAGGTAGTATTAATTGCAGGTTTTTGTACACACTTCTGCCAGATATCTTCAATTATTTTCATAATTCATCACTTTTTTCATAAAACAAATCACATGTTTGATAGAAAATAGATAAAGGAAAAATATTATACATAATAATAATGAATTATAATAATTATAAAATATATACATGTACATGTATATGCATCTTAACGAAAACGTTATCCTTGAGTAATACCTGGGCATGATTATGAACTTGTTGTATATACTGTAGACATTTATTTACTTATAAAACAGGAATATATTATAGTCTGATAGCGTGGCCGAGCGGTCTAAGGCGCTGGTTTAAGGCACCAGTCTCCTCGGAGGCGTGGGTTCGAATCCCACCGCTGTCAATATTTTTTGTTGTTATTTGGCATTCACTTATGCATGATTTTATTTTATTGAACATTGTATGAAATGAAATACAAGGTACTTGCTTCTATTAATTTGAAGTGTTATTGCATCAGCGTTTAGTGAAGACTCATCTCAGCTAAATATATTAATATTATATAAGTTCAAATGTTTAAAGTGTCTATTATGCGCTGAAACCCTGTGAAAAGAAGTATTGTTAAGCAAAAAGTTCATGGAAAAGTTAATATTTCAACCAATACAGTATAATTGTTTATCTTAATTAAGATTGGCTTAGTAACCTTTCTAAATTTATATAATTGTTAATTGTGTATTAACGACCGTTTAGCTCAGTTCGTTAGAGCGTCGTGCTAATTACAAACATAAGTATATACTTATGCCCAAGTATTACTCAAGGATATTTACCTGACTATTCCACTTGACCAAGGACTGGTCTTCCGTCTAAGCATATCGTCGATGTGCTTGTTTACTTCAGCATTCATGTGAACTGATATACGTCTCAAAGGCTGCTTAATAGAGCGTGCAGTATTCAGTTGGGATTGCATGTCTAATTATTCCCGTACGTCCTATGTCTTCTACACATGTTGTATGTATCACGAGAAGTTTGGCAACTTCTTTCTTCTGCTCTGGTGACATACCCGAAACTGTTTCCTCATATTGTTGTTTCAAGTGAGCTGGAACAGCTGTTTTCTTGGTAAATCCGAAAGCTTGTGCCACTATTACAGAACCAGGCCAGACTATTCTATTAACCCTTTGACAGATTATGTAAAGCTTGTGCCACTATTATAGATCCAGACCAGATCATCATATTAACCCTTTGACGGATTATGTAAAGCCTGTGCCACTATTATAAAACCATGTCAAACTATCCTATTAACCCTTTGACGGATTATGTAAAGCCTGTGCCACTATTATATAGTCGGGCCAGACTATCTTAATAACCCTTTGACGGATTATGTAAAGCCTGTGCCACTATTATAGTTTGTTTGTTTTGTTTGTTTGTTTGGAGTTTAACGCCGCTTTCAACAGCGCCACTATTATAGAACTAGACCAGACTATCCTAATAACCCTTTGACGGATTGTGTAAAGCTTGTGCCACTATTACAGAATCAGGCCAGACTATCATATTAACCCTTTGACGGATAATGTAAAGCCTCTTCCACCATTATAGAACTAGACCAGACTATCCTAATAACCCTTTGCCGGATTATGTAAAGCCTGTGCCACTATTACAGAATCAGGCCAGACTAGCCTATTAACTCTTTGACAGATAATGTAAAGCCTTTGCCACCATTATATAACTATACAAGACTATCCTATTAACCCTTTGACCGATAATGTAAAGCCTTTGCCACCATTATATATCTATACCAGACCATCCGATTAACCCTTTGTCGGATTGTGTCAATACTGTGCCACTATTACAGAACCAGGCCAGACTATCCTATTAACCTTTTGACCGATTATGTAGAATCTGTGCAACCATAATAGAATCAGGCCAGACTATCCTATTAACCCTTTGACGGATAATGTAAAGCCTGTGCCACTATTATATGACCAGGTATAACCAACTGAGCGATGAGTCTTCACTTAAACGCTGCTGCAACAAGACTTTAAATCAACAGACGTGAGTACGTTGTATTTCTTCTTTTCTTGCAATGTTCAAACATTTTCATGTAAAAGATATTCTTATAACAATAGAAGGTAAACGTTGTATATCATTTCATGCAATGTTCAATAAATCTTTTCATGCGAAAGTGAATGATTAAATAACAACAAACGGTAATTGGCAGCGGTGGGATTCGAACCCACGCCTCCGAAAAGACTGGTGCCTTAAACCAGCGCCTTAGACAGCTCGGCCACGCTACCTGATACTAATATCAGTCAATAGATAACTGCACTACAAACAACAAGTACACAATTATCCTCAGGTATTACTCAAGGATATTTACCTGTTGCGGACGTTTTCCCAAAAATGTATATACATGTTCAGGTATAATATAATTGTTATAATTCATCATTATTACATAAAACGATGCTCATCTATTTTGTGATTTGTTTTATTCAAATATTATTTTATAAACTTGGAGAATGTACAAGTAGGTATCATAGTCCGTTTTTACCAACCTTTCTTGGTATCCATTATATGTATTCATGATAAACTATAGATGTATAACAATTACCTCATATCAATTTTAAGATGTGCTAAGTGTATAAATTTAACTATGAATATTTGTATCTCTAAACTTATTCTTATTCTGACATCAATCTATTTTTCATTGTAGTAATACATTTCCTGTTGCTCCAAGGAAAGAACGAGATCTGGACAACTTGGTCCAGGTATCAGTTGGGAATTCATTTAACCCGTTATCTGATATACTATGTTAACAGGGGTCTGCTTTTGAAATATCGATGTAAAAAGATATATATCACATACGATTGATGTAAAAATGATCCGTTATTGTACTAAAAGAAGTTTCGTATTTTCTGATATTATCAAAAAGCCGTCTGCTTCTAAGAAGTCAAGTTTCGAAATAATCAGAGAATATGTATTTATAAAACCTACTACCTCTACCCATACACAAGAAATGCACTCGTCAATGATACTGCACACCTTTTCTCGATCTTAATCTCTAGTGATGTAATACCACGTAATCTGATGTTATCGACTCTATATATCCTTTCCAACATACAACAAAGCTGCAGGAGATGACTTTGAAAACGTGTAAGAAAACCTATGTAAATGAAACTTTGACGGTTTATGTAAGCCTGTGCACCATTATAGAACCAGGTCAGACTATCCTTTTAAACATTTGACGGATTATGTAAAGCCTGTGCCACAATACTAGAACCAGGTCAGCCTTTTAACCCTTTGACAGTTAATGTAAAGCCTGTGCCACAATACTAGAACCAGGTCAGTCTAGCCTTTTAACCCTTTGACAGTTCATGCCTGTGCCACAATAGTAGAACCAGGTCAGACTAACCTTTTAATCCTTTGACAGTTTGTGTAAATACTAGAACCAGGTAAGACTATCCTTTTAACCCTTCGACAGTTTGTCTAAAGCCTGAGCCATTATAGAACCAGGCCAGACTATCCTATTAACCCTTTGACAGATTATGTAAAGCCTGTGCCACCAGTATAGAACCAGGCCAGACTATCCTATAACCCTTTGTCGGATTATGTAAAGCCTGTGCCACTATAACAGAACCAGGCCAGACTATCCTATAACCCTTTGGCGGATTATATAAAGCCTGTGCCACCAGTATAGAACCAGGCCAAACTATCCTATTAACCCATTGACAGAGTATGTAAAGTCTGTGCCACTATTATAGAATCAAGCCAGACTACCCTATTAACTTTGACAGATTATGTAAAGCCTGTGCCACTATTACAGAACCAGGCCAAACTACCCTATCAACCCTTCGACAGTTTATCTAAAGCCTGAGCCATAATAGAACCAGGCCAGACTATCCTATTAACCCTTTTACAGAGTATGTAAAGCCTGTGACACTATAACAGAACAAGGCCAGACTATCATATTAACTCTTTGACGGAGTATGTAAAGCTTGTGAAAGTAGTATAGAACTAGGCCAGACTATCCTATTAACCCTTTTACAAATTATGTAAAGCCTGTGCCACTACTACAGATCAAGGCCAGACTATCCTATTAACCCTTTTACAAATTATGTAAAGCCTGTGCCACTACTACAGATCAAGGCCAGACTATCCTATTAACCCTTTGACGGATTATGTAAATAATGTGCCACCATTTTAGAACCACGCCAGCCGGCTGATCCGCGTCGTCTGATCTAAGCTCTATAATGTTGACTGGCCCCAAATGCAAAGCTGGTTTAATTGAAGGTATTTGATGATACTATATGTAGTTAAATAGATTCTGTGGGATACATGTCGGTAATCAAATCTCTTGCAACATATATATACTATGCTTTTGAACGAAGGAAGAGGTGTTTGGTATGAATTTCAGTCACATGTTTAAGTTTTATGTCAGTGTATACTAGATATGTAATTCCATTTTGTAGCAATGGTTTCAACATATTACGAAGGCAGATCGATGTTCCCATATGTTATTTGTATATGCAGCAGTGACTTTAGAATGCTATAACAACACGTATGCATATGTATATATTATAGAAAGTAATAACATATATGTTATAAGTACATGAATCAACTATTATACGACGTGATAACATAATTTATGCCTATGTCTATGTGTAAACCTTTAGCTTTTTCATAATAAAATATGCTTCTATCGTAGATACTAATTCAAAACATGATGGGAAAAGTAGAAACTGCTCAAAATAACTTATTTCTCATTTCGCATCAATGTTTTCAAGGTTTTATATGAACCACATGTTTCATTCTCGTATGCTTTCAATACAGACAGATCTTAACATATCATATAAGGTAAACTGTCAAACAAGTGCTGTGTGAAAATGTTATATGATGTAAACATAATTGTTATGGGCCGGTGGCCTTATGTCAATAAAATATTTTCATTGACACGTGTTGTTTGAAAGGTGTTTAAAGCCGCTTTCAACAGTATATCAGTTATATCTCAGCGGTTCTTGGCTACATTTCTAATACTGCTTGTACGATTAACATGACACCAGTGCACCAGTCGTAATGCTATACCTGACACCAGCGCACCAGTCGTAATGCTATACCTGACACCAGCGCACCAGTCGTAATGCTATAC
The DNA here is from genome assembly GCA_031761405.1 of Serripes groenlandicus. Classification (NCBI taxonomy): domain Eukaryota; kingdom Metazoa; phylum Mollusca; class Bivalvia; order Cardiida; family Cardiidae; genus Serripes; species Serripes groenlandicus. The sequence continues at coordinate 540,066 of JASEVX010000102.1, forward strand.
CTGACACCAGCGCACCAGTCGTAATGCTATACCTGACACCAGCGCACCAGTCGTAATGCTATACCTGACACACTGAGCGTCAACGAGGGAAGACACTGCTTCCAGTTTTAATGTCTCTGGTATGAATCGACCAAGGATCGAACACCGGTCTTCCCCTCCCGAGGTGGGCACTCTCATCGCAAGAAAGGATTAACAAGATTCGTGTCCAAGTCCTCAGATTGAAATATAGAAAACTTTAACCAACTGTGCTAACGGCCATTGATATATGTAACCAACTATATCAATATAGATAGGTAACTAATCTTATCTTCAGATAAACAATTATACTGTATTGCTTGAAATATTCGTCCATGAGCTTTTTGATTAACCTAGTATTACAAAAAAAAAAACAAAAAAAAACAGAAAACCAGAAACGGGATTTCAATTAATGAAATGTTAAGACTGCGGATTGCAAGATGATCTGGACTGTTCTCGGAAATGCCCAAACGAATTAAGCTTCCCTGAATTAAAAGAACTTATCTACCACATCGCGCAATAAATATAAAAAATCATTGAACGATACAGTGCACGAAAAAAGTAAGAAAAAAAGACTGGCAATAAGTAAATCAAAAGGGCATTCCCCGCACTCAATAAAGAAGGCTGCGTAGGAATCTTAACTCAATATACTTCACGCAAAAACATATATAGTTATGCCAAGTTATTTACCTTATTTATTTTTATTTTTATAAGTCCCATTTTTTCCGAATTATTTTCAGATTTTGCGATAACACAGTTAACACTGTTTTCCATATATTAACGCATTTACCCGCATCATGCAGATAAAGCATTTGCAAACCGTCTTTTTATTGATGCATGTGCAGCAGACGACATTTGAAAACATTGTGTTCAGAGGAGAAAATATTCTTATTTGCTATATTATACTATTATTTAAAGAAATTTAATATATTCGCCTTTGTGTTTCCAAAGTCGTCTGTTGTAGAGTTGTTGTATACTTGAAAGGGTTAATTAATAAACAGCACCTAAATTATTGAGGTTGATGCTATAGTAAACACATGCGAGGCAAATAAAAAAAATCAGGAGCCAAGTTAACATTATCATAAATTACATTTCTATTGACTACGAAGTTGTGAATGTTCTTCAATTATAAAAAGTCTCCGAAACCAAGCTATGTTTACCACATCTCCGGCCGTTCATCGTTATTGGTTATAAACAGTTGTGCAATTGCAGTCATTTCGCCATTAATAATACGCCCAAGATTTAGAAAGACAGACTTGAGTCTTTAGTTCAGTTGATCTAAAAAATATCAACCATCAGCATATGAAAACTTTATAATAATTGAATAAAGTTACATTGTGTAAAATAGAGGAATTCCTGATCATTTCTACTTTTTCCTCAATGTTTTCAAGAATCTTCATAGTGGTTAGCATCAGGGTTCGATAAATTGATTAAAACATATCGAAATCATAAAACCCGAGTTTTATTACCCTATAATCCCATGTAACCGGACAAGGAAGTATCCTGTGTATCTCTGTACTGCCCTCAGGCATCACTATCGATGTATACATACCGAATATTACGTAAATGTCCGGTAATTTCCGGTAATTAGCAAAATGATAACAAGAGCAGATAACAGTCAAATAAGTCAATAATTAGTCCGGTTTAAACAGTGGCACATTGTCTCGCCTGTTTATCTCATGACGAGCATTGTGCCATATGAACAACAACAGGTAATTGTCAGCGGATTATAGAAAGCCGGTGCTACCATTATAGAACTAGGATAGCCGGCTCATCCACGCTGCCTGATCAGTCGGTATACTGTTGAATGCTCCCAAATGCAAAAGTGGACAAGTCCAATTTAAAAATTCAGGATTGAAAGGGTTAATGTTGTAAGAAGGTATTGTAGTAAAATACATCGAGAAGGTATTGTAGTTACATACATTTAGCGGGATACATTGTTTGTTTGAATGGTGTTTAAGCAGCTTTCAATAGTATTAAATTTATATCTCGGCGTTTCCTGCCTTAATTTCCAAAACTGCTGGTACGGTTATTCTGACACCAGCGCACCATTCGTAATGATATACCTGAAATTCTGAGCGTCAAAAAGAAGTCTCTAATACAAGTTTCAATGTCATTGGTATGAAGCGCCGTGGATCAAACCCCGGTCTTACCCTCTCGAGGTGGACGCTCTCACCACAATAAAGGATTATCAAGATTGGTGTAAAAGTCATCAGATAAAAGTATGGTAGAAAAAATATGGCCATTGTGGGGGTCGAACCCACGACATTCGCGTTATTAGCACGACGCTCTAACCAACTGAGCTAAACGGCCGCTGAATATAGTGATAGGTAACTAGTTTTAAATAATTACACTGCATTGCTTTAAATATTAACCTCAATTGTGTGCTTTACAATGTTTCGCATCATAGAGATTCTGAACATAAAATAACGTTTATACATTTGTTTTTATGAAATATTAATATCTTTAGCTTACATGAGTCTTCACTAAGCTGATGCAACACGACTTCAAATCACCAGACGCAAGTACGTTTTATTTAATTTCATGCAATGTTCAATAAACATTTTCATGTAAAAGTAAATATTCTAATATTAACATAAGGTAAACGTTGTATTTCATTTCATGCAATATTCAATAAACTTTTTTCATGCGAAAGTGAATGATTTAATAACAACAAAAGGTAATTGGCAGCGGTGGGATTCGAACCCACGCCTCCGAGGAGACTGGTGCCTTAAACCAGCGCCTTAGACCGCTCGGCCACGCTACCAGATAAGAACCCGTTCCTGTTTTATCACTGAATATATACAACAAGTTCATAATTGTGCCCAGGTATTACTCAAGGATATTTACCTGAGACAGACCTTTTCGTTAAGATGTATTATATCATTGTTATAATTCATTATTATTAGATATAATGTTGTTCATCTATTCTATTTTCTATCAAACATGTGATTTGTTTTATGAAAATATCATTTAATAAATGTGATGATTGTACATGTAGGGATCAGATAGGTGTTTTACAAGTGGATAGATAACTGCATTACAAACAACAAGTACATAATTATGCCCAGGTATTACTCAATGATAATTTTCCCGATGCGGTCCATTCATATGTTAATTTGATAGTGTAATATATTTCCTGTTGCTCCAAGCAAAGTACTAGATCTGGACGACAGTGGGGAATTCATTTGCCGTTTATATGAAATAATATTTTAAAACTGAGGATTTTGCGTTTGAAATATCGAAGGAAAAAGATATATATCTCATAACGACTAAGCATAATATTGATGTAAAGTTGATCCTTAATGGAACTAACAGCAATTTCGTATTTTCTCAAAAGGTTTCTAAAAGACGCCTGCTACTAAGGCGAAAACAATGAAAAGAATTATAAGTATTTTGCTAATTTAGAAAAAAGACTATGCGAACAACACAAGTTAACAATAAATAATAAGGAAGTAACAGCTGGTAATGAAAAAGTACACGAACAAAAATAATTTCATGAAAAGCTATATAGAAAACATAAAACATCAGACACTGATATTGATTCCTTTGATGGTAATTTCATAAATGCTCAATGTTGATACTAATGATCTTTAAACTTGTTAAAATTACTTTGTATTTTTTATTTATATACTCTCGTTTGTGTTATCATACTTCTGCTAAACTGGAAGGAGAATAGACTTCCCCCTCTCCGTCCAAAGCTTGTGTCACACTTAACTTATAAATATCTTTTAATAATTCAGCACCTATGCTTCTTTTTATCCAATTCATCTAGAGCAGATTTAAAACCGTGTATTGGTAAAAATTAAGAAACTTCAGCTTGTATGACACATTATAGTTGCAGTCAATGTTAAGCAAACTGTAAACCAAATGGTTTCAGGACTAAACTTGTCATTTCACGACTAAACTTCACATGCTGAATACCACATAGATCGTAGCATATAAACGTCTAATCCCTACGTCAAAATTGTCCCTTTCAGCTCTTGATAACCTTTTATTATATACTATGGTAGCCAGGTGAGCAATATAGGCACATCTTTGCCTTCTTGTTCAAATTATTTACATCCTGTCTGTTTCCACAGGTTATTTAAATGTACTGAACTGCGTCTGCTTCCTTTAAGTCATGCTTCAAAATGATGCGCGGCGTTTTTTTTTTATTTAAATGTACTGAACTGCATCTGCTTCCTTTAAGTCATGCTTCAAAATGGTGCGCGGCGTCTTTGATGCTTTGCATCAAAATTCGTCTTGTTTGATATTAAAAATGAAACAAAAACCTTGGTGTTGACAACTAGAGCTATGCATGGATCACATATTACTTTTCATATAGAAGACCATGTCAGGATCATCTATGCAAAGTTTTAATGGAATTGACCCAGTGGTTTGGGAGGTGATATCGTTTGAATAATTGTTGACGGACGACTGACGGTAAGTGATCAGAAAAGGTCACTGTGAGTTTAAACATGAAATATCAAAATACAAATTATGAAAAACAAAGAACTTATCCCATATATATATATTATTTAAATGTTATATAGTTATACTAATTTAAGTACGAAGCTAGTTAACAGAAGACATACTAGACGTCTATATTTTACCATTTCACACTTGTAGAGATGTATGTATATATGACGCATATGTTGTAGACTATTTGAAATCATTTTGAGCAATTTAGAACTTTTCCACAATGTTTTTTAACTCTATTCAATAATTAGATTTTATTCATAGAGATGTTCAATAGTTCTGCCTGAATGTTTTCGAATTCGTCTGCTGTAGCTTTGTTGTAAAGGGGAAACGGTTGATCGTAATCAACTAGAGATTTCGGATTAGAAAAAATTCAGCAAAAGATATTATATCTTCGGGAATGTTGGAAGATATATATTTCTATAACAAGAAATGTTAATACTGGATGTCTTTATTTCCAATATCTGAGATAATTTAAAAACGTCTTCAGAACAATGCGTGTTACATCAGCTGTTCGGAATGAATGGGAAAGAAGCGGGACAAGCTCTGTCTAAACGTCAGTCTTATTGACATTACAACGAATTCTGAAAAAGAATATTTTATAAAAATTGTTGTTATTTGAATTAGACAAGCGAACCAAAGGCATTCATTCAACAATTCAACACATATTATAAATCTACAACGATATTAATATTTTATAAGTGCAAATGTATAATAGTTTCTTTTATGTGTCGAATCCCCATAAAGCGAACCATTGTAACGCACACAGTTCAAGGACAGGACAATTAGTTCAAGCAATACAGTATAATTGGCGGGGCTTATATAGCTAAAGTGGAAAAAAATCAGGTGACCGATCCAGGGCCATCATGGCCCTCTTTTTAGATCACCTAGAGCCAAAGGCTCAAGGTGAGCTATTCTGATCACTTTTTGTCCGTCTTACGTCGTCCGTCGTCGTCCGTCGTCCGTCGTCCGTCGTTAACATTTAGATCATCTCCTCCTTAACCACTTGACCAATTTCAACCAAACTTCACAGGAATGTTCCTTTGGTGAACCTCTTTAAAAATTGTTCAAAGATTTAAATTCCATCGAGAACTTTGGTTGCCGCGGCAACAGAAAAGGGGAAAATTGCCAAATCTTAAAAAATCTTCTTGTCCAAAAGTACTGGCCCGATTTAAAAATTATTTTGCACAAATGTTCCTTGGGGTACCCTCTACCAAGATTGTTCAAATATTTCCGATCCGTTGAAAAACATGGCCGCCAGGGGGCGGAGCTTATTTTCCTTATATGTGCATTGTTAAAACTTTAAAAATCTTCTTGTCCAGAAGTACTGGCCCGATTTGACAATTATTTTGCACAAATGTACATTGGGGCACCCTTTACCAAGATTGTTCAAAAATGTCCGATCGGTTGAAAAACATGGCCGCCAGGGGGCGGAGCCTGTTTTCCTTATATGTGCATTGTTAAAATTTTAAAAATCTTCTTGTCAAAAAGTACTGGCCCGATTTGAAAATTGTTTTGCACAAATGTTCCTTGGGGCACCCTTTACGAAGATTGTTCAAATATTTCCGATCCGTTGAAAAACATGGCCGCCAGGGCGTGGAACTTGTTTTCCTTATATGTGCATTGTTAAAACTTAAAAAATCTTCTTGTCCAAAAGTACTGGCCCGATTTGAAAATTATTTTCCACAAATGTTGATTGGGGCACCCTTTACCAAGATTGTTCAAATATTTCCGATCGATTGAAAAACATGGCCGCCAGGGGGTGGAGCCTGTTTTCCTTATATGTGCATTGTTAAAATTTTAAAAATCTTCTTGTCAAAAAGTACTGGCCCAATTTGAAAATTATTTTGCACAAATGTTCCTTGGGGCACCCTTTACCAAGATTGTTCAAATATTCCCGATCCGTTGAAAAACATGGCCGCCAGGGCGCGGAGCTTGTTTTCCTTATACGTGCATTGTTAAAACTTAAAAAAACTTCTTGTCCAAAAGTACTGGCCCGATTTGAAAATTATTTTCCACAAATGTTCATTGGGGCACCCTTTACCTAGATTGTTCAAATATTTCCGATCGGTTGAAAAACATGGCCGCCAGGGGGCGGAGCCTGTTTTCCTTATATGTGCATTGTTAAAATTTTAAAAATCTTCTTGACCAAAAGTACTGGCCCGATTTGAAAATTATTTTGCACAAATGTTCCTTGGGGCACCCTTTACCAAGATTGTTCAAATATTTCCGATCCGTTGAAAAACATGGCCGCCAGGGGGCGAAGCTTGTTTTCCTTCTACGTGCATTGTTAAAACTTAAAAAATCTTCTTGTCCAAAAGTACTTGCCCGATTTGAAAATTATTTTCCACAAATGTTCATTGGGGCACCCTTTACCAAGATTGTTCAAATATTTCCGATCGGTTGAAAAACATGGCCGCCAGGGGGCGGAGCCTGTTTTCCTTATATGTGCATTGTTAAAATTTTAAAAATCTTCTTGACCAAAAGTACTGGCCCGATTTGAAAATTATTTTGCACAAATGTTCCTTGGGGCACCCTTTACCAAGATTGTTCAAATATTTCCGATCGGTTGAAAAACATGGCCGCCAGGAGGAGGAGCTTGGTTTTTTTTTGTTAAAATTTTAAAAATCTTCTTGTCCAAAAGTACTGGCCCAATTTGAAAATTATTTTGCACAAATGTTTCTTGGGGCACCCTTTACCAAGATTGTTCAAATATTTCCGATCGGTTGAAAAACATGGCCGCCAGGGTTGCTGCAGCATCAGAAAGGGGGCAAAATGTCCAAGCTTTAAAAGTTCTTGTCTGATATTAAGGAAATTGAATATAAATCCTACTTCAGTGATCCTCTACATTTAATTTGTTCAAGCTGTTTTGATTAGTTACAAAATCATAGCAACCTCGCGTCATCACAAAAGGGGTAAATTGAACTTTTAGCTACAAATGACAACTCCTACCATTCCACTTGACCAATTTCAATGTTACTTCACAGGAATGTTCCTTTGATGGTCCTCTTTCAAAATTGTTCAAATACTTGCATTCTGTGTAGAACCTTTGTTGCTGCAGCATCAGAAATTGAGAAAGCTCTTGTTAGATTTCAAGATAAAAATGGACTATTTCCACTCCTTGCAGTTTCATTTGGACTCCTGATCAAATTTTCACAGATATTTGCAGTTAAATATTTGCTTCTAATTAACTATCATTCAGGTGATCGATTTTAGGGCCATCTTGGCCCTCTTGTTTAATCATCGTATTACCCAATTGCTCTACGAAAATCTGATTAGGAACATTCATGACAGTACAGTGTCTTCCTATGTATTGACTTTACTGAACCAACTGATGCATTCAGAGTATGCAATCTATTAATACAATATATTAATGTATTCAATAATAACTATACACTTAGAAGTGCTATCTAACAAAACAGTTGTGTTTTGAATGATTTTCTGTTTGTTCATCACCAGTATTAGTCTTTACTTTAAGTGTATGTTAAACGAACAGTGTTGCAAGCTTCTATTTTGACAGGAACGTTATATGAAAATGAACTAATTCATATAAAAAGGCATCAACAAAAAACAATATAATAATGTACAAAAGAGTTTTGCATCTCCAAACTAGAGGTCAGGAGTGGCCCTGAATCAATCACCTGAGTGATAGCTATGTAGAATAAGTAAGTAGGTAAGTAAGTAAGATGTTTATTACCGTGACATGTGTTATATACATCAGTAAATGAAACATTAAAGACAAAGAGAACACCCGGCCCCATGGGCCTATATGTCACCATTATACAAAGTACATATATAGTCACACTCAATTATACATAAATTAGTTGATACGATAATATGGCATTGTCATACAAAAAGCTATCACATACTTCATGGTAAATGTTAAATAACTTGTTGCACTTTTACACACGACATAGAATATGTGTTAGTGCTAATATCGGAGAAAATGTAATCAAGAGCGTAAATGAAACTGCTAGGAGTGGACACTGTAAATGAAACTTATCAATAAAGGACACTTGTTATGATATTAAATCTTTGACATTACGACTGACTGGCTTGTGTCAGGATAAATGGACATGTAGAACTGGTGAGTGTAGGACAAAACCCCTGTGGGACATAAACCCTGTGGGACAAAACCCCGTCGGACAATACACCCATGGAATAATACCCCCCTAGGATTTTAACCCATTGGACAAAACCCCCATAAACATTATAGAATAATCTTTTATCAAGTTTTTATATTTGATGAATTGATTCTTTCGGTCTGAATTTGGATATTTACTTATTTAAAAATAAATGTTTGTATCTATCAGCAAATTAATTGTTTCCATTATCAAAACATGGCACAATATATAGTAGCATAGGTGTGATATGTCAACTTTATCATAATAGGAAGTGGAATTCTCGCATTTATTGACGCCGCGTGGAAGCGCGGCGTCAGTATGGAATAGGTTTTAATTTTGTACCATGGGGTGACGTAATCAAAAAGGGAGAAACCCACAGATATTATTGTAAAGAAAAACTCTGTAATATGTTTGAAAAAACAGCCTATATGGTTGAATAAATTGTATAAACTGATTTAAGAAACAACAAGATACAAAATATGTACATCTTTCACAGTTGTTACAAAACTTTAGATACATTTAAATTGTGTTTAATAACTGTTCCCCAACTAATTAGGCTAAGCTTTTTTTATGAGTTGATTTACGGAGTTCACTAGGCTACGCTGTTTTAATTGTTTGGTTTACAAATTTATTGAAAATCTTGTTAACACTCTGGAAGCCGCATTTTTGACTTGAGCATGTTGAAACTTTGTCAGAATGTTTGTCTTACGATATCTAGCCCAAGTTTGAATATAGGTCATGTCGGGTCAAAAACTAGGTCACTAGGCTAAATTGAAGGAAAATCTTGTTAACACTCTGGAAGGCATATTTTAAACTTGAGCATGTTGACACTTTGTCAGAAAGTTTGTCTCGATTATATTTAGGCCAAGTTTGAAACTGGGTCATGTCGGGTCAAAAACTAGGTCACTAGGCCAAATTTAATGAACATCTTGTTAACACTCTGGAAGCCGTATTTTTGGCTTGAACATGTTGAACATTTGTCAGAATGTTTGTCTTAGTGATATCTTGGCCGAGTTTGAATATAGATCATGTCGGGTCAAAAACTAGGTCAATAGGCCAAATTTAAAGAAAAGCTTGTTAACACTCTGGAAGCCGCATTGTTTACTTGAGCATGTTGAAACTTTCTCAGAAAGTTTGTCTTGATGATATCTAGGCCAAGTTTGATTATTGGTCATGTCCGGTAAAAAACTAGGTCACTAGGCCAAATGTAAGGAACATCTTGTTAACACTTTGGAAGCCACTTTTTTGGCTTGAGCATGATGAAACTATGTTGGAATGTTTGTCTTAGTAATATCTAGGCTAAGTTTAAATGTAGGTCATGACCGGTCAAAAACTAGGTCACTAGGCCAAATTTAAGGAAAGTCTTATTAACACTTTGGAAGCCACATTTTTGGGTTGAGCATGTTGAAACTTTCTCAGAATGTTTGTCTTAGTGATATCTAGGTAAAGTTCGAATATGGGTCACGTCAGGACAACTAGGTCACTAGGCTAAATTGCAGAACAATCTAGTTAACACTATAGAGATTGCATTTTTGACTTGAGCAGCTTGAAATTTTGTCAGAAAATTTGTCTAGATGATATTGCCATTGGCGCTGAAAGAGTAAAGTCTTATATAACCCATTCTCAGGTGAGCGATTCCAGGGCATCATGGCCCTCTTGTTTCCAATTTATTTCTGTTGTATTACTAAACTTAAAACGTTCCTCCCCATGCAGTTGTTAATTCAGACCATTGTATTCTTGCTATATGTTGACTATACATGAAAACTTTTTCTTTTAATTTCATAAATGCTTAATTTCGATATTAAATATCTTTAAACTTGTTAGAATTATTTGTATATTTTGTTTATATACTCTCGGTTTTTTTTTATCATACTTCTGCTCAACTGGAAGGAGAATCGACTTCCCTCTCTCCTTCCAAAGCTTGTGTCACACTTAACTTATAACTAGAGGCATTAACACTTAAGTTAATATCTGTTAATATTTCAGTATCTATGTTTTTTGTTTGTCTAATTGATCTAGTTAGAGCAGATTTAAAATTAAGAAACTTCAGCTTGTTTTGTTGCAGTCAATGTTAAGCAAACGGTAAAACAAATAGTTTGAAGACTTAACTCGTCAATTCACGACTAAATTTTACATGCTGAATATCATATAGATCGTAGCATATAAAGTATATACTCCACTCCCTACGTCAAAATGGACCCTTTTTGCTATTGATAACATTTTATTATAGACTATGGTATCCAGGTGAGCAATAAGGAACATCTCGGCCTTCTTGTTTAAGATAAAGGTACATTTGGCCTTCTTTACATCCTGTCCGTTTGCACAGGTTATTTAAATGTTTTGAACTGCATCTGCTTTCCTTTAAGTCATGCCTTAAAAGCATGCGCGGCGTCTTTGATGCTTAGCATCAAAATTCGTCTTGTTGTTTATTGGAGTATAATTACCTTTTCCTATAATGTTTTTTGTATCAATTAATTATATTTTTAATCAAGATCAATTTATATAAATTAACTTAAAACATATGCATTGTTTGTATCAAACAAGCATTTATTTTGATTGCACAAACTAATTAAAACATACTTTCATACGAATGAATTATTTTTGATGCATTGAATTAATCAAAATAGAGTGTAGATAATACCCCCTCAAAAATTCAAACTAATTAAAACACTCTTTATTATCTTCAATCAAAACCTGTAAACAAAACACAATTTCATATCAAATATCCAAAACACTCTAATAAATACTAAAACACAAAAATGATTATATACCCACAGGGGTATTGTCCACTATTCATTTTAAGGGACGGGGTTTTTGTCCACAGGATTTTTGTCCACCGGAGTTTTGTCCTATAGGGTTTTTGTCCCACCGGGGTATTGTCCGTACCCCAGAACTGGTAGCTTACCCAGGAAACGCCGTGATATAACTGAACAAGCGTTGAAAGCGGTGTAAAACACAAAAACAATCAATCGTTCAATCAATTAAATATTTGAACAGTTCGTAAGACGACCACCAAAGTAACATTCCTGTGATAATTGGTTGATATCAGTCCAATAGTTTGGGAGGACATTTTGTTTAAAGCTAAATGTTCATTTTACCCCTATTCTGGTGCAGCATGGTAGCTATCTTTTCAAACCAATCTCTATGGCTTGAACAAATTAAGAAGGGAATCACTAAAGGAACATTTCCGCTAATTACAAGTGTATCCTGAAATCAGACAAAAACTTGAATAGAAAAGGATCTAATACGTTATGTCATTTTGTCCCTTTTCTGATGCCGTCTGGCTGCTATGTTTTTCAACTAATCAATACGGCTTAAGCAAATATTGTAGAGGGTCACTCAATGAACTTGTGTTCTAAATTATCTTGGAATCTGACAAACAGATTCATAGAAGAAGAATATTACAGTTTATGTATTGAAAGAGGACCGCTAAAGGAACATTCCTGTGAAGTATTGTTGAAATCTGCCCAGTGGATTAGAATGAGACGTCTTTTTTCAACCAATTGATATGGCTTGAACAATTTTCGTAGAGATTCTCTACTAGATAACCTTTGAATCGAAAAATAATTTTAAATATTGGGCACTTTATTCCCTTTTTCAGATACCGCACAAACAAAAAGTTCTACATCACAATCAGGCGGATTAAGAAAATGGGAAAAATGACAACATTTTAAATCTACATTCAGATTTTTATAAAAGTGCTTGTCTTATTTCAGGTTCACCTTTCATCAATATTATGTTAAGTCTTTCTGAGATATACATCTTTTACCTTCGATATTTCCGATATGTCAGACTCCTGTTAACATATTATATCAGATAAAGGGTAAATGAATACCCAACTGATACCTGGAGCAAATCGTCCAGATCTCGTACTTTGCTTGCAGCAACAGGAAATGTATTATGAGATAAAAAAAAAATAACATATGCATTGTCCCATATACACCAACCAGAAAATATGTTACTTTGATATTAATTTGTTTTCTAATACTAATCTTTCTCAACTTATTCTAATTCTGAATTAGAAAAAAAGATCCCTACGTAAACATTTATCAAGTTTATCAAATTATATTTTGATAACACAAATCACAAATTCGATAGAATAAAAAAAAGATAAACATCATTATATCTAATAATAATAAATGATAACAATTATGTTATATTATACATGAATATGTATATGCATCATCGGGAAAAGGTCCACATCAGTAGGCATAATTGTGTACTTGTTGTATTTAATGAAGTTATCAATATAGATTCACTGATAACGCATAAAGGATCATCTGGTAGCGTGGCCGAGCGGTCTAAGGCGCTGGTTTTAGGCACCAGTCTCTTCGGAGGCGTGGGTTCGAATCCCACCGCTGCCAATTACTTTTAGTTATGATTTATTTATCCACCTTTGTATGAAATGAAATACAGCGTATTCTCGTCTGTTGATTTGAAGTCTTGTTGCATCAAGAATACTAATTTATAAGTACAAATATATAAACGTTTTCCCTCTGAAGCGAATCTTTGTAAAGCGCTAAATTCATGGACAGGTTAATATTTCAAACAATACAGTATTATTATCTAGCTTAGTTACATATCAATATGTATATAATGTATACTAGTGTACCAACGGCCAATCTAGCTGAGTTGGTTAGAGTGTCGTGCTAATAATTCGACCCCCACAATGGCCATTTTATTTTACTTTATTTAAGGGCCTGAGTCGGAGCTATACCGCAGCACAAATTTGGCGAGTTTCGGGGAGCGGTATTTTCACAGCAGCGCAACGGTATCATATTGCTCAGAACGGTAGTACATCGACGGGACTTCGGCTAATAAATTAGCAACGGCAGACGAAGGTATGAATTTCTTAACTTCACTCACTTAGACTTGCTCAACATTTTCCGCCGTCGCACTGCTGTAGCGAGCAACAGGATTACATAGCAGTATAACGGCAGTACTCCGGTATGGCTTCGTTAATGTCGGTAGAGCACCGTTATATATCGGTGGCTATTCATTGACCTCAATGTGTACCGTACTGATACATATGTGATACCGTAGTCCTGCCGATGTACTAACGATGTTCTACCATTCAAAGCGATGCGCAACGGTATCACTCCACTATAGCTCCGTTCAACGGTGGCACATCGGTAGAACAACGGCGGCGCATCGGTAACACTAAGTGACAGAAAAGTGGTATTCGGTAGAACATCGGCTCTTACAGGTAGGACGACAGTAGAACAGCGGTTTCATAACGGGAACGCCGATACTACATCGGTATTTCTACAGCCAATTGTGATTTTTCAAGTGCTTTCTCGACGGAGCTTCGCCAATTTTCTCGCCGTTGTTAATTGTGTGCTCCGGTTTAGTCCCAGCGAGGTTCATCGGTAGTGTGTGACAGGCCCTTTCTATCTGATGACATTAACACCAATCTTGTAAACTCTGTTGGTTTTTTTGCGGTGATTGATTGATTGGGTTTTATGCCGTTTTTAACAATTTCTCAGTTATATCACGGTGGCCAGTTCACCTACTCATTCATTTCCTGATTTTCTCACACCAGTACTCCACACAACAATTTTCCCAAGCAACTGGCTGCTTTTACACATAGGCTTAGCCCATGGAAGACAAATGACGCATGTTGCATTGACTTTTGTCAATCGTCGGAAATAAAGTTAGCCGGGCCGGGATTCGAACTCACAACCCCTAGATGGACAGCCCGCGTCGCTGCATTTGGTTTCTTTAAGGTCAATGGTACATTGTTAGCACAATGTTAGTTCGTATTCAATAAGACATGTCCCTTGCCTTGCGGACGTTCTGATACCATGAGTGCTTTTAGCGCTTTGATAACATTATCATTTACAGCCAGGTCCAATAAATGAGGGTTTGCAAAAAATTACCTCCCTTCAATTTTATTAAAAGTCAAATTCAATTGTACAAGTGATCGGAAATTCTGGTTGATGTCATTAAAAAATATAATGAAAACTACATGATCATTTATATTTGTTCTACAATCTAAAATGATGAAATACAAGGATAAGTCAAATAAACTTCATTTTGATACTTAACACCTGAATACATGTCTTAATATGGTATATATTAGATGTTGGGACTTGGAACAATAACAAAAATTATGGAAAATCTTGCACGTTAGGAGAGTAGTAGAAGTTACTACTGTACTGAATTCGTACACTCCTAGTTTTATAGAACGCTTTCCCTCGGGAACGCGTGCAATTACCAACAGAAGCATGGATTAACAGACACATATAATACATTCTTTAATTAACTTTACGTAGAGTCCAACTCCCGATATAAATATACATAAATCAATCATTGTGTACCCAACAGATACATTAAATGATATCAAATAATATCTATGGTATTGCTTGCATTGCATGGAAATTAACTACAATCGTATGCACAGTTTCAGATGTGGAAAGGGCACGTTTTCTTGATTGGCATGACTCGCAGGTCATTTTTAGTTATACCAGTAGTTTCATACCTATATGTTTGAAAATGGTACGTTTTCTTGATTGGCATGAGTCGCAGGTCAGTTTAAGTTCTACGTGCAGTTTCATACCTATATGTTTTAACATACGAACAAAGCCCCAAGTGGGATAGGATTCAATGTTATTAGTTACTAAAAGACAACTTGGGTTCCTTCAAATGCATTCGGGTTCTTTAAGGTCAATGCTACATTGTAAGCACAATGTTAGTTCATATTCAATATGACATGTCTCTTGCCTTACGGACGTTCTGATACCATGGATGCTTTCAACGCTTTCATTAAAATCATATTTTAGAATTACCGTTTACCAGTCAAGTCCAATAAATGAGGGTTCGCAAAGAATTACCTCGCTTCAACTTTAAAGTCAAATAAAATTGTATAAATGACCGGATAATCTGGTTTATATCGTTCAAAAAATATAATGAAAAGTATATGATAACAAATATTTTTTCTAAAATCTAAAATGTTGAAATACAAGGATAAGTCAAATAAACTTCATGTTGACACTTAACACCTGAATACATGTCTAAACGTAGTATCAATTAGATTTCGGGACCAGATACGCTGGCAAAAATTATGGAAAATCTTGTACGTTAGGAGGGTAGTAGAAGTTACTACTGTACTGATTTCGTACTCCGAGCTTTATAGAACCCGTTCTCTTGGGAACGCGCGCAATTACCAACAGAAGCATGGGTTAACAGTCACATGCAATACATTTATTCACTTAATTTTACCTACAGTGCAGCTCCCGATAAGTCTACATAAATTAATCATTGTGCATCCAACAGATAAAACAAATGATATGAAATAATATCTATGGTTTCGCTTTCATTGCGTGGAAATTAACTGCAATCGTATGCACAGTTTCAGATGTGAAAAGGGCACGTTTTCTTGATTGACATGAGTCGCAGGTCATTTCAATTTCTACCAGCAGTTCCATACATATATGTTTGAACAGGGCACGTTTCCTTGATGTGCATGCCTCGCAATTCAGTATAAGTTCTACCTGCAGTGCCATACCTATATGTTTTACCTTACGGGCAAAGATCGAAGTGGGCTAGGATTAAATGTTCTTGGTTACTAAAAGACAACATGGGTTCCTTCAAATATGTTTGGTTTCTTTAAGGTCAATGCTACATTGTTAGCACAATGTTAGTTAATATTCAATATGACATGTCTCTTGCCTTACGGAAGTTCTAATACCACGAGTCCTTTCAGCGCTTTGATAAATATCATATTTTAGAAATTTCATTTACCAGTCAGGTCAAATAAAGGAGAGTTTGCAAAGAATTACCTCCCTTGAATGTTATTAAAAGTCAAATTAAATTGTACTAGTGATCGGAAATTCTGGTTGATGTCATTAAAAAGTATAATGAAAACTACATGATCATTTATATTTGTTCTACAATCTAAAATGATGAAATACAAGGATAAGTCAAATAAACTTCATTTTGATACTTAACACCTAAATACATGTCTTAATATGGTATATATTCGATGTTGGGACTTGGAACAATAGCAAAAATTATGGAAAATCTTGCACGTTAGGAGATTAGTAGAAGTTGCTACTGTACTGAATTCGTACACTCCTAGTTTTATAGAACGCTTTCCTTCGGGAACGCGTGCAATTACCAACAGAAGCATGGATTAACAGTCACATGTAATACATTTCTTTACTTAACTTTACGTAGAGTCCAGCTCCCGATATAAATATACATAAATCAATCATTGTGTACCCAACAGATACATTAAATGATATCAAATGATATCTATGGTATTGCTTGCATTTCATGGAAATTAACTGCAATCGTGTGCACAGTTTCAGATGTGAAAAGGGCACGTTTTCTTGATTAGCATGAGTCGCAGGTCATTTCAATTTCTACCAGCAGTTCCTTATCTATATGTTTGAACAGGGCACGTTTCCTTGATGTGCATGCCTCGCAATTCAGTATTAGTTCTACCTGCAGTGCCATACCTATATGTTTCAACTTACGGGCAAAGATTGAAGTGGGCTAGGATTAAATGTTATTGGTTACTAAAAGACAACGTGGGTTCCTTCAAATATGTTTGGTTTCTTTAAGGTCAATGCTACATTGTTAGCACAATGTTAGTTCATATTCAATATGACATGTCTCTTGCCTTACGGAAGTTCTGATACCATGAGTGCTTTCAGCGCTTTGATAAATATCATATTTTAGAATTTTCATTTACCAGTCAGGTCAAATAAAGGAGAGTTTGCAAAGAATTACCTCCCTTGAATGTTATTAAAAGTCAAATTAAATTGTACTAGTGATCGGAAATTCTGGTTGATGTCATTAAAAAGTATAATGAAAACTACATGATCATTTATATTTGTTCTACAATCTAAATTGATGAAATACAAGGATAAGTCAAATAAACTTCATTTTGATACTTAACACCTGAATACATGTCTTAATATGGTATATTTTAGATGTTGGGACTTGGAACAATAGCAAAAATATGGAAAATCTTGCACGTTAGGAGAGTAGTAGAAGTTGCTACTGTACTGAATTCGTACACTCCTAGTTTTATAGAACGCTTTCCCTCGGGAACGCGTGCAATTACCAACAGAAGAATGGATTAACAGTCACATGTAATACATTTATTTACTTAACTTTACGTACAGTGGAGTTCCCGATATCAATCTACATAAATCAATCATTGTGTGCCCAACAGATACATTAAATGATATTAAATAATATTTATGGTATTGCTTTCATTGCATGGAAATTAACTACAATCGTATGCACAGCTTCAGATGTGGAAAGGGCACGTATTCTTGATTGGCATGACTCGCAGGTCATTTCAATTTCTACCAGCAGTTCCTTATCTATATGTTTGAACAGGGCACGTTTTCTTGATTGGCATGCCTCGCAGGTCAGTATTAGTTCTACCTACAGTGCCATACCTATATGTTTTAACTTACGGGCAAAGATCGAAGCGGGCTAGTATTAAATGTTATTGGTTACTGAAAGACAACATAGGTTCCTTCAAATATGTTTGGTTTCTTTAAGGTCAATGGTACAGTGTTAGCACAATGTTAGTTCATATTCAATATGACATGTCTCTTGCCTTACGGACGTTCTGATATCATGATTGCTTTCAGCGCTTTGATAAAATTATCATTTACCAGCCAGGTCTAATAAATGAGGGCTTGCAAAAGATTACCTCTCTTCAATTTTATTAAAAGTCAAATTAAATTGTACTAGTGATCGGAAATTCTGGTTGATGTCATTAAAAAATATAATGAAAACTACATGATCATTTATATTTGTTCTACAATCTAAAATGATGAAATACAAGGATAAGTCAAATAAACTTCATTTTGATACTTAACACCTGAATACATGTCTTAATATGGTATATATTAGATGTTGGGACTTGGAACAATAGCAAAAATTATGGAAAATCATGCACTTTATGAGAGTAGTAGAAGTTGCTACTGTACTGAATTCGTACACTCCTAGTTTTATAGAACGCTTTCCCTCGGGAACGCGTGCAATTACCAACAGAAGCATGGATTAACAGTCACATGTAATACATTTTTTAAAGTTCTCTGCGTTACGGTAGTATAGAAGAGAACGTATGTCGTAACATGTACGAATCACAAGCTGGTAGTTGTTGCACGTGTTAACCGTGCAGTGGGGGTATAAAAGGATGTTTTTGGCGGGTTCTCGTCAGTTCGACGCAAGACTTCTAGCAGTTGACTTCGTACCGCTTACATGATGGAAAACCGTGACGAATTATCTAATCTTGTGGAGGAGCATGTTAAGGAAGCCATGAAGCAGGGGCACAATGAATTATTGCAACAGATAGGCACAATGATGGAAAAGATAAGTTATTCATCTTGTTCACCTCGTCTTTCTATGTTAGAATTGCCAAAATTTAAACGTAAAAGCAACGAAGAGCAGTTCAAGTACAATATGAAGGTACAGACATGTATTGAGCAGACAGAGTCTTCGTTAGACGCAGGAAATATTCAGGAATCAAAAGCTAAACTAATTGAAGGTAAATTCAGGCAATTACTTAAATACATATTTATATGGTTTTAAATTCATTAGATAGCTATATTACATTTGTAGATATGCACGTGTTATTTACGTGACTAAGGAACCGTTATTTACAGGGCGGATTTACCGCGGGTTTTCTTTGCTTTCCGTTTTCATCCTGCACGTCAAAGTCATAGTGTATTTATGCTTGAATATGATTATTTCAGCCAAGAATACGGTAATGCAAAGGCAGAAGCACATACAATTGGCTGATAGCTCTGAGCTAGGTTGGCGTGTTGTTGCGGAATATCAGTCCAACCCAATTGCTAGTGACAGCGATGATGAAAAAAGAATGTATCGTGCGGAAGCCAGGGCATCTAAAAAAGCCAAAATGGACAGGGGCAAGAAACGTTTCAGGACCAACCCTTACAGAAGACCGTCTTCTACAGAGTCGTCTGATGTACAGTCAATGAATGGTGGGAATGGCAGCAGAAAGCCAGGGTTTTGCTTCACTTGTGGAAAACCGGGGCATTGGAAAAACGAGTGCTCTCAAGCTCAAACAAATAATAAGATAAGTGGGGATTTATATTTATCTGCATTAATGGTCGGAAACCATTCAGTTTCTTATGGAGATAAAAATGACGGCTCGGATAGTCCACACAGGGATGTGGAAGATGGCAATGATATAGATAGTCATGTACAGGAGTTATCTCCCGTCGGTCGTCTAAAGAGTAATTATGATAAATGGGCTCAAATATCCGATAACATGTATATTTTAGAGGTAGTAAAGGAAGGTTACAAGTTACCGTTTAAAGTTTTGCCTAATTCGGTACAGTTGAGAAATAATAGGTCTGCTAGAGACAATCCAGGTTTCGTTTCCCAGCAGATTCAAACATTGTTGAAAAAAAGGGTTATTACATTGGTTCATACTAAACCAGAGGTTGTTAATCCATTGACGGTTGCATACAATAAAACGGGTAAACCTAGAATGGTATTAGATTGTAGGCACATAAACCCATGTTTTCATCTGTTTAAGGTAAAATTCGAGGATATCAGGATAGCTGAGCAGATGTTTGATTTATCAAGTTATGTATTTACATTCGACTTGAAAGGTGCATATCATCATGTAGATATATATCCTGATCACAGGACTTATCTTGGATTCGCTTGGTATGAGGGCGGCACTGAGAAATATTACATTTTCAATTCATTACATTTTGGCATTTCTTCCGCTGGTCATATTTTTACAAAACTTTTAAGAGTAATGGTGAAATATTGGAGGTCAAATGCGATCACATCGATTATGTTTTTAGACGACGGAATAGGCGGTCATAGCAAATATGACTCTGCGTTAAAGGCTAGTAAATTCATTCAAACGTCTTTAGTAGACGTGGGTTTTCTTTTAGCTGTCGATAAATGTCAATGGAATCCATTAAAAGTAGGTTATTAGCTAGGACATGTCTTAGATTTCAGAATTAACAGATTGTTCATTATAGATGATCGCATACGAAGGTTAGAGATTAGTTTGAAGTCTGTATTAGTACAGCTTGAAAAAGCCGACCAAGTAATAGCGGTCAGATTTATCGCATCTGTTGTTGGTCAAATAACTTCTCTGCAAAGCGTAATTGGAAAGATAGTAAGTCTGAAAACAAGGTACTTGTACAAGTCCATATGTAGTAGATTTACATGGAATTCGTTGATTCAAGTTCCAATCAAAGCAATTTCAGAATTGAGGTTTTGGCTCGAAAACGCTCGAAAGCTTAATAACATTGGAAAGTCGTTAAAACAAGATAGAAACATAGAAGCGTGGGTGTTTTCAGACGCTAGCGACCAAGGATATGGTGGTTACATAGAATTAATAGATTCGCATCGGAATGCAGGAGTGAGTTCTAGTATCTGTCACGATATATTGAGAAGGTCCGATAATGTTAAAAATGAGCCTAGAGGGTTAGGTTTTGCTAAAGACTTAGGTTTAGGCACATATAATGGAGAATACATTCAAACCAAAGATAATTGCTATAATGGATACGAGTCGTTGTATAGTTGTTTTAACAATAAATGTTTGTTTTGCTCTTGGAGAAGCATGAGATCAGAATCGGAAAATAACGTAAGTATCATAGAAAATACAAGTGAGTCAATACTCCCGGAAGTGAGTAGGAATATTAAATCGGATATGCTCCCGGAAGTGAGCAGGAATATGAAATCTGATATGCTCCCGGAAGTGAGCAGGAATATGAAATCTGAGATGCTCCCGGAAGTGAGCAGGAATATGGAATCGGGTATGCTCCCGGAAGAGAGCGTGTGTGAAAGCGCAGTTATATCTATGTATTCATCAGAAATATACGGGTCTTGGTCATGTATAGAATCAAAGAAAAGTTCTACATGGAGGGAAATGGAGGCAGTCAGACGGGTCATTATAAATAATTTATCTGACATTTAAAATAAGCACATTAAAATTATGTCTGATAATATGAATGTAAGCACAATTCTGTTATCTGGTAGTAACATTGAGGAGTTACATGTTATTTCACTATATATAAATGAATTGTGTAATAGTGCAAACATAACTTATGTACCAGAATGGATTTCTAGGGTTTATAATTCAAAAGCAGATACATTAAGCAGACGCTTAGATCAAGATGATTGGTTTGTTCACGACGGAATGTTCCGGTTTTTGGATGCAAAATGGGGTCCGCACGACGTCGACAGGTTTGCGTCAAATTTGAATAACAAATGTAGGAGATTTAACTCGAAATGGTGGGTGCCTGGTGTAGAAGCTGTTAATTGCTTCGATCAAGATTGGCAAGGTGTCAACAACTGGTTAGTACCCCCACCAAGTGGTGTATTAAAAAGTCTGAAAAAATTTCAAAGCGATTACGCTGTAGGTACTCTGATAATCCCGGAGTGGGAGTCGGCCTCGTTTTGGCCATATATAATTGATGATAAGGGTGTGTATAAGAATTACGTTAAGGATAATTACAATTTGCCTAGTTCGGCTATATGTTGTGGCAAAGGGAGTAAAGGCATGTTTTCAAAAGCAAAAATGTCTTTTAGAATGGTCGCATTAAGATGCGACTTTCATTCAGTCTAGGAGCAAATGAAGATGAAATGTACTGATTGTATTTTTGTAAACAGGTATTGGGATAAAACATTCTTTGAAGAGAAAATTCGAAGAGGCGGGCGGCGTAAATGTACAAGATGCGAATACATGCATTGACAAAATGGCGGATCAGATTTTAGGATCGCGGGCAGACTCCACTGTGAAAAAGTACTCTTACCAGATAAAATCGTTTGATGAGTTCTGTGATGCTAAACATTTACCAAAGAGGCCTGCCCATAGTATTCATGTTGCCTGGTATATATCGAATCTGATTGATTCTGGTAAATCATATGGTGTCGTTTCCTCGGCGGTTTATGCCATCAAATGGTTGCATCAGGTGAATGATTTCACGGATCCAACTGTTTCATCGACAGTGAGCCGACTGATTGAATGTGCTAAACGTCGAAATTCCAAGCCAATCTCCAAAAAAGACGTTATCACTACCGATCAGCTTATTGAGTTATGTAATATGTATATTGCTTGCAACGACGTTTTAGTTCTAAGAGATTTAACCATGATTTTGATAGGTTATTCGGGTTTTCTTAGATTTAATGAAATGAGTGAAATGAAATGCTCTGACATAGAAATACGTCCTGATCATTTAATTCTGTTTCTTAGAAAAAGCAAAACCGACGTCTATAGAGCAGGCAGGCAAGTGCTAATCAGCAAAGGTGTTTCTAGCGCATGTCCCTATAACATGCTGCAACGGTATTTGAGTTGCTCCGAGTTGATGCTAGGTACGCATACATATCTTTTTAAGCCAGGATGTAGATCAGGCTCTAAATGTTTCTTGTTGAAGCAGAATAAACAGTTAAGTTATACTAGAGCACGAGAATGCATTGTAGGTCGCTTGAAATTAGTAGCACCAAATTTGAAATTAGGCACTCATTCTTTGCGTGCTAGCGGTGCTACCACCGCGGCCAACGCTGAAGGCGTGTCGGATATATGTCTTAAGAGACACGGTAGATGGAAGTCCGATCTGGCAAAAGATGGTTACATAGACGATTCTTTAGAAAAGAAACTTTACATAACAAAGCAACTAAAATTGTAAATTGAATTCGGATAGCTTTTCTCTCTAACATTTGTTCAAGTTCTATCGCTGTCTTGCCCATGCAAAAGGTGTTTGTTTGCGTTTAGTAGTGTTAGGACTTTAAAGTTCTCTGCGTTACGGTAGTATAGAAGAGAACGTATGTCGTAACATGTACGAATCACAAGCTGGTAGTTGTTGCACGTGTTAACCGTGCAGTGGGGGTATAAAAGGATGTTTTTGGCGGGTTCTCGTCAGTTCGACGCAAGACTTCTAGCAGTTGACTTTGCGATATCCGAATTCAATATAGTTAGTACAGGAATACAGTATTACTTATAAGACGGTATATAACTTGTATATAAATTTATCAGATACGTGTCTGTGTACGGTCTTTCAATTGCGCAGGTTTTCCAGAGTTTTTCATTTAAAAATGTTTTTATCTCTGGTTTTTACCCCTGGGTCAATTGAATGATTTCTGTGTACAGAAGTATCAGTGACACAGTGCCATATTACATGTCTATGTTTATGTTAAATGATTGAATGCTTTACAAAAGACTTCAATGTACAATGCCTGTTTTTTAATCAACTGCACTTAAATCGCTGTCTTGCCCATGCAAAAGGTGTTTGTTTGCGTTTAGTAGTGTTAGGACCTTTACTTAACTTTACGTAGAGCCCAGCTCCCGATATAAATATACATAAATCAATCATTGTGTACCCAACAGATACATTAAATGATATCAAATAATATTTATGGTATTGCTTTCATTGCATGGAAATTAACTACAATCGTATGCACAGCTTCAGATGTGGAAAGGGCACGTTTTGTTGATTGGCATGACTCGCAGGTCATTTCAATTTCTACCAGTAGTTCCTTATCTATATGTTTGAACAGGGCACGTTTTCTTGATTGGCATGCCTCGCAGGTCAGTATTAGTTCTACCTGCAGTGCCATTACCTATATGTTTTAACTTACGGGCAAAGATCGAAGCGGGCTAGCATTAAATGTTATTGGTTACTGAAAGACAACATGGGTTCCTTCAAATATGTTTGGTCTCTTTAAGGTCAATGGTACAGTGTTAGCACAATGTTAGTTCATATTCAATATGACATGTCTCTTGCCTTACGGACGTTCTGATACTATGAGTGCTTTCAGCGCATTGATAAAATGATCATTTACCAGCTAGGTCCAATAAATGAGGGTTTGCAAAAAATTACATCCCTTCAATTTTATTAAAAGTCAAATTAAATTGTACAAGTGATCGGAAATTCTGGTTGATGTCATTAACAAATATAATGAAATCTTCATGATCATTTATATTTGTTCTACAATCTAAATTGATGAAATACAAGGATGAGTCAAATAAACTTCATGTTGATACTTAACACATGAATACATGTCTTAATATGGTATATTTTAGATGTTGGGACTTGCAACGATAGCAAAAAATATGGAAAATCTTGCACTTTAGGAGAGTAATATAAGTTGCTACTGTACTGAATTCGTACACTCCTAGATTTAGTTAACGCTTTCCCTCGGGAACGCGTGCAATTACCAACAGAAGCATGGATTAACAGTCACATGCAGTAGATTTATTTACTTAACTTTACGTAGAGTCCAGCTCCCGATATAAATCTACATAAATCAATCATTGTGTACTCAACAGATACATTAAATGATATCAAATAATATCTATGGTATTGCTTTCATTGCATGTAATTAACTGCAATCGTATGCATAGTTTCAGATATGAAAAGGGCACGTTTTCTTGATTGGCATGACTCGCAGGTCATTTCAATTTCTACCAGCAGTTCCTTATCTATATGTTTGAACAGGGCACGTTTTCTTGATTGGCATGCCTCGCAGGTCAGTATTAGTTCTACATGCAATGCCATACCTATATGTTTTAACTTACTGGGAAAGATCGAAGCTGGCTAGCATTAAATGTTATTGGTTACTGAAAGACAACATGGGTTCCTTCAAATATGTTTGGTTTCTTTAAGGTCAATGATATATTGTTAGCACAATGTTAGTTAATATTCAATATGACATGTTTCTTGCCTTACGGAGGTTCTGATACCATGAGTGCTTTCAGCGCTTTGATAACATTATCATTTACCAGCTAGGTCCAATAAATGAGGGTTTGCAAAAAATTACCTCCCTTCAATTTTATTTAAACTCAAATTTAATTGTACAAGTGATCGAAAATTCTGGTTGATGTCATTAAAAAATATAATGAAAACTACATGATCATTTATATTTGTTCTACAATCTAAACTGATGAAATACAAGGATAAGTCAAATAAACTTCATTTTGATACTTAACACCTGAATACATGGGTTGATATGGTATATATTAGATGTTAGGACTTGGAACGATAGCAAAATATATGGAAAATCTTGCACGTTAGGAGAGTAGTAGAAGTTGCTACTGTACTGAATTCGTACACTCCTAGTTTTATAGAACGCTTTCCCTCGGGAACGCGTGCAATTACCAACAGAAGCATGGATTAACAGTCGCATATGATACATTTATTTACTTAACTTTACGTAGAGTCCAGCTCCCAATATAAATCTACCATAAATCAATCATTATGTACCAAACAGATACATTAAATGATATCAAATAATATCTATGGTATTGCTTTCATTGCATGGAAATTAACTGCAATCGTATGCACAGTTTCAGAAGTGGAAAGGGCACGTCTTCTTGATCAGCGTGACTCGCAGGTCATTTTTAGTTTACTACCAGCAGTTCCATACCAATATGTTTGAACATTGTACGTTTTCTTGATTGGCATGAGTCGTAGGTCTGTTTAAGTTCTACTTGCAGTTCCATACCTATATGTTTTAACATACGAACAAAGCCCCAAGTGGAATAGGATTAAATGTTATTGGTTACTAAAAGACAACTTGCGTTCCTTCAAATACATTTGGTTTCTTTAAGGTCAATGCTACATTGTTAGCATAATGTGAGTTCATATTCAATATGACATGTCTCGTGCCTTACGGAAGTTCTGATACCATGAGTGCTTTCAGCGCTTTGATCAAAATCATATTTTAGAATTACAGTTTACCAGTCAAGTCCAACGCATGAGGGTTCGCAAAGAATTATCTCCCTTCAACTTTAAAGTCAATTAAAATTGTATAAATGATTGGATAATCTGGTTTATATCATTCAAACAATATAATGAAATGTACATGATAACAAATATTTTTTCTGAAATCTAAAATTTTGAAATACAAGGGTAAGTCAAATAAACTTCATGTTGACACTTAACACCTGAATACATGTCTAAACTTAGTACAAATTAGATTTTGGGACCAGATACGTTGGCAAAAATTATGGAAAATCTTGCACGTTAGGAGAGTAGTAGAAGTTGCTACTGTACTAAATTCGTACACATTTAGTTTTATAGAACGCTTTCCCTCGGGAACGCGTGCAGTTACCAACAGAAGCATGGTTTAACACTCACATGCAATACATTTATTCACTTATTTACCTACAGTGCAGCTCCCGATATAAGTCTACATAGATCAATCATTTTGTATCCAACAGATAAAATAAATGATATGAATTAATATCTTATTGAAGAGAGTTGAAAACATTGCGACAGAAGGAAAAATTGCTTGTTTCTCCTTTTGTCACAATGTTTTAAAAAAATCGTATTCTACAGAGGCGTCAGAAAGCGTATGTATGTGGTTAAGGGTTAATAAGTCCTGGACGGATGGGAGTTAATTGTAACTTAGTTTCGTTACTGTTACAATGCACTCGTCACAGATACAATTAGATAAGAAATCATTTCTTTTAGTGACCAGTGCATTGATTTACAATAACAGGAAAAGTATTACTCGATAAAATTAACATATGCATGTACATCAGCTGATACTACTAATACAGTAGTCCCTGGCATCAGGTAAATATCATTGAGTAATACCGGGGTATAATTATGTAATTGTTGTATATAATGCAGTTATCTATCCACTGATAAAACACGAACGTTTCCTATGCGGTCTAAGGCGCTGGTTTAAGGCACCAGTCTCTTCGGAGTCGTGGGTTCGAATTCCACCGCTGCCAATTACCTTTTGTTGTTATTAAATGCATGAAATGAAATACAACGTGATTTGAGAAGTCGTATTGCATCAGCGTTTAATGAACACTCATGTGAGCGTACGCATACGAACTATGTCATCAGATTCCCCACTATCTGTTTGCATGTGGTATGGAAACTGGTGTAACTTAAAGAAAATGTGATAATCAAGTGGGAAACACAATCGCATAACTGAATTATTGTTCCGTTACTTGTGGAATACTTGTGGAATACAGATACAATTAGATAAGAAATAATTTCTTTTAGTGACCAGTACAATGTTTTACAGTAACAGGAAAAGTATTACTCGGTAAAATTAACATATGCATGTACATCAGCAGATACTACTAATATAGTAGTCCCTGGCATCAGGTAAATATCATTGAGTAATACCTGGGCATAATTATGTAATTGTTGTATATAATGCCATTATGTATCCACTGATAAAACACTAACATTCCCTATGTGGTAGCGTGGCCGAGCGGTCTAAGGCGCTGGTTTAAGGCACCAGTCTCTTCGGAGGCGTGTGTTCGAATCCCACCGCTGCCAATTACCTTTTGTTGTTATTATATAATTCACTTTTGCATGGAATTGCATGAAATGAAATACAACGTGATTTGAGATGTCTTATTGCATCAGCGTTTAATGAACACTCATGTGAGCGTATGCATACGCACTATGTCATCAGATTCCCCACTTTCTGCTTGCATGTGGTATGGAAATTGGTGTTACTTCTGGTAAAAAGGTCATATTGGAATAACATGTCGAGAAAAGATGTGAGAACTTAAAGAAAATGTGATAATCAAGTGGGAGACCCAATCGCATAACTTATGTATTGTTCCGTTTCTTGTGGCAGACGACTTTGAAAACAAATAATAGCAGTAAAAAAGATTGATTATTCTTATAAATGAAAGAATAATTACAGAATAAAATTTAAACATTTTTCAAGTCATTCTCTTTGCAGAGGCATCCGAAAGCTTCTGTTTGAAGATAGTGGTTAATTTCTCATGTTATCACAATCTTTAAAACTTTTTCAATTATCAACTATCAAACAATAAAGTTATTCCTTATGTTTGTCTAGATGCCTTTACTGTCGCCTGTTGTAGTTTGAATGTGGGAAAGAGCTTGTGTTAATCACCCTCTGTTCTCAGTCTCTCCAACACAATTTTAAAATGGATATCTATATAGCCTCATATAAGAATAAGTACATACGTCATAAGCATTTGCAAACTATTTCTATAAAACATGTTAATACAGGATGATCTGAGATAATTTCAAAACGTCTTCGGAACAAGGCGTGTTATTTCAGCTGCTCGGAACAAATTTTGTGTCTGATTACTGTGACGCAAATATTGTTAACTCGTCTTTGGTCTGTTCATACTTAAGACATTATTACTTATAATAGTGCGTTCCCTCTTTGACGCTTTGGGTGGCTGGTATAGCATTACGACTGGTGCGCTGGAGTCAGTATAACGGTTCTAGTAGTATTGGAAATTTACCAAGGAAACGCCGAGAAATGACTGATGTTGAAAGAGGCTTAACAAACGTTCAAACAAACAATGTATTCGGCTGAAACCATTTCAATCCTGAAATTTTAAATTGATCTTGTCCCCCGTGTAACAGTTATAAAAAGGGTTTTACGACAGGTATATTTCACCTTTAAATCAGATATATTACCTTGAACCCTTCACACATACAATAGATCTGCAGCAGAGGAGTCTGAAAATATCGGGGAGAAAAAATGAGTTCCCAAAAAGAGAAACAATGTTGCAAAAGAACTAGTTGCATACTAGTAAAAATGAAAGAAAATCTTGTTGCATCGCCCTTTCGGTATCGGATAACAGTACATGGGCATACACCTGTTGGGCTACAATTCTCGATTTGATTGAAACCGTAAAACAGAGCTCTAGATAAGGAGTGTTTTGCTTGTTCTAAAATCCTTATTTATCCGCTAACCCTATATTGTGGGTACTCAAAAGAATCGTCTCAATGAGGTGAGTCTTTTGAGTACCCATATCCTAGGTTTTGGTTGGATAATAAGAGAGATAGTGTGGAATAAAGAGCTGTAAACCCCTATGTCGTATAAGAAGAAAATGAATGACAAAGAATTCAGAACTCCCATCTCCAACAGATTTTGAGCAATTTCGAACTTTTCCACAATGTTTTCAACTCTATCAAATAATTAGATTTTATTCATAGAGATGTTCAATATTTCTGCCTGAATGTTTTCGAATTCGTCTGCTGTAGCTTTGCTGTAAAGGAGAAACGGTTGATCCTAATTATATAAATTGGACTTGTCCAGCTTTGAATGTTGGAGTAGTCTATAGTATAGAGGCTGATCGGCTTGCGCAGATGAGCCAGTTGGCCTGGTTCTATACTGGTGGCACAGGCTTTACATAATCCGTCAACGTGATAATGGGATAGTATTTTCTACATACACGGTGACTTAACCATTTCCCACATACAACAAATTTGCAGCAGCTAGACAAAAATGTTGAACATCTATAGAGGCGAAAACATATTAATTGAATAGAGTTGAAACATTGTGTGAAAATGTGAATTTGCTGTTAGTTCGATAACGGTTCACCTTTCATCAATATTATGTTAAGTCTTTCTGAGGTATACATCTTTTACCTTTTCAGACTCCTGTTAACATATTATATCAGATAAAGGGTAAATGAATACCCAACTGATACCTGGAGCAAATCGTCCAGATTCCGTACTTTGCTTGCAGCAACAGGAAATGTATTATGAGATAAAAATTAACATATGCATTGTCCCATATACACCAATCAGAAAATATGTTACTTTGATATTAATTTGTTTTCTAATACTAATCTTTCTAAACTTATTCTAATTCTGAATTAGAACAAAAGATCCCTACGTAAACGTTTATCAAGTTTATTAAATTATATTTTGATAACACAAATCACAAATTCAATAGAATAAAAAAAAGATGAACATCATTATATCTAATAATAATAAATCATAACAATTATGTTATATTATATATGAATATGTATATCCATCTTTGGGAAAAGGTCCGCATCAGTAGGCACAATTGTGTACTTGTTGTATTTAATGAAGTTATCAATATAGATTCACTGATAACGCTTAAAGGATCATCTGGTAGCGTGGCCGAGCGGTCTAAAGCGCTGGTTTTAGGCACCAGTCTCTTCGGAGGCGTGGGTTCGAATCCAACCGCTGCCAATTACTTTTAGTTATTATTTATTTATTCACCTATGTATGAAATGAAATACAACGTATTCTCGTCTGTTGATTTGAAGTCTTGTTGCATCAAGAATACTAATTTATAAGTACAAATATATAAACGTTTTCCCTCTTAAGCGAATCTTTGTAAAGCGCTAAATTCATGGACAGGTTAATATTTCAAACAATACAGTATTATTATCTAGCTTAGTTACATATCAATATGTATATAATTAGGAAAGGGATCTCATTTTGAGTGATATACCGGCTCGTATATCACGATTGGGAGTCCAGGTGTGTAGTAATTAATCACGAAGGCCGAATGGCCTGAGTGATTAATTTATACACACCTGAACGACAAATCGTGATATAAGAGCCGGTATATCATTCAAAATGAGATCTATTTCAATTCTAGCACTTTTTTATAACTTGAAGGGATACAAATTAAGGGTGAACTATGTTTTGACATGACGTTGTTTTCCTTGATAAAATCACGTGTAGGCTATTCCATCTTTACTCCCTATTGTATTTGTTTAGGAAATATTCGATTTTTTCAACTAACAAAACATTTTGAAATTAGTTATATTAACAGTCTATGAACATTTTATTTGTATTATAACTTTTTCAATTGTTCTTAAACTCATCATGGGCAATTTGTTACTGTCTCATTCTAACACAACGTTTTCGACCGCGCCAAAAATGTTGGTAAAACACGTGAATGACGTCATTTAAAACAATAACGTCAACGTTACAATTCAAATTTCCAAACGGCATTTACAACAGAAACTCGTGACTTCATTCATAAAATGTCAAGCCAAACGTAGTAACGCATGCGCACTAAGAAACGATGTATGAAAAATACGCGGGAGGGAATTCCAACAGCCAAAAATAGGTCCAGAAATTTAGAGTGATATACTGCATTTAGATCACGCTCAAATCCTTCTTTGTGTATAGAAGAGAAATTGTCAATAGTGTTAGAATGTATAATAGTGTACCAACGGCCAATCTAGCTGAGTTGGTTAGAGTGTCGTGCTAATAATTCGACCCCCACAATGGCCATATTATTTTATTTTATTTAATGGCCTGAGTCGGAGCTATACCGCAGCACAAATTTGGCAAGTTTCGGGGAGCGGTATTTGCACAGCAGCGCAACGGTATCATATTGCTCAGAACGGTAGTACATCGAGGGGACTTCGGCTAATAAATTAGCAACGGCAGTCGAAGGTATGAATTTCTTAACTTCACTCACTTAGACTTGCTCAACATTTTCGCCGTCGCGCTGCTGTAGCGAGCAACAGGACTACATAGCAGTATAACGGCAGTACTCCGGTATGGCTTCGTTAATGTCGGTAGAGCACCGTTATATATCGGTGGCTATTCATTGACCTCAATGTGTACCGTACTGATACATATGTGATACCGTAGTCCTACCGATGTACTAACGATGTTCTACCATTCTAAGCGATGCGCAACGGTATCACTCCACTATAGCTCCGTTCAACGGTGGCACATCGGTAGAACAACGGCGGCGCCTCGGTATAACATCGGCGGCGCATCGGTAACACTAAGTGACAGAAAAGTGGTATTCGGTAGAACATCGGCTCTTACAGGTAGGACGACAGTAGAACAACGGTTTCATAACGGAAACGCCGATAATACATCGGTATTTCTCCAGCCAATTGTGATTTTTCAAGTGCTTTCTCGACAGAGCTTCGCCAATTTTCTCGCCGTTGTTAATTGTGTGCTCTGGTTTAGTCCCAGCGAGGTTCATCGGTAGTGTATGACAGGCCCTTTCTATCTGATGACATTAACACCAATCTTGTAAACTATGTTGGTTTTTTTGCGGTGTTTGATTGATTGGGGTTTTATGCCGTTTTCAACAATTTCTCAGTTATATCACGGTGGCCAGTTCACCTACTCATTCATTTCCTGATTTTCTCACACCAGTACTCGACACAACAATTTTCCCAAGCAACTGGCTGCTTTTACACATAGGCTTAGCCCATGGAAGACAAATGACGCATGTCGCATTGACTTTTGTCAATCGTCGGAAACAAAGTTAACCGGGCCGGGATTCGAACTCACAACCCCTTGATGGACAGCCCGCGTCGCTACCGACTGAGCAACCGGGACTCGGCCTAAACAGATAAAACAAATGATATAAAATAATATCTATGGTATTGCTTTCATTGCATGGAAATTAACTGCAATCGTATGCACAGTTTCAGATGTGAAAAGGACACGTGTTCTTGATTGGCTTGACTCGCAGGTCAGTATAAGTTATACCAGTAGTTCCATACTTAACATGCGGGGAAAGCCCCAAGAGGGCTATGATTAATAGCTATTGGTTACTAAAAGACAACTTGGGTTCCTTCAAATACATTTGGTTTCTTTAAGGTCAATGCTACATTGTTAACACAATGTTAGTTCGTATTCAATAAGACATATCCCTTGCCTTGCGGACGTTCTGATACCATGAGTGCTTTCAGCGCTTTGATAAAATTATCATTTACCAGCCAGGTCCAATAAATGAGGGTTTGCCAAAAATTACCTCCCTTCAATTTTATTAAAAGTCAAATTAAATTGTACAAGTGATCGGAAATTCTGGTTGATGTCATTAAAAAGTATAATGAAAACTACATGATCATTTATATTTGTTCTACAATCTAAAATGATGAAATACAAGGATAAGTCAAATAAACTTCATTTTGATACTTAACATCTGAATACATGTCTTAATATGGTATATATTAGATGTTGGGACTTGGAACAATAGCAAAAATTATGGAAAATCTTGCACGTTATGAGAGTAGTAGAAGTTGCTACTGTACTGAATTCGTACACTTCTAGTTTTATAGAACGCTTTCCCTCGGGAACGCGTGCAATTACCAACAGAAGCATGGATTAACAGTCACATGTAATACATTTCTTTACTTAACTTTACGTAGAGTCCAGCTCCCGATATAAATATACATGAATCAATCATTGTGTACCCAACAGATACAATAAATGATATCAAATAATATCTATGGTATTGCTTGCATTGCATGGAAATTAACTACAATCGTATGCACAGTTTCAGATGTGCAAAGGGCACGTTTTCTTGATTGGCATGACTCGCAGGTCAGTTTAAGTTCTACCAGAAGTTTCATACCTATATGTTTTAACATACGAACAAAGCCCCCAAGTGGGCTAGTATTCAATGTTATTAGTTACTAAAAGACAACTTGGGTTCCTTCAAATGCATTCGGTTTCTTTAAGGTCAATGCTCAATTGTAAGCACAATGTTAGTTCATATTCAATATGACATGTCTCTTGCCTTACGGACGTTCTGATAACAAGGGTGCTTTCAACGCTTTCATGAAAATCATATTTTAGAATTACCGGTTACTAGTCAAGTCCAATAAATGAGGGTTCGCAAAGAATTACCTCCCTTCAACTTTTAAGTCAAATACAATTGTATAAATGATCGGATAATCTGGTTTATATCGTTCAAAAAATATAATGAAAAGTACATGATAACAAATATTTTTTCTAAAATCTAAAATGTTGAAATACAAGGATAAGTCAAATAAACTTCATGTTGACACTTAACACCTGAATACATGTCTAAACGTAGTATCAATTAGATTTCGGGACCAGATACGCTGGCAAAAATTATGGAAAATCTTGTACGTTAGGAGGGTAGTAGAAGTTACTACTGTACTGATTTCGTACTCCTAGTTTTATAGAACGCGTTCCCTTGGGAACGCGTTCAATTACCAACAGAAGCATGGGTTAACAGTCACATGCAATACATTTATTCACTTAATTTTACCTACAGTGCAGCTCCCAATAAGTCTACATAAATCAATCATTGTGTATACAACAGATAAAACAAATGATATGAAATAATATCTATGGTTTTGCTTTCATTGCGTGGACAGGGATCATGAATAATTAAAAATTTAATTGCGCGCTAAATGACCTTAGCTGTCGATGCACCATAAAACAATATACATTCATTCATTCATTCATTCATTCATTGCGTGGAAATTAACTGCAATCGTATGCATATTTTCAGATGTGAAAAGGGCACGTTTTCTTGAGTGGCATGAGTCGCAGGTCATTTCAATTTCTACCAGCAGTTCCTTATCTATATGTTTGAACAGGGCACGTTTCCTTGATATGCATGCCTCGCAATTCAGTATTAGTTCTACCTGCAGTTCCATACCTATATGTTTTAACTTACGGGCAAAGATCGAAGTGGGCTAGGATTAAATGTTATTGGTTACTAAAAGACAACATGGGTTCCTTCAAATATGTTTGGTTTCTTTAAGGTCAATGCTACATTGTAAGCACAATGTTGGTTCATTCCTAGTTTTATAGAACGCTTTCCCTCGGGAACGCGTGCAATTACCAACAGAAGCATGGATTAACAGTCACATGTAATACATTTCTTTACTTAACTTTACGTAGAGTCCAGCTCCCGATATAAATCTACATAAATCAATCATTGTGTACCCAACAGATACATTAAATGATATCAAATAATATCTATGGTATTGCTTGCATTGCATGGAAATTAACTGCAATCGTGTGCACAGTTTCAGATGTGAAAAGGGCACGTTTTCTTGATTGGCATGCGTCGCAGGTCATTTCAGTTTCTACCAGCAGTTCCTTATCTATATGTTTGAATAGGGTACGTTTCCTTGATGTGCATGCCTCGCAATTCGGTATAAGTTCTACCTGCAGTGTCATACCTATATGTTTTAACTTACGGGCAAAGATCGAAGTGGGCTAGGATTTAATGTTATTGGTTACTAAAAGACAACGTGGGTTCCTTCAAATATGTTTGGTTTCTTTATGGTCAATGCTACATTGTTAGCACAATGTTAGTTCATATTCAATATGAAATATCTCTTGCCTTACGGAAGTTCTGATACCACGAATGCTTTCAGCGCTTTGATAAATATCATATTTTAGAATTTTCATTTACCAGTCAGGTCAAATAAAGGAGAGTTTGCAAAGAATTACCTCCCTTCAATGTTATTAAAAGTCAAATTAAATTGTACTAGTGATCGGAAATTCTAGTTGATGTCATTAAAAAGTATAATGAAAACTACATGATCATTTATATTTGTTCTACAATCTAAAATGATGAAATACAAGGATAAGTCAAATAAACTTCATTTTGATACTTAACACCTGAAAACATGTCTTAATATGGTATATTTCAGATGTTGGGACATGGAACAATAGCAAAAATATGGAAAATCTTGCACGTTAGGAGAGTAGTAGAAGTTGCTACTGTACTGAATTCGTACACTCCTAGTTTTATAGAACGCTTTCCCTCGGGAACGCGTGCAATTACCAACAGAAGAATATATTAACAGTAACATGTGATACATTTATTTACTTAACTTTACGTACAGTGGAGTTCCCGACATCAATCTACTTAAATCAATCATTGTGTGCCCAACAGATACATTAAATGATAATAAATAATATTTATGGTATTGCTTTCATTGCATGGAAATTAACTAGAATCGTATGCACAGCTTCAGATGTGGAAAGGGCACGTTTTGTTGATTGGCATGCCTTGCAGGTCATTTCAATTTCTACCAGCAGTTCCTTATCTATATGTTTGAACAGGGCACGTTTTCTTGATTGGCATGCCTCGCAGGTCAGTATTAGTTCTACCTACAGTGCCATACCTAAATCTTTGAACTTACGGGCAAAGATCGAAGCGGGCTAGCATTAAATGTTATTGGTTACTGAAAGACAACATGGGTTCCTTCAAAAATGTTTGGTTTCTTTTAGGTCAATGCTACATTGTAAGCACAATGTTGGTTCATTCCTAGTTTTATAGAACGCTTTCCCTCGGGAACGCGTGCAATTACCAACAGAAGCATGGATTAACAGTCACATGTAATACATTTCTTTACTTAACTTTACGTAGAGTCCAGCTCCCGATATAAATCTACATAAATCAATCATTGTGTACCCAACAGATACATTAAATGATATCAAATAATATCTATGGTATTGCTTGCATTGCATGGAAATTAACTGCAATCGTGTGCACAGTTTCAGATGTGAAAAGGGCACGTTTTCTTGATTGGCATGCGTCGCAGGTCATTTCAGTTTCTACCAGCAGTTCCTTATCTATATGTTTGAATAGGGTACGTTTCCTTGATGTGCATGCCTCGCAATTCGGTATAAGTTCTACCTGCAGTGTCATACCTATATGTTTTAACTTACGGGCAAAGATCGAAGTGGGCTAGGATTTAATGTTATTGGTTACTAAAAGACAACGTGGGTTCCTTCAAATATGTTTGGTTTCTTTATGGTCAATGCTACATTGTTAGCACAATGTTAGTTCATATTCAATATGAAATATCTCTTGCCTTACGGAAGTTCTGATACCACGAATGCTTTCAGCGCTTTGATAAATATCATATTTTAGAATTTTCATTTACCAGTCAGGTCAAATAAAGGAGAGTTTGCAAAGAATTACCTCCCTTCAATGTTATTAAAAGTCAAATTAAATTGTACTAGTGATCGGAAATTCTAGTTGATGTCATTAAAAAGTATAATGAAAACTACATGATCATTTATATTTGTTCTACAATCTAAAATGATGAAATACAAGGATAAGTCAAATAAACTTCATTTTGATACTTAACACCTGAAAACATGTCTTAATATGGTATATTTCAGATGTTGGGACATGGAACAATAGCAAAAATATGGAAAATCTTGCACGTTAGGAGAGTAGTAGAAGTTGCTACTGTACTGAATTCGTACACTCCTAGTTTTATAGAACGCTTTCCCTCGGGAACGCGTGCAATTACCAACAGAAGAATATATTAACAGTAACATGTGATACATTTATTTACTTAACTTTACGTACAGTG
Source organism: Serripes groenlandicus (assembly GCA_031761405.1). Lineage (NCBI taxonomy): Eukaryota > Metazoa > Mollusca > Bivalvia > Cardiida > Cardiidae > Serripes > Serripes groenlandicus. The sequence continues at coordinate 577,488 of JASEVX010000102.1, forward strand.
GAGTTCCCGACATCAATCTACTTAAATCAATCATTGTGTGCCCAACAGATACATTAAATGATAATAAATAATATTTATGGTATTGCTTTCATTGCATGGAAATTAACTAGAATCGTATGCACAGCTTCAGATGTGGAAAGGGCACGTTTTGTTGATTGGCATGCCTTGCAGGTCATTTCAATTTCTACCAGCAGTTCCTTATCTATATGTTTGAACAGGGCACGTTTTCTTGATTGGCATGCCTCGCAGGTCAGTATTAGTTCTACCTACAGTGCCATACCTAAATCTTTGAACTTACGGGCAAAGATCGAAGCGGGCTAGCATTAAATGTTATTGGTTACTGAAAGACAACATGGGTTCCTTCAAAAATGTTTGGTTTCTTTTAGGTCAATGCTACAATGTTAGCACAATGTTAGTTCATATTCAATATGACATGTCTCTTGCCTTACTGACGTTCTGATATCATGAGTGATTTCAGCGATTTGATAAAATTATCATTTACGAGCCAGGTCCAATAAATGAGGGCTTGCAAAAAATTACCTCCCTTCAATTTTATTAAAAGTCAAATTAAATTGTACAAGTGATCGGAAATTCTGGTTGATGTCATTGAAAAGTATAATGAAAACTACATGATCATTTATATTTGTTATACAATATTAAATGATGAAATACAAGGATAAGTCAAATAAACTTCATTTTGATACTTAACACCTGAATACATGTCTTAATATGGTATATATTAGATGTTGGGACTTGGAACAAAAAATTATGGAAAATCTTGCACTTTAGGAGGGTAGTAGAAGTTGCTACTGTACTGAATTCGTACACTCCTAGTTTTATAGAACGCTTTCCCTCGGGAACGCGTGCAATTACCAACAGAAGCATGGATTAACAGTCACATGTAATACATTTTTTACTTAACTTTACGTAGAGCCCAGCTCCCGATATAAATATACATAAATCAATCATTGTGTACCCAACAGATACATTAAATTATATCAAATAATATCTATGGTATTGCTTGCATTGCATGGACATTAACTACAAATGTATGCACAGTTTCAGATGTGGAAAGGGCACGTTTTCTTGATTGGCATGACTCGCAGGTCATTTTTAGTTCTACCAGTAGTTTCATATATATGTTTGAAAATGGTACGTTTTCTAGATTGGCATGAGTCGCAGGTCAGTTTAAGTTCTACCTGCAGTTTCATACCTATATGTTTTAACATACGAACGAAGCCCCAAGTGGGCTAGGATTCAATGTTATTAGTTACTAAAGGAAAACTTGGGTTCCTTCAAATGCATTCGGTTTCTTTAAGGTCAATGCTACATTGTTGGCACAATGTTAGTTCATATTCAATATGACATGTCTCTTGTCTTACGGACGTTCTGATACCATGAGTGTTTTCAACGCTTTGATATAAATCATAATTTAGAATTACCATTTACCAGTCAAGTCCAATAAATGATGGTTCGCAAAGAATTACCTCTCTTCAGCTTTAAAGTCAAATAAAATTGTATAAATGATCGGATAATCTGGTTTATATTGTTCAAAAAATATAATGAAAAGTACATGCTAACAAATATTTTTTCTAAAATCAAAATGTTGAAATACAAGGATAAGTTAAATAAACTTCATGTTGATACTTAAGACCTGAATACATGTCTAAACTTAGTATAAATTAGATGTTGGGACCAAAAACGTTGGAGAGTAGTAGAAGTTGCTACTGTACTGAGTTCGTACACTCCTAGTTTTATAGAACGCTTTTCCTCGGGAACGCGTGCAATTACCATCAGAAGCATGGGTTAACAGTCACATGCAATACATTTATTAACTTAATTTTACCTACAGTGCAGCTCCCGATATAAGTCTACATAAATCAATCACTGTCTATCCAAGAGATAAAACATATTATATGAAATAATATCTATGGTTTTGCTTTCATTGCATGGAATTTAACTGCAATCGTATGCAATCGTATGCACAGTTTCAGATGTGGAAAAGGCACGTTTTCTTGATTGGCATGACTCGTAGGTCATTTTTAGTTCTACCATAAGTTTCATACTAATATGTTTAAAAAGGGTACGTTTTCTTGATTGGCATGAGTCGCAGGTCAGTTTTAGTTCTACCTGATATAAATCCTAATTTAGAATTACCAGTCAAGTCCAATAAATGATGGTTTGCAAAGAATTACCCCCCTTCAACTTTAAAGTCAAATAAAATTGTATAAATGATCGGATAATCTGGTTTATATCGTTCAAAAAATATAATGAAAAGTACATGATAACAAATATTTTTTCTAAAATCTAAAATGTTGAAATACAAGGATAAGTCAAATAAACTTCATGTTTGACATTTAACACCTGAATACATGTCTAAACTAAGTATAAACTAGATTTTGGGACCAGAAACGTTGGCAAAAATTATGGAAAATCTTGTACGTTGGGAGAGGAGTAGCAGTTACTACTGAACTGAATTCATACACTCCTAGTGTTATAGAACGCTTTCCCTCGGGAACGCATGTAATTACCAACAGAAGTATGGGTTAACAGTCACATGCAATACATTTATTCACTTAATTTTATCTACAGTACATCTACATAAATCAATCAGTGTGCATCCAACAGATAAAACATAATATCTATGGTATTGCTTTCATTGCATGGAAATTAACTGCAATCGTATGCAGTTTCAGATGTGAAAAGAGCACGTTTTCTTAATTGGCATGACTCGAAGGTCATTGTTAGTCCTACCAGCAGTTCCATATCTATATGTTTGAAAACGGCACGTTTTCTTGATTGGCATGTCTTGCAGTTCATTTTTAGTTCATTTGTTACGGTGACAGCGTCCATCTCTCTCGGGAGGGTTCGATCATCGTTCGGTTCATACCAAAGACATTAAAACTGGTACTAGTGACTTTCTTCTTTGACGCTGACAATTACTGGTATATCATTGTTACTGGAGGGCGGGTGTCAGGATAGCCGTACCAGCAATATTTGAAATTTACCAATGAAACGCCGAGATATGACTGAAATATTGTTGAAAGCGGCATAAAACACATTTCAAAAAAATGTATCCCACTGAATTTATGTAGCTACATATGGTATCATCGAGTATCTTTTTTAAAATTAACCCTTTCAATCCTGAATTTAAAAATTGGACTTGTCCAGCTTTGTATTTGGTGGCAGTCAACAACAGTATAGATCCTGATCAGACGGCCCATATTAATCGGCTGGCCTGGTTCTATAGATAAGGGCTTTGTGCTTCTATACTGGTGGTACAGGCTTTACATAATCCAGCAAAGGGTTAATAATACATCATTCAAACAATGGATCCCGCTGAATCCCTTCCAATCCTGAATTTTTAAATTTGACTTGTCATCCCCCTTTTTGTTGAAGAGAGTTGAAAACATTGCGACAGAAGGAAACATTGCTCGTTTCTCCTTTTGTCACAATGTTTTCAAAAATTCGTATTCTACAGAGGTGTCAGAACGCGTCTGTATGTGGTTAAGGGTTAATAAATCCGGGACGGATGGAGTTAATTGTAACTTAGTTTCGTTACTGTTACAATGCACTCGTCACAGATACAATTAGATAAGAAATCATTTATTTTAGTGACCAGTGCATTGTTTTACAGTAACAGGGAAAGGATTACTCGATAAAATTAGCATATGCATGTACATCAGCTGATACTACTAATAGAGTAGTCCCTGGCATCAGGTAAATATCATTGAGTAATACCTGGGCATAATTATGTAATTGTTGTATATAATGCAGTTATATATCCACTAATAAAACACGAACGTTTCCTATGTGGTAGCGTCAAAGGCGCTGGTTTAAGGCACCAGTCTCTTCGGAGGCGTGGGTTCGAATCCCACCGCTGCCAATTACCTTCTGTTGTTATTAAATCATTCACTTGTGCATGGAAATGTTCATTGAACATTGCATGAAATGAAATACAACGTGATTTGAGAAGTCTTATTGCATCAGCGTTTAATGAAGACTCACGTGAGCGTATGCTTTCAACGCTTTGATAAAAATCATATTTTAGAATTACCGTTTCCCAGTCAAGACCAATAAGTGAGGGTTCGCAAAGAATTACCTCCCTTCAACTTTAAATTCAAATAAAATTGTATGAATAATCGGATAATCTGGATTATATCGTTCAAAAAATGTAATGAAAATACATGTTAACAAATATTTTTTCTAATATCTAAAATGTAGAAATACAAGGATAAATCAAATAAACTTCATGTTGACACCTATGCAGGGTTTTGCGACAATACGTAAAACCAGTTAATTTGCATAATGACAAGTATTTGATTGGCTAATGTCATTTGTATCACTACGCCTCTGTACTTAATGCTTTTCGCGGGAAAATCATGTACAGTATTAGATTGACAGTCGGTTCAATAGGTTAAAATAGAAATTAGTTTGGTTGGTGAACAAAGTCTTAGCTGTGACTTTGTTCTTGTTGGAAACTTGTATTCACATCGTAACACATTGAAACATATCGATCAAAGAGAACTATTTTTTCTCTCTGTCGAGTTGGAGGGATCCTGCATTATTGCGGGAGTCGATGAAAAAGTTTTTCACCGATATTTACGTTGTTTAAATTTTTGTGAGTGATCTTCAATATATTTATGGCGTATAAAAGGCCATCTAGAGGACAAACCGTCAAAGATTACAGTAAGTTACATGACAGAGGGTTTTCGTCTGAGGAAAATACTATAATGGACTATCCCAAGGAAGGGGAACAAGACGCCAGCTGGGAAAAGGCTAAAGGATCAACATCCGGTGTTGAATTTATGGAAGAGAAAGACCGACTAGAAAAGCGGCTGCTGGCGTTGGAAGAAGAAGAAAGATTGGAGCAACTACGCCAGAAGATCAAAGAGAAGGAGGATTCCCTGGTTGCCTTACGAAGTGGTTCGATTGCGGCGAAGTCGACACCGAAAGCAAAAGGTAACGGGTTTAATGTGACAGATTTAAGAAAACAAACTGGTTTGCTTTCGAGAGCTCGAAGCGAGTTAAAAAAGTTAGGATTTGAGAACAGTTCTAGCTCTGAGGAGGAGCAGGAGAGTTCTGATCAAGAGAGTGACAATAGATCAGATAAACAAAGACGACACAAATCAAAAAGAAAATCTGGTATCAAATCAAAAGCCTCGGACTCGGTTGTTGATCCTCAAAAATACCCGCATGCTTATCTTAGGTTTGAGTTTGTAAATAATTCGTTAGAATTTGATGATCTTGATTTAAACATGTTTGTTGCAGGTGAATTGGAGATAATTTCTCAAAAGTCGACTCCTCCCAAAGAAATGTCTGCACGCCTTGAATTATTGAAAAGGCTCATGTATCTAAATAGAGCCTTTGATTTTAGTGTCCTTAAATCATTATATGCTGCAATTTTGAGGGAAGTCGAGTTGGGTTATAGGAAGTGGGGAGAGGATTTTCATTACATTGAAACTGCAGTACTTGCCTCTTCAAACTCCATCAAATCTAAACCAAAATCAAGTTATTCTGAAGGCTTTAGGCCTAAATCAGATTTTTCAAAGGGCTCAACGTCGCCAAAGTCTGATGAGAGATCTTGGTTTTGCTCAAAATTTCAACGTAATAGATGTGAATTTAAGGAGTCTCATGTGTTAAACGTAAAAGGGAAAATGAGATTGGCTAAGCATATTTGTGCTTTTTGTTGGCAAAAAGACAAAAAGGAACTTAAGCATCCTGAATGTTCGTCTGCTTGCTCAAATACTACCTCATGACTTTTTTCAATGTCCAAGCAAAGACTCGCAATTATAGAAAGGGCAGCCAATTCCGTATTACCAAAATTCTGGAGATCTCCTATTCCGGTTGACAATAACTTTTGTAATCATGCAGGGACTTGTTTAATTTGTAAAAAAGTAAAACCAGTATTGATTGATGAAACAATTAAAAAAATTTGCATTCATAATTTGGTTAAGAAGTCAAAAAAATACAATTATGAAGGGTTGAAAATTCCTGTTAATTTCAAATTTAACATAGACTTTATGAAAAAGATGCTTAATGGATATAATGATTTACAAGTATGCGATTTATTACGATTTGGTTTCCCAATAGGGTTTAATTCAGATGAAAAGGAAGGTAATGATCAGAATTGTGTTGTTAAAAACCATAAAGGAGCAGTAAAATTTCCAAATGACATTGAAAAATATTTGTTTAAGGAGGCGCACTTTGGCGCAATCATGGGTCCTTTTAAATCTAACCCTTTTGAGGAACATTTACTTTTGTCGCCTTTGAATTCAGTCCCAAAATCTGATAAGATTGAGAGAAGGGTCATTCTCGACTTAAGTTTTCCAAAAGATGGGACTAGTGTAAATAGTTTTGTGTCAAAGGATTTGTATTTAGGTGATAAAGTTGAACTCTTTTTCCCTAAAATAGATGATTTTATTGGTTTAATTTTAAACAAAGGGCAGGGGGCTTTAATGTATAAACTTGATTTGAGAAGGGCCTACAGACAAATAAGTATATGCCCTTCAAATTATAATTTAGTCGCATTTCAATGGAAGAAACATATTGTTTGCGATACTGTACTACCCATGGGTCTTCGTTCGTCAGCTCATATTTGTCAAAGGGTTACAAATGCTTTTTCTTTCATGATGTTTAATATAGGTTTTGCAGTACTTAATTATTTGGATGATTTTGGTGGGGTAGAAAAAAGGGATGTTGCACAATTTGCCTTTTTATTAATAAGGAGAATATTTTATTTAAGTGGTGTTGAGGAAGCCCTTGATAAAGCTTGTGAACCTTCTGAAAGAATGATATTTTTAGGAATTCTTTTTGACACTAGAAGTATGACTATGTCAATACCTTTAGAAAAATTAAATGAAATACGTAAATTAGTTTTTGGCTGGTTGTCAAAACATTATGCCACTTTGAAAGATGTTCAAAGGTTATTGGGAAAGCTAAATTTTATTGGTGCTTGCGTTAAATCCAGTAGGGTTTTTATCAATAGGATTTTAAACTGGCTAAGATATTGTCATTCGCAATATTCAAGCTCCTCTGGCAGGTTCAGAATTCCAGACGACGTCAAAAAAGATTTGATTTGGTGGAATAAGTTTTTACCAATATATAACGGTATTTCATTGTTGGATCACGGTTCTTGGTCCAAACCAGATCTGATATTCAGCTCAGACAGTTGTTTGTCAGGTTGTGGTGGGTTTTTAGAAGGTAGATATTTCCATAGCGAGTTTCCCACCTTCATTTTGGACCAGAAGTTGCATATCAGTGCTTTAGAAATGCTCGCTGTTTTAGTGTGTTTTCGTGTATGGGGTGCTTTTATGAGGGGAAAGAAAATCCAAATTTTTTGTGATAACATGGCAGCTTGTATTGTCATAAATTCAGGAAAAGCAAAATGCCCCTTTTTACAAAACTGTTTAAGAGAGCTTTGTTATTGGACAGCACTGTATGATGTTCATTTCAGAGCTGTTCACCTTGAAGGATCTCAGAACAGATTAGCAGACTGTTTGTCTCGTTTTCATTTGGATAATAAATTTGAATACTCCTTTTTCCAGTCATTTCCAAATACATCTGAATTAACTAAATGTTATGTGATTGATGATCATTTCCGTTTCACTCACGATTGGTAGATAGGGATTAATTAATTATTTTTCAGATGAAGATCTTCAACTACTTAAAGGCCAAATGAGACATTCTGCTAAATCGGCCTTTGCTGTGGGCACTCATAAGAATTTAATTATTCAATGGGAAACATTTCTGATGTTTTGTTTACATTTTAAACTTGTTTTTGTACCGGCTTCTTCTTACACTTGTCGGTTGTATGCTCAGTTTTTATCTAGATCATTTAAATCAGTGAATAGCATACGGAATTATATTTCAGGGGTAAAAACTTTGCATGCTTTGTTAGGTTTTGAAACAGATCAGTTCTCTGAATTTTCGTTAGTTCTATTTTTCAGAGGTTTAGCTAGGTTAAATCCTCACTGTGTAAAACAAGCAAACCCAATTACATTGGAAATTCTCATTGGAATTTATAATAGCCTAGATTTTTCAGTTAAAAGTAATGTTGTTTATTGGTGTTTGTTTTTGTTTGCCTTTTTTCTGGTTGCACGAAAATCAAATTTAGTGCCTTCATCAAAACAGGACATAATTGACGGTAAAATGTTACGAAAGGACATGCTTGTGGACCACACAGAATTTTTATTAGTAACATTCAACTGGTCAAAAACCATTCAATTTGGTGAAAGGTTACTTATGAGTCCTTTAGTACGTTTTAAAGATCAACGACTCTGCCCGGTGAAGGCATACAGAGATCTGATAAAATTGGGAATTTCGCATCCTGCAGGAGCTCTTTTTGCTTTACCAGATGGAAATTGTATAACATATTATTTATTTCAAAAAATATTACGAGATTGTATATCTCATTTGAATTTAGATCCAAGTCTTTTTTCTACACACTCTTTTAGGAGAGGTTTTGCTACATTGGCCTTTCAGTCAAATGTTTCTCCCGATAAAATTCAACTTTTAGGCGACTGGAAATCAGACGCTTACAAGTTGTATTTAGAATTATCCTGGAAGGATAAATTAAGCATTTTGAATAATATGTTTGAAAATATGTAATCTCTTTCCAGATGGTCAAGTTCACATCCTGTCAGACTCAATCGCTAAGTATGTCACCGGCATTGACCACACTATTTTGCATGCCTTTCCAGGCATAAACATTTCTCGATTAATGAAAAGAATTGAACGGTTTCCTGAGTTAGTTTACTCTGATTTTACCATTTTACATGTAGGCACTAATGATGTTACTACATTATCAGTAATACAGATTCTTAGTGCTTATAACAATTTGTTCTGTGTCATTTCTAGTCTGTCGCCTACAAAAATTGTGGTTTCTAGTATTCTTCCAAGACCTCTTGACCACAGTAAATATGGTGAAAACGTCAAAGCCATTAATGCAGGTCTGAAGAAGATATGTTCGCAGCGAAAGCTGCAGTTCATACATTCTTTTAGACCATTTTTTAAATTTGGTCAATCTGTAAGAGAGCTATTTGCAGTTAGAGATGGGGGTCTGCACTTGAACTTAGAAGGCACTAGACGTTTAAAGTTGGTTTTTATTAACACTGTGGCACACTTGCTGAAGTAAATTAGGATTACTGTGGATGATTACTATTGTATATTTTTTTTTTATCTTTTTAAAGGAGGTATTTACTCTTTTGGAGATTATTTCGTGGGGCCCTCTTTAATGAAGGTATCTTACTTCATTGGAGGTTGTTTCCGGTGGTAGTAGTAGTACTTGATATTATTTCGGAATAGGGTTGGGGGGAGGGTTAATATTGATCATCCGTGTGTAGTCTGGTTGCTGCGATTGTTCCTAAGTTCTTATTAATTGTTTTGTTGTTTATCATTTCATTTGATTTATGTATTTTTTTGTGTGTGTTTTTCTTATGCTTTAACTGGGGTTGGGGCTTTGTTTTGGCTGTTATAAGTCGGCAGAATATCATATGTATATTGTTCATTTTCATAACTGTTTATTGTTTCATGTATTTACTCTGCTTGCTTATTCTGTTACAGTTTGGTAAATGCTGTTTATATACCAAACTGTGTGTATCTGTGTTTAGGCTTTGTTTAAATGTTGTTAATACATTATTAAGATAAGCCTATATATATTGTACTTTGTAACCGACTGACAAACTATTATATAACTAAAAGTCATATCCATATATTTGTGTTTGTTTGTCTTCTATCTCAAGAGCTTGAGTTTTGCTAATTTGCAGGGTTTTGCGACAATACGTAAAACCAGTTAATTTGCATAATGACAAGTATTTGATTGGCTAATGTCATTTGTATCACTACGCCTCTGTACTTAATGCTTTTCGCGGGAAAATCATGTACAGTATTAGATTGACAGTCGGTTCAATAGGTTAAAATAGAACCCACCAACCCCCCCTTACACTGTTTAAATCTTGATCATGTCATTTATACGTTAATCGCGTTAATGTGTGAAAAATGTCTGTAAGGCTGTTATAAGTCGGCAGAATATCATATGTATATTGTTCATTTTCATAACTGTTTATTGTTTCATGTATTTACTCTGCTTGCTTATTCTGTTACAGTTTGGTAAATGCTGTTTATATACCAAACTGTGTGTATCTGTGTTTAGGCTTTGTTTAAATGTTGTTAATACATTATTAAGATAAGCCTATATATATTGTACTTTGTAACCGACTGACAAACTATTATATAACTAAAAGTCATATCCATATATTTGTGTTTGTTTGTCTTCTATCTCAAGAGCTTGAGTTTTGCTAATTACACCTGAATACATGTCTAAACTTATTATATTTTGAGACATGACACGTTGGCAAAATTTATGGAAAATCTTGTACGTTAGGAGAGTAGTAGAAGTTATTACTGTACTGAATTCGTTCACTCCTAGTGGTATTGCTTTCATTGTATGAAAATTAACTGCAATCGTATGCAGTTTCAGATGTGAAAAGGGCATGTTTTCTTAATTGGCATGACTCGCATTTTTAGTTCATTTTTTTCGGTGACAGCGTCAATCTCTCTCGGGAGGGTTCGATCATCGTTCGGTTCATACCAAAGACATTAAAACTGGTACTAGTGACTTTTTTTTAGACGCTGACAATTATTGGTATATCATTGTTACTGGTGGGCGGGTGTCAGGATAGCAGCAATATTTGAAATTTACCAATGAACCGCCGGGATATGACTGAAATATTGTTGAAAGCGGCATAAAACACATTTCAAACAAACCATGTATCCCACTGAATTGATGTAGCTACATATAATATCATCGAGTATCTTTTTTTAAAATTAACCCTTTCAATCCTGAAATTGGACTTGTCCAGCTTCGTATTTGGTGGCAGTCAACAACAGTTGAGAGCCTGATCAGACGGCCCAGATTAATCTGATGTGAGCGTATGCATACGCACTATGTCTATCTGCTTGCATATGGTATGGACATTGGTGTTACTTCTGGCAAAAAAGTCATATTGGAATAACATGTCGAGAAAAGATTTGAGAACTTTAAGAAAATGTGATAATCAAGTGGGAGACACAATCGCATAACTGAATTATTGTTCCGTTAATTATGGCAGACGACTTTGAAAACAAATAATAGCAGTAAAAAATATTGATTATTTTTATAAATGAAAGAATAATTACAGAATAAAATTTAAACATTTTGCAAGTCATTATCTTTGCAGAGGCATCCGAAAGCTTCTGTTTGAGGATAGTGGTTAATTTCTCATTTTGTCACAATCTTTAGAACTTTTTCAATAATCAACTATCAAAAATAAAGCTTTTCCTTATTTTTGTCTAGATGCATTTACTGTCGCCTGTTGTAGTTTGAATGTGGGAAAGGGCTTGTGTTAATCACCCTCTGTTTTCAGTTGCATAGGTTTATCTCTCCAACACAATTTTAAAATGGATATCTATTTAGCCTTATACAACAATAAATACATACGTCATAAGCATTTGCAAACTATTTCTATAAAACATGTTAATACAGGATGTTTTCATTTCCCATATCTGAGATAATTTCAACGTCTTCAGAACAAGGCGTGTTATTTCAGCTGTTCGGAACGAATAAGAGAGATTGATTGATTGGGGTTTAACGCCGTTTTTAACAATTTCTCAGTTATATCACGGCGGCCAGTTCACCTACTCATGCATTTCCTGATTGAATAAGAGAGAAGCGAGACAAGATCGGTCAAAACGTCTCATTTACATTTTGCAGCGAGTTCTAAAGATTGTTGTTATTTGAATTATGCAAGTGAGCAATGTAGGCACATCTTGGTCTTCTTGTTTAAAAAATAACATTTGGCCTTCTTTTTCGAAATATTTACATCCTGTCTGTTTACACCTTATTTACATGTACTGAACTGCATCTGCTTCCTTTAAGTCATGCTTCAAAATCATGCGCGGCGTCCGTCTTTGATGCTTTGCATCAAAATTCGTCTTGTTCAACATTTAAGGTACAAACGTATAATAGTTTCTTTTATGTGCTGTCTGGAATCCGCTGTTGTCGAGTGGTTAGCGTCGGGGATTTCGAAACCGGGTGTTCCGGGTTCGATCCTCAGTCGCGGCACTACGGTCATGGTGGAGTGCCCTTGGGCAAGGCACATTTTCTAGCCTAGTACTGGTTTGTTTACCCAGGGATCATGAACAAGTGAACTGTCGCCGTGATATAACTGAAATATTGTTGAAAGCGGCGTAAAACCCCAATAAATAAATAAATAAATGTATGTGCTGTCTCCCTATGGACCAATCATTGTTAAGCTCAACGTTCAGGACCAGGTAATACAGTATAGCTATTTATCTTAAGTTAAGTTTAGTTATCATAATAGTGTAGCTGCCTAATAACGGCCGTTTAGCTCAGTTGGTTAGAGCGTCGTGCTAATAACGCGAATGTCGTGGGTTCGACCCCCACAATGGCCAGATTCTTTTATTTTTCTTTATTTTGTGTCTGATTACTGTGACGCCAATATTGTTAACCATTCTTTGGTCTGTTCATACTTAAGACATTATTACTTATAATAATGCGTTCCCTCTTTGACGCTCAGGGTGGCTGGTATAGCATTACGACTGGTGCGCTGGAGTCAGTATAACCGTTCTAGTAGTATTGGAAATTTACCAAGCAAACGCCGAGAAATGACTGATGTTGAAAGAGGCTTAACAAGCGTTCAAACAAACAATGTATTCGGCTGAAACCATTTCAATCCTGAAATTTTAAATTGATCTTGTCCCCCGTGTTACAGTTATACAAACGGTTTTACGACAGGTATATTTCACCTTTAAATCAGATATATTACCTTGAACCCTTCGCACATACAATAGATCTGCAGCAGAGGAGTTTGAAAATATCGGGTAGAAAAAAAGATTTGCCAAAAAGAGAAACAATGTTGCAAAAGAACTAGTTGCATACTAGTAATAATGAAAGAAAATCTTGTTGCATCGCCCTTTCGGTATCGGATAGATGTACATGGGCATACACCTGTTGGGCTACAATTCTAGATTTTATTGAAAGCGAACCATAGTAACGCACACAGTTCAATGACAGGACAATAAGTTCAAGCAATACAGTATAATGATTTATCTAAAGAGCCTTAGTACCCTAACTATATACAATTAAAGCCTTTTTATATTAGGTCTGCCAAAGGGATGAAAGTCAGAAAAACACTTTATATCATCAAGCTCTTTAATCATTAAATTAGCGACCACTTGATCTTGATCAAGATTTAATCAAAGTACTGAAAGTACTGTAGGTTTAATTATGATCGGTTAAGAGGAGATGCAGAAGTGCGTATAGAACTATACATCTAAACTAAAAATCCCCACCATGACAGACAAGTTAAGATACATCAGACCCGAAAGAAATATTTCCAAGATCATAAATTATTGTTGGTCTTGTGGAAATGAATTGACCCCAACTCTGAATATATCATTCAGTCCACATAGTACTTTTTATGCGGGGGATTCAGCTATGCTGAATACCTCCGTATATTGTCATGCCCAGCTTTCAGGAAGTGTAAATTTGTAAAAGAGTTGTGCTGCCCTCTGTTTTTTCAAAATGGACATTTTTTCTTGATTTCACAACAAGCTAAACAGTATGCACATTATACAAAGTAAACATACACAATGTAAAGTTTTAATCTATGAAGTTGTATACATAATTTAGAAATTTAAGTTAGACATAAGGATCTTAAATGCTACTTTTAAATATATGGAAAACGAGTAGCTCAAAAGCTGGTAGTTCAAAAACCTTTTGAGAAAATCCCTGAAATGAAAAATACGGAAATACGGCTGTCGTGCATCGTCAATATTTTCCCTTGTTAACACTCTACAGGCTACATTTTGCATCGGATATTCATGAAAGTTTATCAGAACATTCATCTCCATCAAATCTAGAACAAGTTCGAAACTGGGCCATATGAGGTAAAAAACTAGGTCACTAGGTCAAATTGAAGGAACATTTTTTAACACTCTAGAGGCCACACTTTTAACTTTGTTGAAACTTTATCAGAATGTTTGTCTTGATGACGTAAGTCAAGTTCGAACATGAGTCATGTCGGGTCAAAAAGTAGGTTACCAGGTCAAATTGAAGGAAAAGCCTGTTAACACTCTAGAGGCCGCAATTTTTACTTCAGCAGTTTGACATTTTGTAAGAACGTTTGTATTAATGATTTCTAGGTCAAGTTTAAATATGGATCATATTAAGTCAGAAACTAGGTCACTAGGCCAAAATGAAGGAAAATCTTTTTAATACTATAGAAGCCTCTTTTCTTTACTAAGGCAGCTTGAAATTTGGTCAGAATGTTTATCTAAATGATATCTAGGCCGAGTTCGAATATGGGTTAAGCCGGGTCAAAAACTAGGTCACTAGACTAATTGAATGGAAATTTGTTAACACTTTGGAGGACTTATTTTCAACTTGAGCATGTTGAAACTATCAGAATGTTTGTCTTGATGATATGTACGTCAAGTCCGAACATGGGTTTTGATGTGTCAAAAGGTAGGTCACTATGTCAAATTGAAGGAAAATCTTGTTAACTCTGTAGAAGTATCTTTCTTTGCCTCAGCAGCTTGAAATTTGGTCAGAATTCTATCGAAATGATATCTAGGTCAAGTTTGAATATGGGTCATGCTTTCAGTACTTTGATTTAATTATCGTATTACCCAATTAATCTACGGAAATCTCACCAGGAACATTCATGAGAGTACAGTGCCTTCTTATTAATTGACTGTACTGAACCAACCGATGCATTCAGAGTAATCTATTAATACAATATATTAATGTTTTCAATGGTAAATATACACTTAGAAGTGTTATCTACCAAAACAGTTGTGTTTCGAATGATTTTCTGGTTGTTCATCATCAGTATTATTCTTTACTTTAAGTGTATGTTAAACGAAATCTGCAAGCTTCTATTTTGACAGGAACGTTGTATGAAAATGAACTAATTTATATAAAAAGGCATAAACAAAAAACAATATAATAATGTACAAAAGAGTTTTGCATCTCCAAAATAGAGGGCAAGAGTGGCCCTGAATCGATAGCGTGATAGCTATGTAGAATATGTGTAACTGCTAATATCGGAGAAAATTTAATTAAGAGCGTGAATGAAACTGCTAGGAGTGGACACTGTAAAAAAGGACATTTGTTATGATATTAAATCTTTGACATTACGACTGACTGGCTGGTGTCAGGATAAATGGACCTGTAGTACTGGTAACTTAACCAGGAAACGCCGTGATATAACTGAACAAGTGTTGAAAGCGGCGTAAAACACCAAAAACAATCAATCGTTCAATCAATTAAATATTTGAACAGTTCGTAAGAGGACCGCGAAAGTAACTTTCCCGTGAACATTGGTTTATATCAGTCCAATAGTTTGGGAGGACATTTTGTTTAAAGCTAAATGTTCAGACTCCTGTTAACATATTATATCAGATAAAGGGTAAATGAATACCCAACTGATACCTGGAGCAAATCGTCCAGATCTCGTAATTTGCTTGCAGCAACAGGAAATGTATTATGAGATAAAAATTAACATATGCATTGTCCCATATACACCAATCAGAAAATATGTTACTTTGGTATTAATTTGTTTTCTAATACTAATCTTTTCAACTTATTCTAATTCTGAATTAGAAAAAAGATCCCTACGTGAACATTTATCAAATTTATCAAATTATGTTTTGATAACACAAATCACAATTTCGATAGAATAAAAAGAAGATGGACATCGTTATATCTAATAATAATAAATCATAACAATTATGTTATATTATACATGAATATGTATATGCATCTTAGGGAAAATGTCCGCATACGAAATAAGGATCATCTGGTAGCGTGGCCGAGCGGTCTAAGGCGCTGGTTTTAGGCACCAGTCTCTTCGGAGGCGTGGGTTCGAATCCCACCGCTGCCAATTACTTTTTGTCGTTATTTATTCATTCATTTTTGCATGAAATGAAATAAACGTATTCTCGTCTGTTGATTTGAAGTCTTTAGTGAAGACTAATTTATATTATTACAAATATATAAAAGTTCTCCCTTTGAAGCGAATCTTTGTAAAGCGCTAAGTTCATGGACAGGTTAATCTTTCAAACAATACAGTATTATTATCTAGCTTAGCTAGATATCAATATTTATATAATTTATTTATTTGGACCAACGGCCGATTAGCTCAGTTGGTTAGAGCGTCTTGCTAATAACGCGAATGGCCATATTATTTTATTTGACTTTATTTGAGGGCCTGAGCCGGAGCTATACCGCAGCACAAATTTGGCGAGTTTCGGGGAGCAGTATTTGCACGGCAGCGCAACGGTATCATATTGCTAGGAACGGTAGTACAACGTCGAGACTTCGGCTAATAAACGACGGTATGAAATTTTGAACTGGCTCAACATTTTCCGCCGTCGCGCTGCCGTTGCGAGCAACAGGACTACATAGCAGTATAACGGCTGTACTCCGGTATCGCTTCGTTAATGTCGGTAGAGCACCGTTATATATCGGTAGCTATTCAGTGGCCTCAATGTGTACCGTACTGATACAGATGTGATACCGTATTCCTGCCGATGTACTAACGATGTTCTACCGTTCTAAGCGATGCGCAACGGTATCACTCCGCTATAGCTCCGGTCAACGGTGGTACATCGGTAGAACAACGGCGGCGCTCGGTATAACATCAGCGGCGCCTCGGTATAACATCGGCGGCGTATCGGTAACACTAAGTGACAGAAAAGTGGTATTCGGTAGAACATCGGCTCTTACAGGTAGGACGACAGTATAACAGCGGTTTCACAACGGGAACGCCGATACTACATCGGTATTTCTACAGCCAATTGTAATTTTCCAAGTGCTTTCTCGACGCAGCTTTGTCATTTTCTCGACGTTGTTAATTGTGTGCTCCGGTTTAGTCC
This sequence comes from Serripes groenlandicus, assembly GCA_031761405.1. Classification (NCBI taxonomy): domain Eukaryota; kingdom Metazoa; phylum Mollusca; class Bivalvia; order Cardiida; family Cardiidae; genus Serripes; species Serripes groenlandicus. The sequence continues at coordinate 594,429 of JASEVX010000102.1, forward strand.
CAGCGAGGTTCATCGGTAGTGTGTGACAGGCCCTTTCGATCTGACGACTTTAACACCAATCTTGTAAACTCAGTGCCGAGCCCCGGTAGCTCAGTCGGTAGCGACGCGGGCTGTCAATCCAGGGGTTGTGAGTTCGAATCCACGGCCACAACAGATAAAAGAAATTATATGAAATAATATCTATGGTATTGCTTTCATTGCATGGAAATTAACTGCAATCATATGCACAGTTTCAGATGTAAAAAGGGCACGTGTTCTTGATTGACATGACTCGCAGGTCATTTTTAGTTGTACCAGCAGTTCCGTACCTATATGAAAAGGGCACGTTTTCTTGATTGGCATGCCTCGCAGGTCAGTATTAGTTTTACCTGCAGTGCCATACCTATATGTTTTAACTTACGGGCAAAGATCGAAGTGGGCTAGGATTAAATGTTATTGGGTACTGAAAGACAACATGGGTTCCTTCGAATATGTTTGGTTTCTTTAAGGTCAATGCTACATTGTTAGCACAATGTTAGTTCATATTCAATATGACATGTCTCTTGCCGTACGGACGTTCTGATACCATGAGTGCTTTCAACGCTTTGATAAAAATCATATTTTAGAATTTTCATTTATCAGCCAGGTCCAATTAATGAGGGTTTCAAAAAATTACCTCCCTTCAATTTTATTTAAAATCAAATTAAATTGATCAAGTGATCGGAAATTCTGGTTGATGTCATTAAAAAATATAATGAAAACTACATGATCATTTATATTTGTTCTATAATCTAAACTGATGAAATACAAGGATAAGTCAAATAAACTTCATTTTGCTACTTAACACCTGAATACATGTCTTAATATGGTATATATTAGATGTTGGGACGTTGAACGATAGCAAAAATTATGGAAAATCTTGCACGTTAGGAGAGTAGTAGAAGTTGCTACTGTACTGAATTCGTACACTCATAGTTTTATAGAACGCTTTCTCTCGGGAACGCGTGCAATTATCAACAGAAGCGTGGATTCACATGTAATACATTTATTTACTTAACTTTACTTACAGATCAGCTCCCGATATAAATCTACATAAATCAATGTACCCAACAGATACATGAAATGATATAACATAATGTCTATGGTATTGCATGGAAATTAACTGCAATCGTATTCACAGTTTCAGATGTGAAAAGGGCACGTGTTCTTGATTGGCATGACTCGCAGGTCATTTTTAGTTCTACCAGCAGTTCCATACCTATATGTTTGAAAAGGGCACGTGTTCTTGATTGGCATGCGAGTCATTTTTAGTTCTACCAGCAGTTCCATAACTATATGTTTGAAAAGGGCACGTTTTCTTGATTGGCATGACTCGCAGGTTAGTTTTAGTTCTACCAGCAGTTCCATACCTATATGTTTGAAAATGGTACGTTTTCTTGATTGGCATGAGTCGCAGGTCAGTTTTAGTTCTACCAGCAGTTCTATACCTATATGTTTGAAAATGGTACGTTTTCTTCATTGGCATGAGTCGCAGGTCAGTTTTAGTTCTACCTGCAGTTCCATACCTATATGTTTGAAAAGGGCACGTTTTCTTGATTGGCATGAGTCGCAGGTCAGTTTTAGTTATACCTGCAGTTCCATACCTATATGTTTTAACATACGAACAAAGCCCCAAGTGGGCTAGGATTAAATGTTATTGATTACTAAAAGACAACTTGTGTTCCTTCAAATACATTTGGTTTCTTTAAGGTAAATGCTACATTGTTAGCACAATGTTAGTTCATATTCAATATGACATGTCTCTTGCCTTACGGACGTTCTGATACCACGAGTGCTTTCAACGCTTTGATCAAAATCATATTTTAGAATTACCGTTTACCAGTCAAGTCCAATACATGAGGGTTCGCAAAGAATTACCTCCCTTCAACTTTAAAGTCAAATGTAGATGTATAAACGATCGGATAATTTGGTTTATATCGTTCAAAATATATGATGAAAAGTACATGATAACAAATATCTTTTCTAAAATCTAAAATGTTGAAATACAAGGATAAGTCAAATAAACTTCATGTTGACACTTAACACCTGAATACATGTCTAAACTTAGTATAGATTAGATTTTGGGACCTTATACGTTGACAAAAATTATGGAAAATCGTGTTCGTTAGGAGAGTAGTAGAAGTTACTACTGTACTGAATTCGTACACTCCTAATTTTATAGAACGATTTCTCTTGGGAACGCGTGCAATTATCAACAGAAGCATGGATTCATATGTAATACATTTATTTACTTAACTTTACTTACAGATCAGCTCCCGATATAAATCTACATAAATCAATGTACCCAACAGATACATGAAATGATATAACATAATGTCTATTTAATTTTACCTACAGTGCAGCTCCCGATAAAAGTCTACATGAATCAATTATTGTGTATCCAACTGATTCAACAAATGATAAGAAATAATATCTATGGTTTTGCTTTCATTACATGGAAATAACTGCAATCGTATGCACAGTTTCAGATGTGAAAATGGCACGTTTCTTGATTGGCATGACTCGCAGGTCATTTCAGGTTCTACCAGCAGTTCCTTATCTATATGTTTGAACAGGGCACGTTTTCTAGATGGGCATGCCTCGCAGGTCAGTATTAGTTCTACCTGCAGTGCCATACCTATATGGTTTATCTTACGGGCAAAGATCGAAGTGGGCTAGGATTAAATGTTATTGGTTACTGAAAGAGAACATGGGTTCCTTCAAATATGTTTGGTTTCTTTAAGGTCAATGCTACATTGTTAGCACAATGTTAGTTCATATTCAATATGACATGTCTCTTGCCGTACGTACGTTCTGATACCAAGAGTGCTTTCAGCGCTTTGATGAAAATCATATTTTATAATTTTCATTTACCAGCCAGGTCCAATTAATGAGGTTTTCAAAAAATTACCTCCCTTCAATTTTATTAAAAATCAAATTAAATTGATCAAGTGATCGGAAATTCTGGTTGATGTCATTAAACAATATAATGAAAACTACATGATCATTTATATTTGTTCTATAATCTAAACTGATGAAATACAAGTATAAGTCAGATAAACTTCATTTTGATACTTAACACCTGAATACATGTTTTAATATGGTATATATTAGATGTTGGGACTTTTGACGATATCAAAAATTATGGAAAATCTTGCACATTAGGCGAGTAGTAGAAGTTGCTACTGTACTGCATTCGTACACTCCTAGTTTTATAGAATGCTTTCCCTCGGGAACGCGTGCAATTACCAACAGAAGCATGGATTAACAGTCACACGTAATACATTTATTTACTTAATTTTACGTACAGATCAGCTCCCGATATAAATCTACATAAATCAATCAGTGTGTACCCTACAGATACATTAAATGATATAAAATAATATCTATGATATTGCTTTAATTGCATGGAACTTAACTGCAATCGTATGCACAGTTTCAGATGTGGAAAGGGCACGTCTTCTTGATTGGCATGACTCGCAGGTCATTTTAAGTTCTACCAGCAGTTCCATACCTATATGTTTGAAAAGGGCACGTTTTCTTGATTGGCATGAGTCGCAGGTCAGTTTTAGTTATACCTGCAGTTCCATACCTATATGTTTAAACATACGAACAAAGCCCCAAGTCACGAAGTGGGCTAGGATTAAATGTTATTGATTACTAAAAGACAACTTGTGTTCCTTCAAATACATTTGGTTTCTTTAAGGTCCATGATACATTGTTAGAACAATGTTAGTTCATATTTAATATGACATGTCTCTTGCCTTACGGACGTTCTGATACCACGAGTGCTTTCAACGCTTTGATAAAAATCATATTTTAGAAATACCGTTTACCAGTCAAGTTCAATACATGAGAGTTCACAAAGAATTACCTCCCTTCAACTTTAAAGTCAAATATAATTGTATAAATGATCGGATAATCTGGTTTATATCGTTCAAGAAATATGATGAAAAGTACATGATAACAATTCTTTTTTCTAAAATCTAAAATGTTGAAATACAAGGATAAATAAACTTCATGTTGACACTTAACACCTGAATACATGTCTAAACTAAGTATGAATTAGATGTTGGAACCAGATACAAGGCAAAAATTATGGAAAATCTTGTACGCTAGGAGAGTAGTAGAAGGTACTAAGTACTGTACTGAATTCGTACACTCCTAGTTTTATAGAACGCTTTCTCTTGGGAACGCGTGCAATTACCAACAGACACATGGGTTAACAGTCACATGCAATACATTTATTCACTTGATTTTTATCTACACTGCAGCTCCCGATATAAGTCTACATAATCAATTATGGTGTATCCAACAGATAAAACAAATGATATGAAATAATATCTATGGTTTTGCTTTCATTGCATGGAAATAACTGCAATCGTATGCACAGTTTCAGATGTGAAAATGGCACGTTTCTTGATTGGCATGACTCGCAGGTCATTTCAGGTTCTACCAGCAGTTCCTTATATATATGTTTGAAAAGGGCACGTTTTCTAGATGGGCATGCCTCGCAGGTCAGTATTAGTTCTACCTGCAGTGCCATACCTATATGGTTTATCTTACGGGCAAAGATCGAAGTGGGCTAGGATTAAATGTTATTGGTTACTGAAAGAGAACATGGGTTCCTTCAAATATGTTTGGTTTCTTTAAGGTCAATGCTACATTATTAGCACAATGTTAGTTCATATTCAATATGACATGTCTCTTGCCATACGGACGTTCTGCTACCAATGGTGCTTTCAGCGCTTTGATGAAAATCATATTTTAGAATTTTTATTTACCAGCCAGGTTCAATAAATGAGGGTTTGAAAAAAATTACCTCCCTTCAATTTTATTAAAAGTCAAATTAAATTGTACAAGTGATCGGAAATTCTTGTTGATGTCATTAAAAATATAATGAAAACTACATGATCATTTATATTTGTTCTATAATCTAAAATGATGAAATAAATACAAGGCTAAGTCAAATAAACTTCATTTTGATACTTAACCCCTGAATACATGTCTTAATATGGTATATAATAGATGTTGGGACTTCGAACGATAGCAACAATTATGGAAAATCTTGCACTTTAGGAGAGTAGTAGAAGTTGCTACTGTACTAAATTCGTACACTCCTAGTTTTATAGAACGCTTTCCCTCGGGAACGCGTGCATTTACCAACAGAAGCATAGATTTACTTAACTTTACGTACAGTCCATCTCCCTAAATAAATCTACATAAATCAATCATTGTGTACCCAACAGATACATTAAATTATACCAAATAATATCTATGGTATTGCTTTCATTGCATAGAACTTAACTGCAATCGTATGCACAGTTTCAGATGTGGAAAGGGCACGTTTTCTTAAGTGGCATGACTCGCAGGTCATTTTTAGATTGACCAGCAGTTCCATACCTATATGTTTGAAAAGGGCACGTTTTCTTGATTGGCATGAGTCGCAGGTCAGTTTTAGTTCTACCAGCAGTTGCATACATATATGTTTGAAAAGGGCACGTTTTCTTGATTGGCATAAGTCGCAGGTCAGTTATAGTTCTACCAGCAGTTCCATACATATATGTTTAAAAGGGCACGTTTTCTTGATTGGCATGAGTCGCAGGTCATTTTTAGTTCTACCAGCAGTTCCATACCTATATGTTTGAAAATGGTACGTTTTCTTGATTGGCATGAGTCGCAGGTCAGTTTTAGTTCTACCTGCAGTTCCATACCTATATGTTTGAAAATGGTACGTTTTCTTGATTGGCATGAGTCGCAGGTCAGTTTTAGTTCTACCTGCAGTTCCATACCTATATGTTTGAAAAGGGCACGTTTTCTTGATTGGCATGACTCGCAGGTTAGTTTTAGTTCTACCTGCAGTTCCATACCTATATGTTTGAAAAGGACACGTTTTCTTGATTGGCATGAGTCGCACGTCATTTTTAGTTCTACCTGCAGTTCCATACCTATATGTTTTAACATACGAACAAAGACCCAAGTGGGCTGGGATTAAATGTTATTGGTTACTAAAAGACAAATTGTGTTCCTTCAAATACATTTGGTTTCTTTAAGGTCAATGCTACATTGTTAGCACAATGTTAGTTCATATTCAATATGACATGTCTCTTGACTTACGGACGTTCTGATACCACGAGTGCTTTCAACGCTTTGATAAAAATCATATTTTAGAATTTTCATTTACCAGCCAGGTCCAATTAATGAGGTTTTCAAAACAATTACCTCCCTTCAATTTTATTTAAAATCAAATTAAATTGATCAAGTGATCGGAAATTCTGGTTGATGTCATTAAAAAATATAATGAAAACTACATGATTATTTATATTTGTTCTATAATCTAAACTGATGAAATACAAGGATAAGTCAAATAAACTTCATTTTGCTACTTAACACCTGAATACATGTCTTAATATGGTATATATCAGATGTTGGGACGTTGAACGATAGCAAAAATTATGGAAAATCTTGCACGTTAGGAGATTAGTAGAAGTTGCTACTGTACTGAATTCGTACACTCCTAGTTTTATAGAACGCTTTCCCTCGGGAACGCGTGCAATTATCAACAGAAGCATGGATTCATATGTAATACATTTATTTACTTAACTTTACTTACAGATCAGCTCCCGATATAAATCTACATAAATCAATGTACCCAACAGATACATGAAATGATATAACATAATGTCTATGGTATTGCATGGAAATTAACTGCAATCGTATTCACAGTTTCAGATGTGAAAAGGGCACGTGTTCTTGATTGGCATGACTCGCAGGTCATTTTTAGTTCTACCAGCAGTTCCATACCTATATGTTTGAAAAGGGCACGTTTTCTTGATTGGCATGACTCGCAGGTCAGTTTTAGTTCTACCAGCAGTTCCATACCTATATGTTTGAAAAGGACACGTTTTCTTGATTGTCATGAGTCGCAGGTCAGTTTTAGTTCTACCAGCAGTTTCATACCTATATGTTTGAAAAGGACACGTTTTCTTGATTGGCATGACTCGCAGGTTAGTTTTAGTTCTACCAGCAGTTCCATACCTATATGTTTGAAAAGGGCACGTTTTCTTGATTGGCATGAGTCGCACGTCATTTTTAGTTCTACCTGCAGTTCCATACCTATATGTTTTAACATACGAACAAAGACCCAAGTGGGCTGGGATTAAATGTTATTGGTTACTAAAAGACAAATTGTGTTCCTTCAAATACATTTGGTTTCTTTAAGGTCAATGCTACATTGTTAGCACAATGTTAGTTCATATTCAATATGACATGTCTCTTGACTTACGGACGTTCTGATACCACGAGTGCTTTCAACGCTTTGATAAAAATCATATTTTAGAATTTTCATTTACCAGCCAGGTCCAATTAATGAGGTTTTCAAAACAATTACCTCCCTTCAATTTTATTTAAAATCAAATTAAATTGATCAAGTGATCGGAAATTCTGGTTGATGTCATTAAAAAATATAATGAAAACTACATGATCATTTATATTTGTTCTATAATCTAAACTGATGAAATACAAGGATAAGTCAAATAAACTTCATTTTGCTACTTAACACCTGAATACATGTCTTAATATGGTATATATTAGATGTTGGGACGTTGAACGATAGCAAAAATTATGGAAAATCTTGCACGTTAGGAGAGTAGTAGAAGTTGCTACTGTACTGAATTCGTACACTCCTAGTTTTATAGAACACTTTCCCTCGGGAACGCGTGCAATTATCAACAGAAGCATGGATTCATATGTAATACATTTATTTACTTAACTTTACTTACAGATCAGCTCCCGATATAAATCTACATAAATCAATGTACCCAACAGATACATGAAATGATATAACATAATGTCTATGGTATTGCATGGAAATTAACTGCAATCGTATTCACAGTTTCAGATGTGAAAAGGGCACGTGTTCTTGATTGGCATGACTCGCAGGTCATTTTTAGTTCTACCAGCAGTTCCATACCTATATGTTTGAAAAGGGCACGTTTTCTTGATTGGCATGTTTTAGTTCTACCAGCAGTTCCATACCTATATGTTTGAAAATGGTACGTTTTCTTGATTGGCATGAGTCGCAGGTCAGTTTTAGTTCTACCTGCAGTTCCATACCTATATGTTTGAAAAGGGCACGTTTTCTTGATTGGCATGAGTCGCAGGTCAGTTTTAGTTCTACCTGCAGTTCCATACCTATATGTTTTAACATACGAACAAAGCCCCAAGTGGGCTAGGATTAAATGTTATTGATTACTAAAAGACAACTTGTGTTCCTTCAAATACATTTGGTTTCTTTAAGGTAAATGCTACATTGTTAGCACAATGTTAGTTCATATTCAATATGACATGTCTCTTGCCTTACGGACGTTCTGATACCACGAGTGCTTTCAACGCTTTGATCAAAATCATATTTTAGAATTACCGTTTACCAGTCAAGTCCAATACATGAGGGTTCGCAAAGAATTACCTCCCTTCAACTTTAAAGTCAAATGTAGATGTATAAACGATCGGATAATTTGGTTTATATCGTTCCAAAAATATGATGAAAAGTACATGATAACAAATATTTTTTCTAAAATCTAAAATGTTGAAATACAAGGATAAGTCAAATAAACTTCATGTTGACACTTAACACCTGAATACATGTCTAAACTTAGTATAAATTAGATTTTGGGACCATTTATGGAAAATCTTGTATGTTAGGTACTACTGTACTGAATTTGTACACTCCTAGTGTTATTGCTTTCATTGCATGTAAATTAACTGCAATCGTATGCACAGTTTCAGATGTGAAAAGGGCACGTTTTCTTGATCGGCATGACTCTCAGTACATTTGTAGTTCATGTTTTGCGGTGAGAGCGTCCATCTCTCTCGGGAGCGTTCGATCATCGTTCGGTTCATACCAAAGACATTAAAACTGGTACTAGTGACTTTCTTTTTTGAAGCTGACAATTGCTGGTATATCATTGTTACTGGTGGCCGGTGTCAGGATAGCCGTACCAGAAAGTTATCAATGAAACGCCGGGATATGACTGAAATATTGTTGAAAGCGGCATAACACACATTTCCATTAAACAATGTATCCCACTGAATTTATGTAGCTACATATAGTTTCATCGAATATCTTTTTTAAAATTAACCCTTTCAATCCTGAATTTAAAAATTGGACTTGTCCAGCTTCGTATTTAGTTTAAACATATTTTATTGCCATATAAAATTATTTAACATTATACATTGTACAGGTATATCATATACTATTATAGGTAAAAGGGTCTGGCCACAAGTTCTCACAATATTATATACGTAGAAGCTTCGTATTTGGTAACAGTCAACAACAGTTTAGACCCTGATCAGATGGCCCAGATTAATCGGCTGGCCTGGTTCTATAGATAGGGGCTTCGTGCTTCTATACTGGTGGTACAGGCTTTACATAATCCATCAAAGGGTTAATAATTTTCTATATATTAATACACGGTGATCTAAACCTTTCCCACATACAATAAATGTGCAGGATCTTGACAAATTGTTAACAGTCTTTAGAGGCTAAATTATATTTATTGAAGAGAGTTGAAAACATTGCGACAGAAGGAAAAATTGCTCGTTTCTCCTTTTGTCACAATGTTTTCAAACATTCGTATTCTACAGAGGCGTCAGAAAGCGTCTGTATGTGGTTAAGGGTTAATAAATCCGGGACGGATGGGAGTTAATTGTAACTTAGTTTCGTTACTGTTACAATGCACTCGTCACAGATACAATTAGATAAGAAATCATTTCTTTTAGTGACCAGTGCATTGTTTTACAGTAACAGGAAAAGTATTACTCGGTAAAATTAACATATGCCTGCACATCAGCTGATACTACTAATACAGTAGTCCCTGGTATCAGGTCAATATTATAGGTTATTGACCCTGTACTGTGAAATCATCGTTGGACCGAGTTCTTTGGTTGACGTTGCCGAGCTTGCGAGGTTACGTTCGCCAAAGAACGAGGTCCAACGATGGTTTCACAGTACAGGGTCAATAACCTTTTTATTGCATACTTTCATATTGTAAACTATTTGCTTTACGTTGTGGAGTTTTTTTTTTTATTATCTATAATTGATAAATCTGCTTCCGAATTAGAAACAAACTGTTTGTTTACATAAGTAGTAATTTTTGTACAAATGCCGTTTGAATTATAACGGTGACGTAATTTTTTTAAATGACGTCATGCACGTGCATAACCAACATTTTAGACGCGCGTTTTAGCCTGTTTTCATGTCAAAAACGTACGGTTAGCATGAGACAGTAAGAAATTGTCCATGATCAATATATTAGAATTTAACATTACAAAGTCCCGTGAGGTTTAACAATGATATTTAGGTCAGCTATATTTGTTTACATAACAAAAGTAGTCCCTAGCATGTTAATTATGCAGAATTTTCGCACGTCCTTATCTACGGTCATGATCACTCCTTGACAGCGGTCATGATCGAAAAGTCATGACCACTTTCTTCAATGCAAAGTGAACGGGACAATATGAAAGTAAACCGTTCACATGCTCGTGCTTCCTGGGTGATTCAACCCAGCTATGCGTTAGGACTGAAAACAGTGTGGAACGAGGAGCCATTGCTAATCATGATTTCAAAGGTCGCTTTGTTTGTATTGTTGGTTGTTTTACGCCGTTTTCAACATCATGTATGTCAAATCACACGCACTGTTCACATACGCATGCGTCCTGGGTGATTCAACCCAGCTACTCAATAGTACTGAACACACTGTGACAAAGGTAGCAATTGCCCGTCCTGCTTTCAGAAGTCGTTTTGTTGGTATTGTTGGGTGTTTTAAGCCGATTTCCACATCATTCAAGTCATACCACCCCGTCAGTTCACACACTCGTGATTCCTGGGTGAATCAACCCAGCTATGCAATAGACCTGAACACATTGTGGCAAGAGAAGCAATTGCCCGCCATGCTTTAAAATGTCGTTTTGTTTGCATTGTATGGGTTTTGATCTTGGAAGCGAGTTGTTCCATGACTAAATAAGTGTGGAAAGTGGCATAAAGTATAGGCATGTGGGAAAGGGTTAGAATCTGTTCACGGGTCTTCGCACCTCTGCAGGCCAAATCCCTTTCGGCGGTACAGTGAACGATTTTCCCATAACCCCGTTCCCACATGCATACACTCCCTACAAATGAACTATCGAAAACATTGTGGTAAAAACAGCCATTGCTCATCATGTTTTCAAAGGTCGTTTTGCTTGCATTGTTGGGTTTTTTAGGCCGTTTTAAACAGCATTTATGTTAAATACCCCCTCACTGCTCGCACACACATGCTTCCTGGGTGAATCAACCAATCTACGCGATAAGACTGAAAGCAGTGCGGTATAAGGAGCCATTGCTCGTCATGTTTTCAAAGGTCGTTTTGAGTGCACTGTACGGAGTTTTAGGCCGTTTTCAACAGCATTTATGTCCAATCACTCTCACAGTTCACAAACTCATGGGATGGGACCTGGGAGAATCAACCCAGCTATGCGTTAGGACTGAAGACAGTAGGAAAGATGAGCCATTGCTAAGCATGATTTCAAAGGTCGTTTCGTTTGTATTGTTGGGTGTTTTACGCCGTTTTCAACATCATATATGTCAAATCGCACGCACTGTTCACATGCTCGTGCTTCCTGGGTGATTCAACCCAGCTATGCGTTAGGACTGAAAACAGTGTGGAACGAGGAGCCATTGCTAATCATGATTTCAAAGGTCGCTTTGTTTGTATTGTTGGTTGTTTTACGCCGTTTTCAACATCATGTATGTCAAATCACACGCACTGTTCACATACGCATGCGTCCTGGGTGATTCAACCCAGCTACTCAATAGTACTGAACACACTGTGACAAAGGTAGCAATTGCCCGTCCTGCTTTCAGAAGTCGTTTTGTTGGTATTGTTGGGTGTTTTAGGCCGATGTCCACATCATTCAAGTCATACCACCCCGTCAGTTCACACACTCGTGATTCCTGGGTGAATCAACCCAGCTATGCAATAGACCTGAACACATTGTGGCAAGAGAAGCAATTGCCCGCCATGCTTTAAAATGTCGTTTTGTTTGCATTGTATGGGTTTTGATCTTGGAAGCGAGTTGTTCCATGACTAAATAAGTGTGGAAAGTGGCATAAAGTATAGGCATGTGGGAAAGGGTTAGAATCTGTTCACGGGTCTTCGCACCTCTGCAGGCCAAATCCCTTTCGGCGGTACAGTGAACGATTTTCTCATAACCCCGTTCCCACATGCATACACTCCCTACAAATGAACTATCGAAAACATTGTGGTAAAAACAGCCATTGCTCATCATGTTTTCAAAGGTCGTTTTGCTTGCATTGTTGGGTTTTTTAGGCCGTTTTAAACAGCATTTATGTTAAATACCCCCTCACTGCTCGCACACACATGCTTCCTGGGTGAATCAACCAATCTACGCGATAAGACTGAAAGCAGTGTGGTATAAGGAGCCATTGCTCGTCATGTTTTCAAAGGTCGTTTTGAGTGCACTGTACGGAGTTTTAGGCCGTTTTCAACAGCATTTATGTCCAATCACTCTCACAGTTCACAAACTCATGGGATGGGACCTGGGAGAATCAACCCAGCTATGCGTTAGGACTGAAGACAGTAGGAAAGATGAGCCATTGCTAAGCATGATTTCAAAGGTCGTTTCGTTTGTATTGTTGGGTGTTTTACGCCGTTTTCAACATCATATATGTCAAATCGCACGCACTGTTCACATGCTCGTGCTTCCTGGGTGATTCAACCCAGCTATGCGTTAGGACTGAAAACAGTGTGGAACGAGGAGCCATTGCTAATCATGATTTCAAAGGTCGCTTTGTTTGTATTGTTGGTTGTTTTACGCCGTTTTCAACATCATGTATGTCAAATCACACGCACTGTTCACATACGCATGCGTCCTGGGTGATTCAACCCAGCTACTCAATAGTACTGAACACACTGTGACAAAGGTAGCAATTGCCCGTCCTGCTTTCAGAAGTCGTTTTGTTGGTATTGTTGGGTGTTTTAGGCCGATTTCCACATCATTCAAGTCATACCACCCCGTCAGTTCACACACTCGTGATTCCTGGGTGAATCAACCCAGCTATGCAATAGACCTGAACACATTGTGGCAAGAGAAGCAATTGCCCGCCATGCTTTAAAATGTCGTTTTGTTTGCATTGTATGGGTTTTGATCTTGGAAGCGAGTTGTTCCATGACTAAATAAGTGTGGAAAGTGGCATAAAGTATAGGCATGTGGGAAAGGGTTAGAATCTGTTCACGGGTCTTCGCACCTCTGCAGGCCAAATCCCTTTCGGCGGTACAGTGAACGATTTTCCCATAACCCCGTTCCCACATGCATACACTCCCTACAAATGAACTATCGAAAACATTGTGGTAAAAACAGCCATTGCTCATCATGTTTTCAAAGGTCGTTTTGCTTGCATTGTTGGGTTTTTTAGGCCGTTTTAAACAGCATTTATGTTAAATACCCCCTCACTGCTCGCACACACATGCTTCCTGGGTGAATCAACCAATCTACGCGATAAGACTGAAAGCAGTGTGGTATAAGGAGCCATTGCTCGTCATGTTTTCAAAGGTCGTTTTGAGTGCACTGTACGGAGTTTTAGGCCGTTTTCAACAGCATTTATGTCCAATCACTCTCACAGTTCACAAACTCATGGGATGGGACCTGGGAGAATCAACCCAGCTATGCGTTAGGACTGAAGACAGTAGGAAAGATGAGCCATTGCTAAGCATGATTTCAAAGGTCGTTTCGTTTGTATTGTTGGGTGTTTTACGCCGTTTTCAACATCATATATGTCAAATCGCACGCACTGTTCACATGCTCGTGCTTCCTGGGTGATTCAACCCAGCTATGCGTTAGGACTGAAAACAGTGTGGAACGAGGAGCCATTGCTAATCATGATTTCAAAGGTCGCTTTGTTTGTATTGTTGGTTGTTTTACGCCGTTTTCAACATCATGTATGTCAAATCACACGCACTGTTCACATACGCATGCGTCCTGGGTGATTCAACCCAGCTACTCAATAGTACTGAACACACTGTGACAAAGGTAGCAATTGTCCGTCCTGCTTTCAGAAGTCGTTTTGTTGGTATTGTTGGGTGTTTTAGGCCGATTTCCACATCATTCAAGTCATACCACCCCGTCAGTTCACACACTCGTGATTCCTGGGTGAATCAACCCAGCTATGCAATAGACCTGAACACATTGTGGCAAGAGAAGCAATTGCCCGCCATGCTTTAAAATGTCGTTTTGTTTGCATTGTATGGGTTTTGATCTTGGAAGCGAGTTGTTCCATGACTAAATAAGTGTGGAAAGTGGCATAAAGTATAGGCATGTGGGAAAGGGTTAGAATCTGTTCACGGGTCTTCGCACCTCTGCAGGCCAAATCCCTTTCGGCGGTACAGTGAACGATTTTCCCATAACCCCGTTCCCACATGCATACACTCCCTACAAATGAACTATCGAAAACATTGTGGTAAAAACAGCCATTGCTCATCGTTCTTTGGCGAACGTAGCCTCGCAAGCTCGGCAACGTCAACCAAAGAACTCGGTCCGACGATGATTTCACAGTACAGGGTCAATAACCTTTTTATTGCATACTTTCATATTGTAAACTATTTGCTTTACGTTGTGGAGGTTTTTTTTATTATCTAGAATTGATAAATCTGCTTCCGAATTAGAAACAAACTGTTTGTTTACATAAGTAGTAATTTTTGTGCAAATGCCGTTTGAATTATAACGGTGACGTAATTATTTTAAATGACGTCATGCACGTGCATAACCAACATTTTAGACGCGCGTTTTAGACTGTTAATCACCCTCTATTTTCAGTTGCATAGGTTTATCTCTCCAACACAATTTTAAAATGGATATCTATATAGCCTTATACAAGAATAAGTACATACGTCATAAGAATTTGCAAACTATTTCTATAAAACATGTTAATACAGGATGTTTTCATTTCCCATATCTGAGATAATTTCAAAACGTCTTCAGAACAAGGCGTGTTATTTCAGCTGCTCGGAAAGAATAGGAGAGAAGCGAGACAAGTTCTGTCAAAACGTCTCATTTACATTGTGCAGCGAATTCTGATTTTTTTTTATAAAGATTGTAGGCAAGTGAGCAATATAGGCACATCTTGGTCTTCTTGTTTAAAATAAAGGAACATTTGGCATTCTTTTTTTAAATAATTACATCCTGTCTGTTTACACGTTATTTGCATGTACTGAACTGCATCTGCTTCCTTTAAGTCATGCTTCAAAATCATGCGCGGCGTCCGTCTTTGATGCTTTGCATCAAAATTCGTCTTGTTCAACATTTAAAGTACAAACGTATAATAGTTAGTTTTGTGTGCTGTCTCCCTATGGAGCCAATCATTGTTAAGCTCAAAGTTCAGGACCAGGTATATTGTTTCAAACAATACAGTATAGCTATTTATCTTAAGTAAAGTTTAGTTATCATAATAGTGTAGCTGCATAATAACGGCCGTTTAGCTCAGTTGGTTAGAGCGTCGTGCTAATAACGCGAATGTCGTGGGTTCGACCCCCACAATGGCCAGATTCTTTTATTATACTTTATTTTTATCTGAATACTGTGACACCAATCTTTAAAACCTTTTTTGCGTCCATTTCGGGAGGGTCAGACCTGGGTGGGCTCGTTACACTGAGCGAATGTACATACATATTCTTGTCTTAAGATTCACTGCTCGTCTTGGGACTTTTTGACGAAGATAAACATATTGTTTATAACTCTTTAGTGACTATTTTAGCCGTTTAGCAAAAATATAATGAATATGAAAAAGCTATCGTTGAGATTACTTTGAATTGTCTTTTATTATATGAGTATGTATGTGTCATAAAGTATACCACACATGTGTTTATATTGTTTCATCACGAATTGCTTGCACATATGTATTACAATGTAGCAAATTTAATGTAAGCTGACGTATGTTGAATAATTTGTTTTGAAATTTTATATTGTCCTATGTGGATGGCCATTGTCACATAAACATAAGTCTGTGAAAATCCAACCGTTAGTCATTTGCGACCAATGTAGTTACAGATCAACCAGCGCAAACTACAAGCCTTGTCAGGTTATGCATAGTTCGTTAATAAAGTAAAAGAAGTATGCAAGCAACCTCTGGTGTACAATTATATATCATATCGGGAAGTGTGTGAAAATGCCTTTCGTAAAGCACGGCTCCTATGGGTTTTCAGCAAAGGCAATTTAAGGGTTTTGCAAACAATCCAGATTCAGACGAGACAGCTCGTAACTAGCTGTATCTCTTGAAATCTGCATGGAAGAGTCGACTTTGTGAAATTGGGCAGTGATAGAGTTTAAGGTCCTTAAACTCAAGAAAACAACATGGGTTAAATTAAAACAACCGCGCAGTCTGTAAGAGTCTACGAATATGTATAATAGTAGCCCAGATTCTAACTATTTCTTCCAAAGTCTCATTTTTTCGATCGATGAATAATCCAGATTATATAAATAATCCTTATAATATATTCTTTTTTTCTAAGAATCACACTCCTGATTTAGAAAATAATGACCAGGAATAATATTACACAAAAGAAGTCAATGGCAACCATTTATTTGACATTTCGGAAACTCATTCAGCTATTTCTGAAAACAGTCTTCTCCATTAAATGATCTATAAATGAAAGTGTGTTTATCGAACAAATCTGACAACACTGTGCCAAATGGAGATGGTTCTTGTTATTACTTATTAGCAATTTTAACTTTCGCAACAATGTTTTTAAAAGTCGTCTGTTGTAGTTGCGTCAATATTCGTATGAAGGTTGTAATTGGTTAATCGAGAAAATCGGTCTAAGTTTCATTATCCCAACTGCATTAGCTCAATTGTAGGTTTCATTACACTACCTACTTTCATTTCCTACTTTACACGAATTTAGCATCATTATCTTATTCTAGTTTAATTTAAGTTATGCCAACAAATATGCATAATTTGGTCATGCTTTGTAAATAACTACCACCAGATATCGACACACCTATGTCATTAGAGACATTCAAATGTCAAATGACAGTCTTTTCCAACTAATAAATATCCAATATACATGTATATTGTTGTGCTGTTTATAACAAGTTCTTTATTTGCATAACATTTTACATGTTGTTGCAACATATACATAATACACATTTGTATAGCAATACATATAGTATAGTTTCAATAGATGACATTTTACATATTCTATTTTCCTTAGGGGTGTTATTATATCGTCCTTCCTCAATTAATAAATGGAGAGATGAACATCTTAGTCTTGTCATTGCAATTCTGTAATTATTGTTATTAACACAATCGAGATATTTTTCGGGTTCAAAATAGCTTTTAAAAGATCTGAAACATAATGATCTAAAGCTGAAAACCATGAATGTAACTATCTTTTATTTCCCCAATTACAAGTTCAACGTCAGAATTGGTAATGTCTGATTTCATGTGCATATATGATAAACCGAGACTATCCAGTTAATGGTTAATATCTTTATGAAAAGTATTTACAATATTGCCCTTCGCATCTTTTTTATGTTGAAAACCTTATATAAAAGCGTAATAGGGCATGTTTTGATTGTTTTCCAATATTTAATAATTACTATCTTACGTAATACAAGTAAAGGATATCTTCCAACTTCTCCGTATACTGTTTGCTGATAGTGTTTGTTTCCGCACACCAAGAAATAGTTTTAAAAACTATAAACGTACATTTTCTACGTCGTCAGCTTTATGAAGACCCCATACATTAACCCCATACATCAAAATCGGTAAAATGAGTGAATCGAACAATTTCAATTTTTCGCCCACCTTTAAAGGGATTTGCCTAAATGAAGAATACAACGCAAATTAGTTATCATAGCTTGTTCAGATAACCTTTTCTGTGACATGTAGAACTTCCCATTGTAGGACAATGTAACACCCAAATATGTAAAATTTGTGAAGTGTGTGAAGTTAGCAGAGCATTAGACGTTAGACATTAGACATTCAAACATATAATGAATGTCTAATTAGACATTCGACATTCGATTAGATATTCGCAAATTTTGATTATCGAATATCTACTTAGACATTCGATTAGACATTCGAAGAAAGATTCGCAAATTACAAGATCTATAAATCAAATTCGTCGGAGGTCATTGTACATGCAAAAAACGAATGTCTAATTGATCAGTTAGATATTAGATATTCGATAAGACATTCGCAACTTACCAAACTTAGGTTCCAAATTCGTCGGAGGTAAATGAACATTAGACATTCGATTAGACATTCGTAAATTACCATACTTTTCGTTTTTTGAATGTACAATGACCTACGACTAATTTGGAACCTAAATATCGTAATTCGTGAATGTTTAGTCGAATGTTTAATGTCTAACTGACCAATTAGACATTCATTTTTTGAATTAACATTGATCTCCGACGAATTTTGAACCTAAGTATGGTAATTTGCGAATGTCTAATCGAATGTCTAATGTCTAACTGACTAATTAGACATTCGTTTTTCATATACAATGACTAATTTGAACCTAAGTATGGTATACGATACTTTCGAATGTCTAATCGAATGTCTAATGTCTAACTGACCAATTAGACATTCGTTTTTTGCATGTACAATGACCTCAGACGAATTTGGTACTTAAATCACTTAATTTGCGAATGTCTAATCAAATGTTTAATGTCTAACTGACCAATTAGACAATCGGTTTTTTTTAATGTACAATGACCTACGACGAATTTGGAACCTAATTCTCCTAATTTGCGAATGTCTAATCGAATGTCTAATGTCTAACTGACCAATACGACATTCGTTTTTTGAATGTACATTGACCTCCGACGAATGTGTAACTTAAGTATGGTTATTTACGAATGTCTAATTGAACGTCTAATGTCTAACTGACCAATTAGACATTCGTTTTTTGCATATACAATGACCTCCGACGAATTTGGTAGCTTAATCTCTTAATTTGCGAATGTCTAATCGAATGTCTCATGTCTAACTGTCCAGTTAGACATCTGTTTGCATGTACAACGACCTCCGACAAATTTTGTACCTAAATCTCTTAATTTGCGAATGTCTAATCGAATGTCTTATGTCTAACTGACCAATTAGACATTCTTTTTTGAATATACATTGACCTCCAACGAATTTGGAACCTAAGTATGGTAATTTTCGAATGTCTTATCAAATGTCTAATGTTTAATTAGACTTTCGATTTTTAAAATTTGCAAATCTTTTTTGAATGTCTAATCTAATGTCTAATCGAATGTCTAACGTCTAATTAGACATTCATTTTTGTAATGTATAATGTCTAACGTCTAATGCTCTGCAAACTTCACACACTTAAATTTATGACTGTATTTAATTTCATTTCGTTATAAACCATTTCAGGATCAATACTTGGTCGTCCATTGTTACATACCATAATAACGTTCTTTTAGTATTACTGTCAGAACCCATGTACTACAATAACTATGTGATGAATCCAATAAGGATTGTAAGCCTTCTTTAGCGTATGAAAACAGTACTGCATCGTCTGCAAAAATTAACAGAAATAACTTAATGTTGTTCAGGGTAAATAATCGTTATTTCTTGTAATAAGGTTCTCATAGAAATCGTTGATGAAAAGAATGAACAACAACAGTGAACTCGGCTCGGCTTGTTTGACTCCGCTTAAGCATTCGAAACAGTCACTCAATGTGTTATCTGATCTTACACCTTGACATCTGTATATATTACTTTTAATCTATTAACAATTTTCCAAAAAGCTCCCAGTTGTAATAACTTTAACCACAGACCATTTCGATAAACTGTATCGAATGCTTTAAGAAAATCAACTAAAGCACAATTAAGTATTTTCTTCTCAACATTCAGAACAGTCTGTATAATGGCATTTAATAAAAATCGACAATCACTCGTTTCTTTATCGCTTCGGAATCCAAACTGATACTCAGCCATAACATTATTAATTTCTGCCCAATCTCTAAGACGCTTTTCTTACATAATCGATCATATTTTGGAGAAAATACTGGTTAGGGTTATCCCTCTGTAATTGTTAACATCCGAATTATCTCCCTTTTTAGGTACTGGAACAATTACACACATAGACCAGTTTGAGGGATATACACTGTTGTTATACATAGCATTAAATAGTTTACATAATCTAGGCGATAGTGAGTCTTTACATTCTATAAACATTTAAGGTATCAGTAAATCTTCGCCTCCGCTTTTCCCACATTTCCATGTATTAATTGCTCGTTTAACTTCATCAACAGTAAAATCATAATCTAACATTTCTAGATATGTGATGCTCTGTTCTTTATTACGTAAATTATTTTCAATGTTATCGTTAGAAAATGATGAATCTCCAGAAAAAAACGTCTTTAAAATGATTGAAAAATTCTGAATTTGGTATGTTCGATGTTGCATTCCTATTTTTCCTGGTTTTATTTATTCTGGATTTGTCTGGACTCCTTTATCTATAACTTCGAACAAACCTTCATCCCTTATTTTATAATAGGGTGAAGTGTGTGGTGGTATATATACAAAACAAACATAAACATCCTTATCAATATTAAAAAAAGCGTTAACCATGCGCGAAACTTGTCAGTATATTCAACATCTTGATTTTGTTTTGCGTATGTAGTGTTCTACGCAGCTTTCAACACTATTTCAGTTACAACATGACGTTTCCTGGGTCATTTACCTGTACTTCTGGTCCATTTATCCTCACATTTATGCTAACCCATTTGCCTGAACGCCAAGGAGGGAAAGTCATTACTACTATTATTTTAAGTATTTGGTATGACCGGGACGGGGATCGAACCCGCGACCTTTCGCACTCAAGTCGTCCGCTCTACAACCATGTTGAATGTGGGCAAAAAACGGACGAAGAACTTGTGTGTACATTGTACCGCTACATACTTAGGCATTGTAAGCAGGTAAGTGCAATTTTAACTTTTCAATGATGATGTTATCAGTTCCTAGAGTTCATCGGTGTGAGAATAAACTTCACATGTTGATGTATGTTGTAAGCAGGGTATTTAATTTTAAAATCAACGTTATGATGAATATGGATGGTCATTGATGATGCCAAATAACATGCGATGTATTATAAAGACCGGTCTTACTTATAAGTATAAACTCTAGCTATTCGAAATATCATTGCAAATCCTATTTCGTTTGTTTTGGGAGAAAAGACCATAAAACGTGCTTCATTTACAAAAGCCAAATTTTAAAAAATCCCAATTTATA
This sequence comes from Serripes groenlandicus, assembly GCA_031761405.1. Classification (NCBI taxonomy): domain Eukaryota; kingdom Metazoa; phylum Mollusca; class Bivalvia; order Cardiida; family Cardiidae; genus Serripes; species Serripes groenlandicus. Next base: position 615,748 of record JASEVX010000102.1, read on the forward strand.
TAACCTTTTGAAAAACAATAACATAAACAACAACAATGAAGCTTGTGATGTTCGTACAAACATATGTGGTCAGCCGCCAGAAACCGACTCCGACGCCGGAACCCGGGATCGAACCAGGGACCTTTAGATCTTCAGTCTAACGCTCTCCCAACTGAGCTATTCAGGCTGACAAGTTCTGTAGTGAATATTTAAGATTTGATAGAGATTAAATGTTAACCCGGTAGATGGCGTGTAGACGATAAATGTAAAACTGCTTTCACTTCCTATTATAATCACACTACACAAATGGCGTGTAGACGAAAAATGTAAAACTGCTTCCACTTCCTATTATAATCACACTACACAAATGATTTACATTTATAGGCTGTTAATTCTTTCAGCGACGAATTGTTTAAAGTAGATTCTTTCATGTTCAAAATCGGGCGTCTCCATCACTCATGCAATAACATTTTTGGACTATTTTGATAACTACAAGGCAAACAATGCTGATTTCAAGTGAGACAGCTCGTTACGAGCTGACTCGCCTGAATTTGTATTGTTTGCAAAAACCTCGATATTGCCATTGGCGCTGAAAGAGTTAATCACATACGACATTCGACAATTCTGCTGCAGACGACTTTGAGAACATGTTTGCAAAAATGTGAAATATCTTTATAAATGAGAGTTTAATCATAAAATAGAGTTGAGAACATTGTGGCAAAAGGGAAATTGCTCATCATGAGCATTTTTCTCTTTTGTTAGAATGTTTCAAAGTCATCTGCTGCAAATGCGTCAACATGCGTCTGCATCGGAAAGAGAACTCCTTTTAAATGTATTCATCGACGGTATAGTGTATACACATATGTAAAGTGGGGAATGTCCATATCATAATATGTTTTTTGTTTAGTCTATTGTATTGTATGCGGGAAAAGTAAGCTCGTGCGAAGCAGGTTACGCGATTGATGCAATCTCCTTCGCAGAGTTGTCGTTGATGGTCAGTCGAGGAGTAAACGTCCAACTGTACAGACCGTTATCAGATTTTCAAGTTATGATTTCTAAGAGATTTCAACCGAGGGACACCGTATATGCGCATAACATAATTAGTTTAGACGATGTTTAGCTCAACTGTAGTCATGGTGAAGTGCCCTTCAGTGAGACTTAGCATAGTAGTTGTTTACCCTGGGCTGATGAATAAGTGATCTGTCGCCGTGATCAAACGTAATAAAATGTAAGCGTAAACGACGTCAATGTCAAATCGGTAATGCTGAAACCTCCGCCACAATTCATACATGTATAGGAATTCATCACGTTTTAACCTGAATGTTTATTATACGTGTAGCTTATATCACCCGAATTCTTGTCCTAACGGTTATTGGTAATATGTTCTATTCATCTATACAAAATAGAAAATCGTCAAATCACACGCCATTTGCTGCAGGAGCCTCAAAGGTAGACTCTACCGGCTAAGGATGGGGTTGAAGTTTCAAAACAGACTCATAAATAATATTTATCCTCGGAAACATATAAAAACAATGTCTATTTTAGTCAATATTTTTTTCTCGTTCAGTTTGAGGAACGATGACATCTTTCTAATTATAGATTACAATTACTAAAATGATACATTATTTCAAGATTCACCCTCTTTATAGGAAATAACCATTTTCTCCTCTCCTTCTCCCATTTCAAACCCACGTGTTCTGTTCTGTAATTCAACGTTTGATGTTAGTGCAAACCGAACACCGAACAGCACATAACATTCAATAAGGCCGGGTTGTGACCATAACCCTTCAGCCTTAAAGACATTATACCAGTCAATGACAAGGTAAAGCAGATCAAAGACCATTATCTTAATTTGGATAAGTGTTGCAGTTAAGGTAGTCATTACAGATTTACATTGCAAACATAAATACAGAAATTATACCAGTTAACTACAAGGTAAAGAAGATCAAAGACCATTATCTTAATTTAAATAACTCGATCGGTGTTGCAGTTATGAGAATATAAACAGTTTACAAAACTCATCATTTCATAACTATTCCAATATATCTTTAATGGAGATCATCTATACGAAGAAAACAACAAAAGACCATGAACATGCTACTCTTCTGTCACAACACATCCATATTGGTGACAACATTGCAGTAGAAGTTGAGAAATATAGATTCCAAATGAAGCGACAAGCCTAAACTACCAATGACAAATCAAATCAGATCCTGATATTCACCACTGCTGCTGCTTCAGATGAAGTGGAAGCCAGACTTCCAGACCAAGAATCAGAGCAGCACACTGGCCTAAAGACCCACACACGTTACAAGAATAAGTTATTAATCATCATTGGTCACAAACAATCGGTCAGAATCCAACAGACTTACTTCTCTACGACAATGGTCCAGAGGCAGATGAACGTCACGATTTGTCTTGTCCCACAATATTTTCAAAACAATTTACAGTATCTTCTTTGTTAAATAAAACATGAAAACACTTCGTATTGCACGACTCGTAGGGTTGGAAAATCCATAACTTATCGTAAGATATTGATTTTTCCACGCTACGATTCGTGCAAAACCAACCCATTTATCGCTCCTGAACGTAATATTTCTTTAATTACATACCTACAATCTGCAAAGAGCAAAAAATGTATCAAATATATAGATTCATTTATTTTTTATTTGGAAAAATATTTGGTAATCGTGAAATGAAAATAGAATGGCGGATGAATATGTACTACAATAATAAGGCAGGAATTCTAATACGTAGATCCCGCCCAATAACTTCATCAACTTAAATTTCCATTGTTTTGTGGGAGAAAAAAACAACACAATTTTTATTTGCGGGTTTTTATTAAATTTGACGCTATCTTTTCGAAACATAAAATGTCTGCATATTTTACTAAGTAACGCAGATTCAAAACGGGAACCTCGCTGAAAGAAGTGCGACGTCACAATCTTGTAGATACGGAATTTTAATATGTCGTGCTTGAACTCGCATGACAATCTGGTCTATTCCCGATTTTTGGGCTAAAAAACGATGTAGGACAATCGGGAAAAAATACAGGTAAGGTCTCGACAAATCCCTGCCCGGGACGAAGATATCGCTACAGTTCGGTTCATTTAAACATCCACTATCTAGGTATGTTTCGTTGTCTTTATGAAACAATATGTTATGAATTCTCTTTACTTTTCTTCAGAAATAACCAACAAAAGTATGGAATATTTGTTTCAGTAACAATATTACATTTTTCTGTTTGGTCCTCTTTTATATAACATAGGGATAACAAAAAATAAAACTTACGTAGAATATAATATTTGTGTTCAAATTTAGTAAATGTACGTTTAATATCAAGTTGTCTATTGTATATACTATATGGATAACATTCAAATAAGAAATACCCTTCAGTTGAACTCATCATTTTCGGTCATATCAATACATTTTTAGAAGAGCTTATGCCATGGCGTGGTGTCCGTGCGTCCGTGCGTCAGTAAACAATTGCTTGTGAACGTGATACATTCTTCAGGTTTAATTGTATCTCAATCAAACTTATACAGTATTTCGATATTCATGAGAGCTCGGCTCCTTTCGCAAACAAGCCAGATCCGCCCATGCAAGACTGAATTATGGCCCTTGAACTTGTCAAAATTGCTATAATACAGCTTGTGATCACAATAGAGCCTCCATTTACTATCCGATCTTCACCAAACTTATATAGTAGTTAAATATTGATGCGTGCTCGGTTTCTTTCGCAAACCAGTCAAATCCGCCTATGTAAGACTGGATTATGGCCCTTGAAATTGTCAAAATGGCTATAAAACAGCTTGTGAACACAATAGAGCCTCCATTTACTATCCGATATTTTCACCATACATACATGCTCTGGATTAAAAATGACCAAAGAACCATCCCAGTAGAGCATATGCCATCATGGGCCTCTTGTTTAATTATCCTTTCTTAAGTTATTTAATTATTAATTATAAGCGGGTTTTTTTTGGTCGGAATACATTTAATTAGTATATGATTCCATGTTTCGGCAAACAAATGAAGGTGAAAATACAGTGAAAACAGTAAAGAAACCGCAGTCTAATAATTAAATAACTTTACACTTAGAATAGGCAAAATAACAGGACTGTATTCTCTTTAGGGTATATAGCATTTTCAAAATGTGGGACAACCGGGAAGACACCGACAGTCTGCATGTAGAGATTTATTTTATACTTGTACGTTTCTGGTGCGCGGACTATTTGCAGCGAGAATCCTGTTTTGAATCTGCGCTAAATTACTATACAGACAACCAGTACTATTTAGGAAAATCGTTTCTCTTTTATGTATCGAAAACCATGGGTCAAATTTAAAAAATAAAAAAATATAAATAATAATAATATAATAAAAACCCGCAAATAAGGATTGTGTTGACATTTTCTCCTACAAAACAATGAAAATTTAATTTGATTATGTTACTGGGCGGGACCTACGTATCAGAATACTTTTTGGGGGCGTGGCCTAAGTATTGTATTAAATATTCATCAGCCATTCATCTATTCATTTCACGATTAAAACATTGTTATCTCAATACAAAATAAATTGAATCTGTATATTTTTTTTATATTTTGTTTGCTCTTCATATATTGAAGGTAGGCCTATATAATAAAAGATATAATACGGGTAAACAAATCGACGTTTCCCGTCAATAGGTAATGTGTATGAAATTTGCAAAACTTTGCTATACCGTCTTTCCAAAAATTGTATCCAGAGCTGTTTTTTCGATGCAGTCACAATTCTGCTACGTTTTGATTGGATGAAAAGAAAACTTCTAAAGGAAATAATTAAATATGATAATACGTACTCGATAAAGGAAGGAGCACAATTCATTTTATGTGTGATAATTTCCGTTTAATAACACTCGTCGTCTATTTCTAAAACGAGTTCAAATAATAACTCTTAAGGGTTTTTTGACTATCCGGAAGTTACAAATCCAAATTCCTGTAATATGACGTCATTCTATTAGCGTAACGCAAATGATAAATAAATAACCAAAGGGAAAACGACAGAAAGTATAGGAAACGTTAGTTTGACTTATCACAAATGAAGTTCCGTAAATTATGAAATCGTTTTATTTGAAGTACTTTATGAAGGGCAAGTTGATAATTTGTTGTACCTGTCATCAACATGTCATGGATTTAAAATCTTTGCTATATTTTAAAGTTAAATATAAGCTTAACCTGATGATGATTTTTATTTTCTTTGCTTAGGGCGGTAGGACTTGTAATTGACGTAAATAACTGATCGTGCTGCAAGCAAGGGACTTACTGCAGTTCGCTGGTAATTATTTACCGATAAATAAAGTTAATAAATGTTTACCCGAAATAGGCTTGCAGCACGATCAGTTATTTACTAGTCCTACCGACCTAAGCAAAGAATAGAAAAATCATCACCAGGTTAAGCATATATTTAACTTTAAAATATGGCCGAGATTTTAAATCCATGAAAATATGATGACAGATACAAAATTTAATCAACTTGCCCTTCAGAAAGTATTTCAAATGAAACGATTCCATAATTTATGGATTTGTTTACCCGTATTACGTTGCAGGAGCGGGGTTTTCGTATTGCACGAATCGTAGCGTGGGAAAATCCATATCTTACTCGATCTTCGGTCTCGTAAGATATCAATTATTTTCACGCTACTTGTTTTGCGTTACGAACCCATTTATCGCTCCTGCAACGTAATATTCCGTGTATTTTTATTATAAAATATTAAATAAAATAAAAAGTTGTCTTGTTAAACCTGTCTGACCAAAAGGTCTTATTTGATAAGAATGGCTGGCCAAAACAAAAAGTCCTAGGCCAAAAGGTCCAAGGACGAAACGTACGGGCCAAAACATCGGTGTCTTATTCTTTGACTGAAAAGGTGTTATCTTCTGAACATGACTAACTGAAGTCATCCCAGAAGTTGAATAACACCCCTGGAACACAATATTCTCACTATGTGCTTTTCTCCTATGTTCAAAATTAACAATTTCACCGTTCGCGATGTTTTTAAAAGTGTTCTGCTACAGACGCACCAAACGTCATTTGCGTGTGGTTAAATGACCCAATGTCTATAGATGAAGATAGATTTTATATAAGAAGAAAGCATTGTAGGAAACAAAGAAATTAATAATAATGAGTAATTTCTCCTTTCATCATGATGTTTTCAAAAGTTATCTTTTGCAGAAAGTCGTCTGCATGAAGTGAAAGGTTAAATGTTGCAATGAGACATTAGTATGACTATAAATCAAAATATAGTTTTCCGTTAGAAGAAAACATTGTGGGAAAACAAGAAATGTCTCCTTTCCTTACGTTTGTTTTCAAAAGTTATCTTCTGCATATGCGTTACAAGTCGTCTGCATACGGTAAAGTGTTAAATGACTCGATGATTATAAATGAAGATATAATTAACATTGTCGAAAAGACGAAATTGCTCATTATGAGCACTTTCTTCTTTCATGAAGATGTTTTGTCAAATGTGTAGTGCAGAAACGTCAAATGTCATAGTCGAGTCGTGATCGCTCAGTCGTTAACGACCAGGGCTATCAATTCAGGGGTCGCGAGTTCGAGGCCCGGCCCGGAAATTCATTATTTCCGATGATTGATAAAGGTCATTCTGACTAGCGTCATTCGTATTCTTCCAATAGGCTAAATGTGGTAAGAATGTTACGTAGAGTACAGGTCCGAGAAAACCAGGAAACACACGTTAAGTGAACTGACGGCCGTGACATAACTGAACTACCATTGAAACGTTGTTTAACTCCAATCAATCAAAAGTGTTAAAATGATTCAATGACGTAAGTTCGTTACATATTCAGGTCTCCTCCCCAATTATCTTGTGCATGCGCAAAATGTCATCGTTCTTGGATATTCACTTATACTAGTTTTTCTGCGCATGTTCGTCCATAGAACGATACTATGACATTTTAAGCTTTAGAATTTTGAAAAATACAGCGATTGTATTGGCTTTCAACTATGCGTGACCACTAATGTCGATCTCTCTTTCATTGTAATTTCCATCGATATAAATGTGCCCGAGTGTTCATAAAATACTGCAATCAATGCCATTTATCTTCTTGAGTAGTAAATGTCAACAATTTTATAACAACGAACGCCAGCCAGACGCATTATGCCACTTTTTTTCTTTAATAACCTCCTTATTTCTAGAATGACGCCATAGTTTCTTCCGAGACGCCTTAATGGATAACGAACACTAACGGGGTTAGGCACAGTTGCAATCATTACTGGCGATATGTACAATCTAAGGCGTTAAAGACTCATGCTTTTCAATAGTTCTACAACATAGCCGTCTACCTTCTCCAAAAACGACCCTCATTGTTGGATTATTGGAAATGCTTTCAAGAACAATCATTTTCTGGACCAGTCATGGTAGCAATGTAAACGGAAACGTGTTCTTTCTATGTTTTTTTAAACAAAAAATGCAAAGTAATTTTAACAAGTTTAAAGATTAGGCATTTATGAAATTAAAAGAAAAGGTTGACATGTATAGTCAACATATAGCAAGAATACAATGATATGAATGAACAAACTGTATGGGGAAGAACGTTTTAAGTTTAGAAATACAACTGAATTTTATGAATAGACAAAAACATACCCCGAAACCTTTTTTTTAGGGCCGTAAACCAAACAATTAAAACAGCGTAGCCTAGGAAGTTGTGGAAACGTGAACTTTTTTTCTGAGCTTTGATGAATCGGGTCAGGGCCGTAAACCAAACCTTTAAAAAAAGCGTAGCCTAGGAAGTTGGGGAAATATAATTAAATACAAATTAAATGTGTCTAAAGTTTTGTAATAACGGTAGAAGACATACGTATTTTGTATCTTGTTGTTTCTTAAATCAGTTAATACAATTTATTGATTCATAAAGGTTGTTAATTTCAAACATATTACATATGTTGGTTGCTCCCTATTCGATTACGTCACCCCATGGTACAAACTTTAAACCTATTCAAAACTGACACCGCGAAATGAAAGTAACATTTGCAACGTTACTTGCAAGATACATTCAACCATTGATTGACTCCTGACATGGGGAGGTTGGGGAACACGTATGTTACCTTTTCCTGTGCTATTTCTCGGACCAAAAGGCATAGAACTGAACTGCTGGGTGCAGTTTATAATAACATTTCAATCGTTTTCGTTGTGTTGTGACTCTCAATATATATACTTTAGAAACGGAATAACAATGTGAAAGTAATTAGACAACAAAGAGCGTGATTCCTTTACTTTTCGTTTCTGTTAAGGCCTGTGTTACTTTGTTGTGCTAAAAGAGCATACATATTTTGCATTTGTCTATTTAATAAATCACGTTTATGCAACGGACGTCAGTTACTTTTTGCTCTTTAACTACTTAAACGCAAAGTTGATTGTGAGTCACAACATAAAACTTTTCATATTTTTATTCTTTGATTTATATGTATGTGTACGTGTATGTGTAACTGCATGTATATGTGAGTATATATGTGTATGTATATGTATGTGTGTATTTGTGTGTAAGTGTATATGTTTATGTATGTTTATAAATATATGAAACCATGTATAATTTGTAGATAAGTTTTGTGAATAAGCGTGTAAATGTTTTGTCTTTCTTCGGACTCCATAACAGAAAATACTGCTTGGACTTTGGAAACAAATTGGATTATAAATTAGTAAAATAATAGCTGTGTGAAGTTAGCTAAACATACGACATTCGACATTCTACATTCAAAAGTTGAAGAAAAAAAAACCGAATGTCGTGCTGGCACGACATTCGACATTCGACATTCAAAAATTAAACTTCAAAAAATTGAATGTCGTGCTGGCACGACATTCGACATTCGACATTCAAAAGTTGAAAAAAAAAAACGAATGTCGTGCTGGCACGACATTCGACATTCAAAAAATAAAACTTCAAAATTCGACATTCGACATTCAAAAGTTGAAAAAAGATCTCAAGGGAGTGGAACAACGGCCTTAAGGCGGATTTCACCCGAGTCTGCCGCGTGTATTACGGGTAGCACTTAGGCCTACAAGCCCTTGTCACGGGAGTCGAACAAAAAAAAATCACAATGGAGTGGAACACTTTTTTTTTCTCTTACGGGCGTGGAACAACGGCCTTAAGGCGGATTTTTACTCGAGTCTGCTGCGTGTATTACGTGGAGCACTTGGGCCTACAAACCCTTGTCACGGCAGTCGAACAAAAAAAAAAGATCACAATGGAGTGGAACACTTTTTTTTTTTTTTTTCGGGCGTGGAACAACAGCCTTAAGGCGGATTTCTACCGGAGTCTGCTGCGTGTTTTACGCGGAGGACTCTGCTGCTAGTCGGGGAAATGTAAGCCGGGGCCGCATACTCTTTAAGGCAGGTCCCGCAGTCTACCCGCGCTTACGGCGAAGTGCTGAGCTTTGTTTTACGCTAGCACTCCGCTGCTAGTAGGGGAAATGTGCGCCGGTGCCGCACATGATATACGGCCGGTCCCGCAGTCTAGCCGCGATTAAGGCGAAGAAGTGCTGAGCCTTGATTTAGGCGAGCAATCAGCTGCTAGTAGGGGAAATGTGAGCCGGGGTCGCATACGCTATAAGGCAGGCCCTGCAGTCTACATTCGACATTTGAAATTCAAAAACGAATGTCGTGCTGGCACGACATTCGACATACGACATTCAAAAATTAAAACTTTAAAAAATACGAATGTCGTGCTGGCACGACATACGACATTCGACATTCAAAAGTTGAAAACAAAACCGAATGTCGTGCTGGCACGACATTCGACATTCGACATTCAAAAGTTGGAAAAAAAAAACGAATGTCGTGCTGGCGTGATGGCACGACATTCGACATTCGACATTCAAAAATAAAAAAATAAATCAACGTAGTGGAACAACGGCCTTTAAGGCTGATTTCTACCCGAGTCTGCCGCGTGTATCACAAAAAAAAAATCACAATGGAGTGGAACACTTTTATTTATATTACAGGTCCAGCAGTCTACCCGCGCTTACGGCGAAGTGCAGAGCTTTGTTTTACGCTAGCACTCCGCTGCTAGTAGGGGAAATGTGCGCCGGTGCCGCATATGATATACGGCCTGTCCCGCAGTCTAGCCGCGCTTAAGGCGAAGTGCTGAGCCTTGATTTAGACGAGCAATCGGCTGCTAGTAGGGGAAATATGAGCCCGGGTCGCATTCGCTATAAGGCAGGCCCTGCAGTCTACATTCGACATTCAAAAACTTTAATAAATCGAATGTCGTGCTGGCACGACATTCGACATTCGACATTCAAAAATTAAAACTTTAAAAAATACGAATGTCGTGCTGGCACGACATACGACATTCGACATTCAAAAGTTTGAAAAAAAAACGAATGTCGTGCATTCGACATTCAAAAGTTGAAAACAAAACCGAATGTCGTGCTGACACGAAATTCGACATTCGACATTCGACATTCGACATTCAAAAAATAAAACTTCAAAAAATTTACATTCGACATTCAAAAGTTGGAAAAAAAAAACGAATGGCGTGCTGGCACGACATTCGACATTAGACATTCGACATTCAAAAGTTGAAAAAAATAAATAAAATTTCAACAAATCGAATGTCGTGCTGGCACGACATTCGACATTCGACATTCGACATTCAAAAGTTGAAAAAAGATTTCACGGGAGTGGAACAACGGCCTTAAGGCGGATTTCTACCCGAGTCTGCCGCGTGTATTACGGGGAGCACTTAGGAGCACTTGGCCTACAAGCCCTTGTCACGGGAATCGAACAAAAAAAAAATCACAATGGAGTGGAACACTTTTATTTCTTTTCTTACGAGCTTGGAACAACGGCCTAAGTCGGATTTCTACCCGATTCTGCTGCGTGTATTACGGGGAGCACTTAGGCCTACAAGCCCTTGTCACGAGAGTCGAAAAAAAAAAAATCACAATGGAGTGGAACACTTTTATTTTTTTTCTTACGGGCGTGGAAGAACAGCCTTAACGCGTATTTCTACCCGAGTCTGCTGCGTGTATTACGGGGAGCTCTCTGCTGCTAGTCGGGGAAATGTAAGCCGGGGCCGCATACTCTTTAAGGCAGGTCCCGCAGTCTACCCGCGCTTACGGCGAAGTGCTGAGCTTTGTTTTACGCTAGCACTCCGCGTCTAGTAGGAAATTAGCGCTGGTGCCGCATATGATATACGGCCGGTCCCGCAGTCTACCCGCGTTTACGGGGAAGTGCTGAGCCTTGATTTATGCGAGCACTCGGCTGCTAGTAGGGGAAATGTGAGCCGGGACCGAATACGCTATAAGGCAGGTCCCGCAGTCTACGCGCGCTTACGGCGAAGTGCTGAACCTTCTTTTACGCGCCTGGGCCGCATATGCTATACGGCAAATCAGGACCCAGCGCACATTTTCCCAGCAATATGCGGAGTGCTGCCTTGAAATTAGGAGAGCACTTCGCCGGCAGCGCCGGTTCTAACGGCGGGACTGCCTTGTAGCAAATCAGGGCCCAGCGCACATTTCCCCAGTCATATGCGGAGTGCTGCCTTGAAACAAGGGGAGCACTTCGCCGTCAGCGCGGATTCTAACGGCGGGACTGCCTTGTAGCAAATTCGGCCCCGGCGCACATTTCCCGAGCCATACGCAGAGTGCTGTCTGGAAACAAGGCGAGGATTTCGCCGTCAGCGTGGGTAAATAGCAGGACTTCCTTATAGCAAATTCGGCCTCAGCCTATTTCCTTGGCCATACGCCTCGAAACAAGCCGAGGACTTCGCCTTCTGCGCTGGATTCATCGGCAGGACTGCCTTATTGCAAATTCGGCCCTAGCGCACATTTCCCCAGCCATACGCAGAGTGGTGCTTTGAGACAAGAAGAGCACTTCACTGTCAGCACAAGTTCTAACGGCGGGACTGCCTTGTAGCAAATAAGGCCGTTGTTCCACTCCCGTAAGACAAAAAATAAAAGTGTTCCACTCCATTGTGATTTTTTTTTGTTCGACTCCCGTGACAATGGCTTGTAGGCCCAAGTACTCCCCGTAATACACGCGGCACACTCGGGTAGAAATCCGCCTTAAGGTCGTTGTTCCACTTTTTTTTTTTTTTTTTCAATTTTTGAATGTCGAATGTCGTGCTGGCACGAAATTCGACATTCGACATTCAAAAGTTGAAAACAAAAAAAAATATCATAAAATCGAATGTCGTGCTGGCACGACATACGACATTCGACATTCAAAAGTTGGAAAAAAAATCTTACGGGAGTGGAACAACGACCTTAAGGCGGATTTCTACCCGAGTCTGCCGCGTGTATTACGGGGAGCACTTGGGCCTACAAGCCCTTGTCTAACAAAAAAGAAGAAATCACAATGGAGTGGAACACTTTTATATTTTGTCTTACGGGCGTTGAACAACGGCCTTACGGCGGATTTCTACTCGAGTCTTCTGCGTGTATTACGGGGAGCACAAGCCCTTGTCACGGGAGTCGAAAAAAACAAAAACACAATGGAGTGGAACACTTTTATTTTTTTTCTTACGGGCGTGGAACAACGGCCTGATTTGCTTTGATTTTTTTTTTTCCAACTTTTGAATGTCATGACTATAAGGCCTCTAGTACCGAGTGCTCCCTTGAATTACGCGGTAAACTCGGGTAGAAATTCGACTTACGGCCCTAGTAGCTGTCCCGTGAAAAAAAAAAAAAAAAAGTGTTCCACTCCATTGTGAAATGTTCGGGCTTCGACTGCCTTGACTATGGCCTCTAGTACCGAGTGCTCCCTTGAATTACGCGGTAAACTCGGATAGAAATTCGACTTACGGCCCTAGTAGCTGTCCCGTGAAAAAAAAAAAAAAAAGTGTTCCAATCCATTGTGAAATGTTCGGGCTTCGACTGACTTGATTATGGCCTCTAGTACCGAGTGCTCCCTTTAAATTAGGCGGTAAATTCGGGTAGAAATTCGACTTACGGCCCTGGTAGCTGTCCCGTGAAAAAAAAAAAAAAAAGTGTTCCACTCCATTGTGAAATGTTCGGACTTCGGTAGGTGTCCCGGGAAAAAAAAAAAAAAAAAAAGTGTTCCACTCCATTGTGAAATGTTCGGGCTTCGACTGCCTTGACTATGGCCTCTAGGACCGAGTGCTCCCTTTAAATTATGCGGTAAATTCGGGTAGAAATTCGACTTACGGCCCTGGTAGCTGTCCCGTGCCAGCACGACATTCGATTTTTTAAAGTTTTAATATTTGAATGTCGTATGTCGAATGTAGACTGCAGGGCCTGCCTTATAGCGTATGCGACCCGGGCTCACATTTCCCCTACTAGCAGCCGATTGCTCGCCTAAATCAAGGCTCAGCACTTCGCCTTAAGCGCGGCTAGACTGCGGGACCGGCCGTATATCATATGCGGCACCGGCGCACATTTCCCCTACTAGCAGCGGAGTGCTAGCGTAAAACAAAGCTCTGTACTTTGCCGTAAGCGCGGGTAGACTGCGGGTCCTGCCTTAAAGAGTATGCGGCCCCGGCTTACATTTCCCCGACTAGCAGCAGAGTGCTCCCCGTAAAACACGCAGCAGACTCCGGTAGAAATCCGCCTTAAGGCTGTTGTTCCACGCCCGAAACAAAAACAAAAAAGTGTTCCACTCCATTGTGATTTTTTTTGTTCGACTGCCGTGATAAGGGCTTGTAGGCCCAAGTGCTCCCCGTAATACACGCAGCAGACTCGAGTAGGAATCCGCCTTAAGGCCGTTGTTCCACGCCCGTAAGAAAAAAAATAAAAGTGTTCCACTCCATTGTGATCTTTTTTTTTTGTTCGACTGCCGTGACAGGCCCAAGTGCTCCACGTAATACACGCAGCAGACTCGAGTAGAAATCCGCCTTAAGGCCGTTGTTCCACGCCCGTAAGAAAAAAAAGAAAGTGTTCCACTCCATTTTGATTTTTTTTTGTTCGACTCCCGTGACAAGGGCTTGTAGGCCTAAGTGCTCCCCGTAATACACGCGGCAGACTCGGGTGAAATCCGCCTTAAGGCCGTTGTTGCACTCCCTTGAGATCTTTTTTCAACTTTTGAATGTCGAATGTCGAATGTCGTGCCAGCACGACATTCGGGTTTTTTTCCGACTTTTGAATGTCGAATGTCGAATGTCGTGCCAGCACGACATTCGTTTTGTTTTTTTTCAACTTTTGAATGTCGAATGTCGAATGTCGTGCCAGCACGACATTCAATTTTTTGAAGTTTTATTTTTTGAATGTCGAATGTCGAATGTCGTGCCAGCACGACATTCGTTTTTTTTTTTTTCAACTTTTGAATGTTGAATGTCGAATGTCGTGCCAGCACGACATTCAATTTTTTGAAGTTTTATTTTTTGAATGTCGAATGTCGAATGTCGTGCCAGCACGACATTCGTTTTTTTTTTTTCAACTTTTGAATGTCGAATGTCGAATGTCGAATGTCGTGCCAGCACGACATTCAATTTTTTGAAGTTTTATTTTTTGAATGTCGAATGTCGTGCCAGTAATTGACTGGGAAGAGTAACCTTTTTATTTTCCGTAGTTACAGAACTGATCACTTGCGACAGACGACTTTTGATCGTAGTTTATATACATTATTTTAAGCTGTGTGAAGTTAGCTAAACATACGACATTCGACATTCGACATTCAGAAGTTGGAAAAAAAACCGAATGTCGTGCTGGCACGACATTCGACATTCGACATTCAAAAGTTGGAAAAAAAACACCGAATGTCGTGCCAGTAAATTACTATATCATTACAAAAGACAAGATTAATAAAATGATTGTCTGTTCATATATTCATCCATTGGTAACATAAATCATTCATTCATTCTGTAAATCGTCTGATAACGCTCACGTGGCTGTCGTTTATTTCTGGTTAACAAACAAACACTGCTGGTGTGGGAACTTCATCCAGTTGATGTTCACGTCTCCCTTCTCATCTGCATCTATGGAGCTCTATCCCCCTAATACTCCAGGTAAGATTAACGGGAGAAGCGCGACTATAGCAATGAATGCTGATGTGACCGAAAAGGCAAACCTGTAAAAAAAAAGAAGAGACGTTACATTTGATTTCATGATTTCTTGGCATGTGGGCTCGATCTATTTTTGAGATGATCTTATGATTGATTGATCTAATGATTGATTGTTATATTGAGTGAGCGGGTGTATGAGTCAGTGATTCATTTGTTGATTGATTGCTTTATTTAGATACCCATTACATAATATACACTAAATGCAAACCTCTAAATGCAGACATATTCGATGTTGATGATATGCAGGTGTGCAGTGCGCAAGAATGATAAACACAGTTAATTTCTTTTCAAGCTATCTTGTTCGCATTTTTTCTCACATATTTCCACAATATTTAATTTAAGGGTATATATTTTTGGTGTAACTGCCCTGTCTATATTTTTTGTCCGGACGTTTTCTCACTGTTTATCCAAGGTAATACAGGCGACAAATATGTTCCGTTGAACGCTCTTGTTCACAGATAATTAAAAAATATCATAATATAATTATACTTAACTGTAAAGCTTAAACCTTTCCATAATATAACAAATTTGCAGCAGACGACTTTGAAAACATCTAGGCAAAAACATGGCAAATCTGCACACATGAAAGTTGAATGATAAATTGAGTTGAAAACATTGTGCAAAAGGGGAACAGTTTGGCTTAAGGTGGAATTACTAATTATGAGCAATTTCTCCTTTTGTCACAATGTTTTCTGAAATCGTATATGATATGGATGCGTCAAAATACGTCTGCATGAGGAAATGAGTTAAACTGTAATACAGATTACCAACCGTGACCTTTACCTTGAGTCTGTCGCATCAGTCGTTACTAGAGTTGCCGAATTAGCGGTAGTTGTAGGCGTTGGGTTAACCGGTGAAGTTGAAGTAGTTATACCGTTAGCCAGCATCATTGTGATCGGGGAAATCATTAAAGTAGCCGTGACCATGGCTTCAGCATCCGGTGGCATCGCAAGGTGTGCTGATGTAATCGCTGGCGTTGGTAACAATATAGGGGTGGGTTCAGGGATGGATGGCCATGCCGGAACAATAATCGGTGTCGGATCAATAGCCGGTGTCGAAGACGTATGTGGTATGGTTATTAAACTCCCTTGGACCCGTCCAGTATATGAAAGGAGTATCACAATAACTGAAAGGTAAGCACAATAAAGACGAAGCGCACATTTAAACATCATTGTCTTTGTATTAAGATTTCTCACGTATATAGTTGTTAATTAAATTGGAAGTATTTAAATACCCGTTAAAATACGGTTGTGTAATTGACTTAGATGACATTTTGCTATAAAACTGTCAACTTGAGGCGGTTTTGTAGCGTTACGTCACGTGACGACGCCGGTCAAGCGATTGGCTATACAAGTTGATAAAAACCGGTTCAAGAAGTCAAAAGGAGTATATCAGTTGAATGAATTTGTTTTCAAACCGATGTAAAATGAGTAACTATTTCATGTTCAGATTATAAGGGGGTAAGCCGGTCCCATCCCAACAATGTCTGCCTTATTGCAAACTACTCAAAATAATCGTCCAAATGAGGCGATATGTTTTTAGTACCAAGAATGTTAGGTTTTAATTTTTAGTCAATATTTAAAGGAAAATATATATAACAGTCAAAGTTTGAAACTATTCAGGTCTGAACGATTAACAGAAACAATTAAACAAATAGAGTTCGGGGACTACTTGAATAACAGGCAAACAGCAACAACTTACCTGCACTTCTTACTTCTAATTCA
The DNA here is from genome assembly GCA_031761405.1 of Serripes groenlandicus. Lineage (NCBI taxonomy): Eukaryota > Metazoa > Mollusca > Bivalvia > Cardiida > Cardiidae > Serripes > Serripes groenlandicus. The sequence continues at coordinate 632,462 of JASEVX010000102.1, forward strand.
AGAAGCTTTCTAAAATCCATAATAATTTAAATAAATAGATAAAGAAAGTAAATTGAAAAATTAAATATTATAAATTAAAGGCGATAGCTACAGTCTTTTCACAACAATTTCCCAATAATTGAATTTGTTTATGCTTTGTATTTTGTTAGTACATACACTAACTGGTTGAAATAAGGAAAACTATAGATCATCGATCTAAAAAAAAAATATTGACCTGTCAATGACATGACCAGTTTCACCATAGGGATCACATATGGGTCAAATTACGCTAAATACTTCCGCTGACTTGCTGATCTACTCAGTACTATAGTCCCTAAAACTTTGTTTGCGTAGAAATGAGTGTATATCATCACCAGAATGTATTGAATATATGACATTGAGTTTAAACGCATTGTGAATGTGTATAGGATGCACTGAAAATGATTGATTTGATCACTTTTAGTATTTTGCCCTTGTTTTGAAAGTGAGAGCAGAGAATGCTAAACACCGGTTTTGTCCGGGCCCGATTTGGTCCAAAATGACGGTTACCATTTTCGCCTGGTGAGATCTTTCTTGCATAATGCATGACCCCATATTTTCTTTGGATTGTTTTAAGTCTAGGAGGTAACTCTTTTCAATGATATATGGTGTTCTACATGAGAAACGCTTAGAAAGTGTGACAATTTAGGACTGAAACTAGTCGATTTACACAGAAACAAAGAAGGATTTTTTTCTGTGTATTGTAACCTATAGGCATTTTGGCGGAAAACATAAAAAAAAAAAAAAAATCTAACGAAAACTGCAAATCATATTAAAGTTCATATATAACTTTTTTTATAGAACGTAAATCAATATGAATTTGTTTTTTAAGGTAGAAATGATGTCACATTTAACGCCCGAAAAAGCTCAAATCATACAATTTTTTAAGGAATTTTGTCATTCTACATAATAGAATTGTCTGTAATTATCCATAAACACTAAATATAATTCACTTAAATAAAAAAAAAGCAAAAACAAAGACAGGTCACCGTACTCCGTTTAGGTTAAATTTACTTGTTCCTTGAAGCACGGCCTGTTTTTTAAGCAAAATTGCAATAATTCTAAGAAATCGCAAGGAAAAAGTCAATTTAAATAGATTATTAGATTGTCTATCTACATTTGTATACATGTACATGCCAGTTTCTATGGCAATACTATAAGAATATAACCTGAAGCTAGCTAGAGTAGTTTGATATTTATATTCAAGACATTTCTAATTTAAACTTGTGAATCTTGGCATACCCATAGAAAATTACAAATATATACATGAACCCATAATTCTGCAGCAGACGTCTTTGAAAGCATTGACGCATACATATGGAAAATATATTAAGTATATAAAAAACCTTTTAATTTATTATAAGAGTTGAAAAACTTGTAACAAAAGGAAAAAACCTCACTGTGATTAATTTCTCCTTTTGCCCTAATTTTTGTTTATTATTATTATATCAGCTATGGATGCCGGAACATGCATGCATCTGCACGTGGAACAGGTTGATAGGAGGGTTCTGTATCTAACAACGACTTGAATCAGATTAATATGAGCCGTCCCGCGGGGAAACCAACAGTGTAGACTCTGCGTACAGTATCGACCCGGATCAGCCTAAGCATGCCGCGCAGGCTTTCCCGGATAGACACGTTTCGCCTCCTGTGCATTTTCTGTTTCAGGAATCTTTACTCTATACCTCTATCCCCCTGAGACGGAATGTGTCGGCTCAGATCAGTCTGCGCGGACTACCATTTTATAACATTACCTTTCACTTTTGATTGGATCCTACTAATCATTGGTGCAGGCTTTGCAAAAAAAGATCGGTTTGGGAACAAATTTGAACAGTTTGAGACTGCGCGGCTATGAAGGTGAGCAGGCTGATTATTCCCACAGTGTTGGCTCATGCAGTTTAGGAAAAATTTAGAGCATAATTAGCATATTGGACATATTCAGTATAGTAGCATTTAGCAGAATAATGGTTAACACATACACGGTTCAAAGTCTAAATTTAAGTAATGCTACTTCCTTAACTCTTTCAGCGCCAAATTGTTTAAAGTAGACTTTTCCATGTTCAAAATCGTTGTGTCCGTTTCTCAATTTATGAAAGTTTTGGACTAGTTTGGTAACTAAAATATTGCCTGTGGCGCTGAAAGAGTTAAATGATATGTTACTACTAAACGGATGTAAATGGGACCTACAATAAAGGCGTTTACCGCGGTAATGCTTTAAAGTGCAGACACATACTTTAAAAATTAATGTGTGTACATGGTGACCATTCGATTATGACTTATAATCGTCGTTCTAGTTTCTTATCGGTTGTTTTTAAATTGAGATATTAACACGCTTCTTACACTAACACATTGACTTTTATGTGTCAGATGCTCGTGGCGTTTTCTCATTAAACATTTTAAACATATACTACATATATTTGAACGACGCTCTAAGACACTGAAACGTTCCAGACATTTGCGACAAGTGAAGATTCAGATCATGAAGATTCAGATCAGCCAGAGCAGTATGATATGTTCCTGTCTGCACTGTTAGCCAATCAGTCATAGAAGATTTCTAGAATTTTTCTTTTTCAACAATGTTATAATTACGTTAAGGTTTGTTGTCACAGAACACCTCTAATTTATGTAAGCCTAGTAAATCATGCTTGTTGTGTGTTTCATGTCCATCCTTAACAGAATTTTGAATATGTTTAACACTAACACGTACATGTATCATATGATACTATTTTTAAAACTAGATTACTTTATCTGTGTAAATAGTTTTTCACGTGTTTACATACCTTTTGTTTACAATTTTGTGTCATGTTTTTTCTTTCTTATTTTATTTTACTGTTTATATGTTATAAATAACGACGTAATATTTACTATGTATGTATAATCTTGTTTTATCTTAAGTTAATTCAATTAGTTTCATTTATGTATGATTCCAAAACGGGAAGAAGTATCGCTCTTTATCACTTTTACATTTTAAATTACCTATGAGTTTATGAATGTATAGTTGATGATTTCTTAGTATCTTATAATTCTGTTTTTTTTTTTAGAATGGCTTTGAACAATTATTTATAAAGTGCATTTGTGTATCTTGTTTATACTGATGATATTATGTTCTACTTATACAATAGTTAACACTTTCCTAAATACAGATAACCGCTGAATCCTCTGCCGTAAGTGAATTCAGAAAACTTTGTGGCAAAAGGAGAAAGTGCATATAATGAGCAATTTCTACTTTTGTCACAATGTTTGCACTTTTTTCAAAAATCTTACTATTGTATATTTGTACCATGTTGTTACTTTGTAACCTGGATGGGAAATAAAGTATATATCAACATAAGTTCTTTAATTTAAAGAGAGTTTCCGTAACTTTGACTAATTTGTTTTTTTAAATTCGTCTGCTGCATATTTGTTGTATGTGGGAAAGGGGGTTTATACATGCGCTTGCTGGCTACGATGTCATTGTTTCACAACCATCCGACGTATCTGTGAATATAGTTCGTCATCAAAGTTTAATCTGATTTAAACCAACATAGTATATTAAAATGAATAAATGAGAAGACCACTAAGCTGGAATTCAAATTACCCTCCAAAATCTCGCTGTTACATTAACCTACAGATAATATGAGCCGTTCCACGAGAAAAACCACATAGTGGTCTCTGCGTAAAGTATCGACCCGGATCAGCCTAAGCATGCCACACAGGCGTACCCGGATTTACACTTTTCGCATCCTGTGGATTTTCTGTTTCAGGAATCACTACTCTATCTATCCCCCCTTAGACGGAATGTGTCGGCCGGATCAGTCTGCGCGGACAGCGCAGGCTGATCTGGTCGATACATTACGCAGATATATTGATATGAGCCGTCCCGCGAGAAAATCAACATTGTGGACTCTGCGTAAAGTATCGACCCGGATCAACCTAAGAATGCCGCGCAGGTTTAACCGGTGGCGACGAGGGCTGTTAATCCAGGGGTTGTGAGTTCTCGAACCCTAGCTCGGCAAACATTCTTTCCGAGGTTTGACAACAGTCAACAGTCATTACGACATGCGTCATTCGTCTTCCACCAATGGGCTAACAGTCTATGAGGAAAAACAGCCAGTTGCTTGGAAAGTGTGTTGTGTGGAGTACTAGTCTGAGAAAGGAGACACATGAGAAGGTGAACTGGCCGCCGTGATATGACTGAACAATTGTTGAAAACGGCGTATAATCCCAATTAATCAATCAATTCTAAGAGGAATTGAAACCCTTTCCCATAAGCAGATGCTTTCTCGCCTGTCTGCAGATGTGGAATTGAATATGAAAACGGTGTAGCAGATTTCAGTGTAGTCTGGTTCCTGACTTCCTTTGATTGTTCCTTTACACAGTAATAAGGGGAAGGAACTCCAGACTAATTTCAGTCAATATTCAGACCATGAGTCACTTCTATTTATGGATTGTTCAGCGATCTATCTTCATACTCGGAATTTTCCGGAAATAATTCCGTTGAACTCATTGTGGCAAATGGAAAACAATCTCAAGATGAGCAATTTATCCTTTTGCCACAGTGATTTCAAGAATTGTCTGCTTCTGGCCTCAAAGTGTGTCTGCATCGACGGCATTCTGCAACCTCGTATATTCTGAAAATGTGTACACTTCTATTATAGATTGTTTTAAAATTAACTAGACGGTGTTAATGTTTATCTCTATCTGTCATACTCGGTATTTTTCGTAAATTACCATAGAATGCCGGAAAGTATGATCATCCACAATGAAAATGCACCGCATATAAAGGTACAACTGCTGTATATAATCAAAATAGCACCACACGTATCGACATAGCCTGGCACAAGGCTCTATGTTTATTATTATATGGCTGCATTTCAACTGGTGTCCGAAACATTTACACAATTTTGCACCGCATTTTGTTAAATAACCATCATATATTATAGAAAGTGCACTGAAAATCATGAACAAAGTACCATGTCAACTGAAATATGAACATGTACTGCGTATAATACAATACAACATACAAAGACAAGAATGGCGTTCCATAGTTGTGTGTGAAAGCCATGTAGTTTGGTTTATCTTTTGTTAAAAGACTATTGTTACTTTTATTATGTGTCCTCATATCACATAATGTATATGTGCTGAGTGTACGAAACAATTAAAATACGTCGACGACGCGATTTGATTGAATGATTGATTTATTGGGGTTTAACGCCGTTTCAACAATTTGTCAGTGATATCACGGCGGCCAGTTTAACTACTCATATGCTTCCTGTTTATCTCACACCAGTACTCAACACAACAAACTTGCAAAGCAAATGGCTGCTTTTCCACATAGACTATTAGCCTATTGGTGAAAGACGAATGACGCTTGTCAGAGTAAAGTTTGTCAAACGGCTGAAAAAATGTTGACCGAGCTGGGATTCGAACTCATTACCCCTGGATTGACAGACCGCGTCGCTACCGACTAAACTACCAGGGCTCGGCGCGACAGGTTTTGAAGCCGGTTGTTTAACTGTTTATCGAGTAGATCAACGAAATATGCAGTGTATATCAATCAGTATAAATTATCATTGCAAAACATGCTTCATATCGTTGATATTGTAAATTCTTATCGCGTGATCAAACTGAACGACGAGGTAACGGCATTGTTAGACAAATCAATCTACCGTTGTAGATTCAATAAGGGGAATATGTTATCAAGTATGATTACTTTATGTCACCGTGACTTCTCAATTAAAGATGCATCCTAAACAATGTCTAAATTAAGTGTCTAATATGCCATTAATTATGCCGCAGTCATAGTGTCACGTTTTAGCCTCGCCGTTGTGCCCCGTTTCTCACCGTCGATCTAAGTACCTCGATCAAACTCGATCATGCGGTCGTGAACTGATCTCCCTCGGTCTGCAAGGGGGTCCCGCTCGGTCTGCAGCGGTCTTCATCGGTCGGCAGCGGTCGGGGTTTCTACACAGATTTTTTTGACATGTCAAAAAAATCCGTGTAGCGCTCGAGAAGCCAGACGGTCTGGAAGCGGTCTGAAATACATATTGTAGCGCTCTGGTAAGCTCGTGTATACTCGTGTACAAGGTCTAGTTCATCGGGAAGACATCTAGTCATCCGATCTGTACTCGATCAACCACACCTGTATACGACATGTACTCGATCTTGTACAACCCCAAATCAGATGCATTTACTCGATCAACTCGATAATTTGCAGACCGCATCCGAACTCTACTCGAACATACACGGCTTCTACCCGATCATACCAGATCATACCCGACCGCCTCGATATTCTATTCAAGGATCAAGGTCAAGGTCACAGCGGGCACTTTTGCGGGTTTTTCATAACTGACCGGGATTCCATAGAAGCAATATCGAATACAACTACTGAATCCCGAACAAATTACTACAGTTGTATACCTAGTCTGCTGCTATCGTGCATCGATCGTGCCCGATAGTACATGGTCGGGTATAAGTCGGGTAGACGTCGAAGAAACGTCGGGCTTGTCATGTTGATCGGGTAGACATCGGGAAGGGGTCGGGAAGGTCGAGTATAGGTCGAGTAGAAGTCGGGATGTGTGTCGGCAAATGGTCTTGAAGTAGTCTGGAAGGGTCTTGAGTTGATCTAGTATGGTCCACTAAAGGTCTGGCAGAGGTCCCCCTCGGGTGTAGACCCCGACTAAACACCTGGTTGAGCTTGGTTGCGTAATTTGGCCGGTCGGGGAGATAAAGGTACTCAGATCGGCGGTGAGAACGCACTATTACGCTTACATCACGAGTACACCGCGACCATTGCCGCTCTTGCGCCTTTTCTACTACGTTTTCGCTACGATGTGCAAGACCTTACTACGTTGGTAAACAGACCTGTAAGACTGTAACACGCTGTCTCTTCGCTCATGCCGACAATACTAACATATTGACGTAGTGGAAGCGTAGTAAAAGCGTAGTATTAATGCAGTCAAAGTCAATGATGCCGGTTGTACTAAGATGCCATTAAAACCATGCAGATCTCATGACGATATCTCGATGCTTCTACGATTACGCCGTTGTTATTACGTTCGTACACCGCTTTTACTGCGACTCTACTACGCTTATTTTGAACATGTTCAAAATAAGCGTGGCGAGGTCGTGAAACTTCCCGACCTACGCGATTTCACAACGACCCAACCACGTTTATGAAGATCCCCTCCCGTTTAGTTACAACTGCTCCACGACTGGTCACTATTTGGGACCAATTTTAGATCGTAGTAGAAGCGGGGCTTATGTGTGAACTTACATGCAATGTGTTACAGCGTATCATAGCGTGACACAGCGTGGCATAACGCGGTACGAGAAACGTGGTAGCAACGATTCCACAACGTAGCATAGCAAACGCAACAGAGCGTATCAACCGGCGGGATGCACTATGTTCACGTTCTATAACGTTTTTGCTACGTTTCTGCTTCGTTATACTACGCTGTTTCACGTTCTCGCCACGTTGTAGTACGTTATAGGGAAACGTGAGCGAATATTGCACATGTCCAAAATTAAAGTTTCCACTTCACGTTGTGTCACGTTTGATTACGTTTTGTCACATTTGATCATGTTTTAGCCACGTTGTTCTACGTTTGCTCACGTTGTAGCCACGTTTCCCAACGTAGGTTAACGTGGCGGTCAAAACGTGAGACAATGACTGGGGCATAATAAAGGATCTTAGATAGAACTGCAAGGGCGGTATAAGCAGTTTCTAAACATTTCTTTAATTCTTGAAACATTAATCAGTTTATCAGCATAGTACAAATGTAGGAGATCCTTTTCTGAGCGGTTAACCAGTGTTCGATCCTCGGTCGGGTCATACTAAATACAATGTATTTAAATATGATTGTAATGGTCTTTCATTAGCGCCAAGGGTTGCGGGGATAGTATTAGTCTTTGTAATGATTTTTGTTTTGTTTTAAAATTGCTATAAAACTGTATTACAACTGATACATGGGTTTTAGGATAAATAAAACCGGTAGTTAAGTTAATTTACGTGACTGTGGCTCGAGGACGCTCAACAAGAGTGGCATCCCCAGTCTTACCCTTGCTTGAACCCTAAAAGCCAGCTAAATGGGTCTAAACAACTGCAGTAAATGGAATTCTCCAGCAGGTTGGTGGTATGGGTTTCATACCTTATATATCTCGATGTAATTGTAACGTGTGTGGCAAATATCATCTTTCTTTTCCGCCGATATATGACTTTAGCTGTTGAAAACGACGAAAACATAATTAAAGTACTGAAAGTACTAAAATGCGGCGGATGTTGGCTCTAGAGATTTTCCTTCAATTTGACCTAGTGAGCTACTTTTTGACCCAACATGTTAGAACTTGACCTAGATATCATCAAGACAAACATTCCGATAAAGTTTCAACATGCTCAAGCTAAAAATGCAGTATCCAAAGTGTTAACAAGACTTTCCTTCAATTTGGCCTACTGATCTAGTTTTTAAACCGGCATGACCCATATTCAAACTTGACCTAGATATCATTTAGATATAATTCTGACCATTTCAAGCTGCTTTAGTAAAAAATGCGGCCTCTAGAGTGTTAACAAGCTTTTCCTTCAATTTGACCTAGTGACCTACTTTTTGACCCGACATAACTCATCTTCGAACTTGAATTATATCATTAAGACAAACATTCTGATAAAGTTTCAACATGCTCAAGTAGAAAATGTGGCCTCTAGAGTGTTAACAAGATTTTCCTTCAATTTGATCCAGTGACCTAGTTTTCGACCTCAAATGGCCCAGTTTCGAACTTGTCCAACATTTGATGGAGATGAATGTTCTGATAATCTTTCATGAAGATCCGAAACATTTAAGATCCGTATGTCTAACTTAAATTTCTAAAATATGTATACAACTTCATGGATTAAAACTTTACATTGTGTACGTTTACTTTGTATAATGGGCATACTGTTTATTTTGTTGTGAAACGTATTTAACTGATCCCTGGACAATCAAGAAAAATTGTCCATTTTGAAAAAACAGAGGGCAGCACAACAAATTTACAAATTTACACTTCCTGAAAGCTGGGCATGACAATATATGGAGGTATTCAGCATAGCTGAATCCCCCGCATAAAAACAAACTGTTGAAAGTAGCGTAAAACACCGTGGTAAACAGAAAACACGGGTCAATTTTGGAACATGAAAAGTGATGAATAAAAAGTTAGTTCTCTTTAAAGCGTTCATCCTTTACCTCGCAATAAAATCAAATCAGGAACAATTATGAGAAGACATGCACGATATGATAATATTCATTCGTTACTGGAAGGTCAAGACCAGGTCAAAGTTTTCATGTGATAACATAAAGAAAACAACAACATGACATATCCGGTTGACCTATTCGTACATTCGTACATTCCTAAATCTATTTCACATTACTCAGTTTGAGTGTAGTTATTGAACAGTCGCTTCAGGTTAAGTATATTCTTATTTTACTCGGAAACAGACAAGGCTACGGAAGGCGACTCTTTGTAAGTATGCAGTCTTGACACGTCCATATTAAATCCGTGCTCTTCAAACAGACAACCTTAAGAGGGCTTATTTGACAAGTTTAAGACAATTTACACTCTCATGATCTAAATCTATACCATTTGGCATAGGTTTCATTCTTCTGTGTTTCTGATGCTTTTAAAAGCGAACCGCGTAGATAAAGATTACAACTACGCATGCGTGATCTGGATCTATAATTGTGGCAAATTCCCTATGAGTTGTTTTCGGTATGTCAGAGACTTCTTGAATGCGAACAGTGTATTATGTATCATGCCGTGGATCTGAATCTAAGCTGATCGAAAACGTCTGCTAATGTTGACTTTCTTGTAGCACGTTTTAAATATATTTAACATCATTGTGCGCAAAATCTTGGGAAAATAGCTTGATTCTTTTTATAATATTTATGCGTTTTGATATCATAAAAATCAAACTCGCGGTGTACATCTAACATACAAACGCATTCGGCGCATCTGAAGCAGGTGACTTCTGAAACATTGCGACAAAAGGAGAAATTGCTTATGACGAGCAAGTTCTCTATTTTTCATAATTATTGACGGAAGGCTACGCTATTTTAATTGTTCGGTTTATTGCCCTGAAGACTCGATTCATCAAAGCTCAGAAAAAAGTTTCGGGAGATGTTTTTTCCTATTTATTTCTGTCGTTTGCCTCATTCGACAATTCTGCAGCAGACGAATTTGAACATATTTTGACAAAAAATAGAAAATCTCTACAATTGAATTGATAACCTATGACTAAAAGTGGAAAACATTGTGGCAAAAGGAGACTCTGAGCAATTTCTTCTTTTGTCACTATGTTTTCACAAAGCCGCCAGCTGCAGAGGCGTCAGAAAGCGTCTATATGAGAGAAAAGGTTACAACGTTCCTTTCCATACAGTTGTTTATTCAGACCATTGTATTCTTGCTATATGTTGACTATACATGTGAACCTTTTTCTTTTAATTTCATAAATGCTCAATTTTGATAATAAATATCTTTAAACTTGTTAAAATTACTTTGTTTCTTTTGTTTGTATACTTCCGTTTTTGTTATCATACTTCTGTTAAACTGGAAGGAGAATAATAGACTTACCTATCTCAATCCAAAGCTTGTGTCACACTTAACTTATAACTAGAGGCATTGAACCTTAAGTTAATTATCTGTTAATATTTCAGCACATATGTTTTTGTTCATCTAATTTATCTACTTAGAGCAGATTTAAAAACTTTTTGGTAAAAATTAAGAAACCTCAGCTTGTATGACACATTATAGTTGCAGTCAATGTTAAGCATACGGTAAACCAAATGGTTTGAGGTCTAAACTTCTCCTTCACGACTAAACTTCACATGCCGAATATCATAGATCGTAGCATATAAAACGTCTAATCCCTACGTCAAAATTGACCCTTTCTGCTCTTAATAACCTATTATTATAGACTATGGCAGCCAAGGGAGCAATATAGGCACATCTTGGCCTTCTTGTTTAAAATAAAGGGACATTTGACCTTCTTGTTCAAAATATTTACATCCTGTTTGCTTGCACAGGTTATTTAAATGTATTGAACTGCATCTCCTTCCCCCTTGACCCTTTCCCTCATATAGACGCTTTCTGACGCCTCTGCAGCAGACGGCTTTTGAAAAGATATTGACAAAAGAAGAAATTGCACAAAACGTGCAATTTCTCCTGTTGCCACAATGTTTTCCACTTTTTGTCCAGGTTATCCATTCAATTATGGAGATTTTCTATGTTTGGACAAAACACGTTCAAAGTCGTCTGCTGCAGAATTGCCGTATGAGGGAAAGGGTTAAGTCATGCTTCAAAATCATGCGCGGCGTCTTTGATGCTTAGCATAAAAATTCGTCTTGTTTAAATTTGTTTAACTTAACTACAGTTCTTATACGTGTAGTTTCATTTATAGAGATTGTTACATATGTGCCCACATTAATTCAAAGTCGTCTGCTTCCAAATGAGGCTTAACCCTTTCCCTCATACGACAATTCTGCAACAGACGTCTTTGAACATCTTTTGTCAAAAAATAGAAAATCTCTATAATTGAATGGATAACCTATGACTAGAAGTGGAAAACATTGTTAACATAGTTAAAATCTGCAATTTGATTGGTGGATTCGGATAGCGCTTGCTCGAGTATTCCATGCGTTAATGTTATTCAAGGACCATTTTATTAAAAATATGCATCAACCTACTAAATTTATTTACTTTGAAAACCATCAATTGCATGATTACTTTTTTCATTACCATGTAAGTTTTTAGTATGTATGTTATGCACAATGAGCTTATATGCTTGTGTTGTAAATAAACTTATGTTCTGTTCTGGTCAGTTCTGTAATATGAATGTGGTATCCGTTCAGCCATACGTTCAGTAAACAGTTTGGTAGATCATGGTTGCCAATCCACCAATCAAATAACAGCTACTACTAATGAAGGTTTAATCAATAAATATAATTGAACAAAATATATGGGGGGGGTGGGGGGATTGCTAATATGGGCAATTTTCCCGTTTGTCATTTCTGAGTCATGTGCTTTGAAACGTCTCGGGGAGATGATGTAATAACTCGGAAGCAGTTATTATGATTTGAAGATTTGAAGAATACTTGCATAAGGAAATATTGTAGATCATGAGCATTTTTTTTACAGAAGTTTCCCAAAGTCTTTTTTTATTCACTGTCTTCTGTTGTCCAGTCGGCAGATGACTTTCCACGAAGTCATGCCCTTTCTCACATACAACATATCTGCAGCAGACGACTTTGAAAACATCTTGAAAAAAAAATGGAAAATCTCTAAAAATGAAGGTTTAATTACTGAACAATTTGTGGCCAAGAAAACAAACAAACAAAAAAGATGTAGAAACAGAAGAACAGGATTACAACAACTAAACTTTGACAGAAATCGAGGATAATAATCAGACTGTTAATCTACGAGGTATACCTCGGTGACATTGACCTGATCCTGACCTTCGTGAACACATGTGTAGTTTGTTGCTATATACGTATATGTTTGTTGTTTTATAAAAAATACAAACAGACTCCAAAACTATAAATATTTAAACTGTGCTCAGAATTTGTGCTCGGGTATCTGATTGGTCAGAAGTAAGTTAGTTCTTCAAATTAACCAATCAGAAGCCTTATTAGCAGCATGGATTTCATGTCTGAGCTCTGAGAATGTTTTCAGAGTTTATGATTTCGGACCCAGATGTGATAACACTCACAGAGAAATAAAGACGACATTTATTAAGAGACAATATCGATCCCGATGCTATCGCTTTACAAAACAGCTATAAATATAATACAGAAATGTAATTCTTTGTAATTTGTATTCAAAAGAAAAGGTTACAGGTGTCTATACTGATAACCTGGGGGAACGATGTCTATTGTTCGTCAAAAGGTGTACGTCTATAAATATATAATATCTGTACTGGCGGTGAAGGCCTTAAAGATACTATTCATAGTAATAGCCTTCACTGTTTATAAAATCTATGAAACTCTTTTTATCTGACACTTACGTACGTATAAAATATCTGCAGCAAACACTTTTGTGCAAAAAGGATGGAAAATGTCTTGAAATGAAAGTATAATTATTGATTAGAGTAGAACAAATTATTATAAAAGAAGAACTTGCTTGTAATGAGCAATATCTCCGTATAACTAGATTTTTCCACAAGTCATCTGCTGCAGATGCGTCAAAATACGTTTCCAAGTTGATAAGAGAGTTAGCTTTATATTATACGTATATGTACGTTGTGTGTGTCGGTGGGCTGTATGTTTGGGACGCTGGTTTGACGGTCATTGTTTTATCACAGCGTTTTGTTGTCAGAGCCTTCTTGAACTAAGAAAGACTAATTTAGACAGGAATATCATAAATTGTATTAATTTCAGTTCACATCTATCCATGGAGCCGTACTAATACCAATTTGACAGAGCCACACACAAACCGACCTTCGTGTTATGACGACCAGCGAAAATGCATATCGGCCTGTGCATGTGCGTAGTTTGATCGGACTATTCCGTGTGTGCAATTGATTTGTAATTGACATTCATTTATATGCGTCGAGAGGTCGGCTTCCGTGCAACGAGGTTAACCCTCTCGCACATACAACACATCTGCAGCAGACGACTTTGAAAACGTCTAGAAAATCCCTTAAAATGAAAGAACAATAATTAAATATATATGAAAACATGGTGTCAAAAGGTAAACTTGCTTGTTTTGAGCAATTTCTTCTTTTGTCGTCATGTTTTCAAAAAGCCGTCTGCTGCAGAGGCGTCAGAAAGCGTCTTTATGTGGGAAAGTGTTAAACTACGAGTAATTCGAGTTGATAAATTATATACATCAAATCCTTATCTTGCTGAATATTTAAAATAGACCCAGCTTTATATTGATTGATTATTTGGTGTTTATAACGCCGCTTTCAACAATTATTCAGTTATATCACATCATGTCCTGGTTAAATTACCAGTACTACTGGTGCATGTACCCTGACACCAGCCAGTCAGTCGTTATGCTAACCCCGCAAAGCCTGAGCGCCAAGGAGGACAGCGATTATTATCATCTTTAAAGTACTTGGTATTACCCGGCCGGGGATCGAACATTCGACCTCCCTCACCCGAGACGGACGCTCTACCAATATACCACGGAGACGGTTCCTATCCATATAACAGGTGCTCAGGATGCACACAATCGGTTCCAGCACCCTAATACTGCTTATTTTCAAAGCTTAACATCTTGGAGGGAATTCCTGTCAAATTCTAGGAAATGATGGGTTAATTAACCCTTTCCCTCATATGACAATTCTGCAGCAGACGACTTTAAACAGTTTGTCAAAACATAGAAAATCTCCATAATTGAATGGATAACCTATGACTAAAAGTGGAAATCATTGTGGAAAAAGGAGAAATTGCACATTTTGTGCAATTTCTTCTTTTGTCACTACGTTTTCAAAAAGCCGTCTGCTGTAGAGGCGCCCGAAAGCGTTTATATGAGGGAAAGGGTTAACAGAAAACAGAATAGATCCGGGTCTGACGGCGCGGATGCAGGATTCACAAAATCGGTTCAGACAGCCAAAGGGTTAATCCGCACGATGCTGATTTTATAAAACTTCTGACAATTTTGTGGTTTTTTTAGGCTTTCGGCCAAAATGCCTATAGTTGTGCCTTTGATGAAATTGGTCATGTCATTTGACAGGCCAAATTTCTTTTTTAAATCGATGACTTATAATTTGTTTTCCTTATTCCAACCAATTATTGTATGTACTAACAAAATACAAAGAATAAAGAAATTCTATCATTGGGATTTCTTTTGTGAAAAAACTGTAGCTAACGCCTTGAATACGCAGTGCAACAAGTTCCTAACATGCTCAGCCCTGAGCATACGTAACCGTTTCCCACTTGCAGACGTATTCAATGGGTCAATATGGTATGTGCCATTACTCTAACGGAGGTAAGGACTATTAATGCGCAGTGCAAACAGTTTCTTACATGTTCAGCTCTGAGCATACGTCACCGTTTCCAACTTGCAAACGCATTCAACAGGTCAATATGGTATGTGTCCTCATCACACCTAACGAAGTTCCCAATGTGTCCTTGGAGTTCTGCGAGGACTACGCGACAATGCCGTGGTGAGAAAATCAAAGAAAATGTGAAATATTCACGTCCATGCTACGTTGGTGGAGTACCCACTGAGTTCTATGTGCTCGTACGCTACGTGCGTACGGCGTCAGAAGGGTTCCCACTACGTCCTCGCTGCGTCCGTGCAGATTGAGACGCGTTGTTGCTACGTCTATACTGCGTCCGCCACGTCACTATGAAAGGTCCTGCAAGTTGACACAGTCAGTCATAATGGCCATACAGACGTCTTCTTTCGGCATGCAGCCAAGATATTCGTTGTCTTCTATTCCTCCGTCTTCTCATCATCACCAGCAGTGTCAATTGCTCATCTTGAGTCTGTTGATTCACACCCATTTGTTGGAGAATAAGCACATTATGCCTGTGCACGTCCATGACTTGACAAGCACTGGTACCAGTGTGTAGATGTGCCTGGTATTTATACTATTTTGTATAGACGTGGTGAGAACGTAGGTATGTCGCTGTTTGAACGCACTGTGGGCGTGATATAAATTTCATGGTCGTACCATGGACGTACCACGAACATAGTATTCACTTCATGGGGTCTTATGTAACGTAGCATGGACGTAGTGAGGACGTAGCGACAACTGCATTTGCGTAGTGGACGCGCAGTAGACAAGGACGGAGTTGTCACTGAGTTGTTGCTACGCTCTAACCGTTAATACAACCTCTCCGCTACGCCTACGCTACGTCACTGGCGCTACAGCGCTACGTGGGTTTCGAACATGTCTAAAGTCCACGTAGCAGGAACGCGGTCTCCGTAGACCATGGAGACCATACAACGTCAATGAAAAGTCTCCACTGCGTCTTCAGTATGTTCTAGGAGTTCGCACTGCGTTCCGGCCTTTTTTCATGGACGTAACTTTGGTATAATGGGGGTATAAGTAAGTTTAACATACATTACGACTCATTCAACTTTGAAATATATTTGACATGCACAGCGCGACGTAATTTTGCGAGAGAACTCCAAGGGCTATGTAATCATCCTGCGATAGAACATCATCAGACTATGGAATTCCGTGTTCATCCAGGCTATCGAATAGAATATGCGATAGAACTCTACCAGGCTATTGATTTCTGCAATAGATATCCATCGAGCTTTTTAATTCTACAATAAAACTCCACCTTGCTATGGAATTGTGTGATAGAACTCCACCGGGCGATGGAATTCTACGACCAAACTGTATACCAAGCCTTGGAATTAGGTTATAGAACTCTACCAGGGCTATGCTTCTTGCGATAACACTCCAACGCGGGTTAATTAATACAACTCTATCGGACTATGGAATTATCCAATAGAAATCCACAATTATATTATTTATGCGATAGAACTCCACCAGGCTATGAATTATTTTATAAAACTCACATGGCTATAAATTATGTGATAGAGCTCCAGTTGGGCTATGTTATAATGTGATAGAATACAGCCTGACTATGCATTATGCGACAAAACTCCTCCTGGGCTATGTGATTCGGCGTTAGAACTCCACTGGGCTATGCAATTCTTAGTTAGACCTTTAACGGAATATGGGATTCTGCAATAGGACCCCATCAGGCTGTGGAATTATGCGATAGAATACCACTGGGCTGTGAAATTCAGCGATAGAACTCCACCAGGCTATGCACATATGTGATACAACTCAATCGGACTATGATTGTTGTGATACAACTCCACCGAGCTATGCAATTATCTGATATAACTCTTCCAGGCTATGAAATTATGTGATATTATTCATCCAGGCTATGTGAATCTGCAATAAAACTTCACCGGGCTATTTCATTTCTGCTATAGAACTTCACCGGGCTATGGGATTCTACGATACAATTTTACCGGGCTCTGGGATAAACCAATAGAACTCCATCGGAATATGGGAGTCTACGATACAATTTCCCCAGTCTATTGAATTACACACTAGAACTCTAACAGTATATTGGATTATGCATAGAATTTCACCAGGCTATTGGAATCTGCGATAGCACTCTACCGGAATATTGGATTCTGCGATAGAACCTGACCAGGCTATTATATTATGCAATAGAACTCCACCAGGCTATTATATTCTGCGATAGAACACCATTGGGATTTTAGATTCTGCGATAGAACTTCGCCAGGCTATTATATTCTGCGATAGAACTCCATCGGAATATGGGATTCTGCGATAGAATTTCACCAGGCTATTATATTCTGCAATAGAACACCATTGGGATTTTAGATTCTGCGATATAAGTTCACCAGGCTATTGGATTCTGCGATGAATTTCACCGGGCTATTGGATTCTGCGATAGAACTCCACCGGAATATGGGATTCTGCGATAGAACTTGACCAGGGTATTGGATTCTGCGAAAGAACTCCAACGGGATATGAGATTCTGCGATAGAACATCACCAGGGTATTGGATTCTGCGATAGAACTCCACCGGCATATGGGATTCTGCGATAGAACTTGACCAGGCTATTAAATTATGCGATAGAACTCCATCGGGAAATGGGATCCACATTAGAATTCTACTGATCAATGGGCAGTAAATCGGCTCGGGGTTATTGTTGGTGTTTTTATATGAATATATAAGACTGAAGTTGTCTCCCATTGGACAATACTGATTTGTTGAAAGTTGAAATAGGTTTTTTATAAAGTTTAATAACCTCTGACGGATTTATAAACACTGTTTTATTAGATTTTAGCTATATTGATACATACATAAAGAGCCATTTCAGAACACCCTGTATTGTCTGAAATTGAAAGTAAGCTTAAGTGCGGCATAAGGGTGAACTTCGGTTTGACCTTATAAAACGAAAACCTATAAGTTTACTTTGCTATTTGGTAGTTCTTATAATGAGCGTTAACTTGATCAAGGTGTCAGTGCTGTTCGACTTGTTTGGATCAAACCCATAATGCTATTTTTATGCCGTTAAATTTGACAATTTAGTTTTTGCATTTCACTATGACTTTATCTATTAACTATGTAAAATTTGAATGTTGATGATGAATTGAAATGTATTACACGTTTATATCATGCCGTCAAAACGGCGTGTCAAGAAACATCAAAATGTTTTTTGCTTATCTCATTTGTTATTTTTTATCCAATGGCTAAACTTGAGTTAATTAATCATGCTATTTGGTTGGTCAGTTAACAAAACCGAAGTTGATGTACTGAAGTCAATTTTTACATAAATTGACATTCTAGTTTTGAAAACAAATAATTATTACAAGGAGTACCTTGACTTTGATTCATACTTTGTGAGTTCCAGAGACATAGTTATAAACAACTTGAGTTCAAGTGACTTATATATTTTGTGTTACATTTATCTTAAATTGTTGGAGTGCCAATATCTGTATCTGTTTTAAGTGATAATCAAACTTTGTTGAACATTTCGTGGAGTAACATAACATTCTTAAACCCAGAAAACGCAGCATAACACTATAATGGTCATCTATGGAAACGAATTGCTTTCCGTTCACCCATCCGGATTATGGAATTCTGCGATACAACTCTACCGGATTATGGAATTGTCCCCTCATTTATTCGTACATGAGTCTGCGATGAATATGTGGGTTTAGCGTATAAATTTCATCGGAGAACGTCTGTTCTCACGGAGGAACTTCACTCGTTTTGATGAGACTTGGGTTCGGAAAAAAAGATACATAATAAATGATATTAATCTGACAACTGCTGTATTTAAATACTATTTATTTACATTATGTTTAACATTATAATTCAAATACGTCCTACTCTATCAACCGATTGGATCATTACAATGTGACCTTCGGCCTTGTCAAACATTTATTAGACAGCAAAGACAATTACGACTAATGAACAACGCATAATCATAAATGAGACACGCAACACGAAAACATATCTTCTGGAATGTGCGACTATCGAAGATCCTATCAACCTTCGCCTCTGCACGTTCTAATCCGGATCTGTTCTGTTCGGTTTCTAGTCGTATACGTGTCCTGGAAGTATCTCGAAAACGCCCATGTCCAAAAAACGTTATTATTATACAAACAAACAAGAGAAAGTAAATGCAACGCATCAATGTCGCCGGAAATCCATACTGCAGTTATGCAGTTATACATAACACTTACATTATAGTAGTTGGAAAAAAACCAGTTATCAACTGAGGGGCATATTGGAACATCACGTGATCAACAGTTTTAGCTTAGAAACAGGTCATATTTTAGATATACATAGATAAACAATATTACATGCATTCTTCACAAATCAAGACATCTCTTCGAACATGAAAATAAAATTCAGTAAGTTAAAATTGCTATTAAAAGGAGAATAATACGTGATTTTTATCTCGATATTGACACATAACAGTCTGCTGCAAGTCTAATAGGGAATGTTTTGTCTTCGTAAAAAAACAAAAAAAAACATAAATGCGAGTCAAAATAAAGAAACTGCAAATACTTAAAACATCGAAATATTTATTTCATTTTAGATGTGTCATAACTTAGTGTTTTTAAACAAACGCAATTGCAATATGTTCAAGACATTTAAATTTGTTTTTTTTCTAATAATAACTCGTCCTCCCATGTAATTTCCGAAAACCTATTAAAACTATAAGTCAGGGGCTTCTGCCCGGCGACTAATAAGCACCTTAACATTAGAGGTTTTCTTTACAAATGTATTGTACCAGCTACTTTATTAGTCGCCGGGCAGAAGCCGGCGACTTTTATTTTTAGAAATGAAATGGGAGGAAAAGTTGATATTAGAAAAAACAAAGTTAAATGTCTTGAACATATTACAATTGCGTTTGTTTAAAAACACTTAGTTATAACACATCTAAATTGAAATAAATATTCCGATATTTTAAGTATTTGCAGTTTCCTTAAACTCGCATTTTTATTATTTTTATCTTATTTACGAAGACAAATGAGTAATAATGCGCCCCGCAGACTATAATGTGTCAATATCGGGATAAAATCACATCGAATTCTCCTTTTTTAGTCAAATAAAGTCATTTTCTCTGTTTAGTAGTTGTTCCACATTAATGAACTTTCTTTTCCAAATTAAAAGACATGTCTTGATTTGTGTAGTTCGCATAAAACGTTATTGCATATATGTCTTAAATAGTAAAATATATGAACTGTTTCTTGTCTGCTAATCAAAGGAAAGGCGTACGTGAGGAAACAGGAATGTAGGAAATGAAATACAGTCAAGAATGTATGTGTGTTTAAGAATAAATTAATGCAGTCTTTTCCGGTGACATTGATACCTTGCTTCAAATTTCTCTTGTGTTATTTATGTTATGAAATATGACTAACTAACATGTTACCACGGTAACCATGCACAGTGAAGTCTTTTTAAGGGTGTATTATGAGTTGTTAATAATATCTTGCATGAACATAAATATTTAATTGCTTTTTATAAATATAGGGAAACGTAACATGTTTAGCACTCCTTATGCGCAAAGTTTAGGTATGAAAAAAGACTACATGCATTCTCACAGTCTGATCCAGATCTACAAATTATAATCATATCATAGTAGCTCCTTTAGAATAATTTAGATCCTGATGAAGCTCATTAAAACGCTTATCTGAACCTACACTAATCACGAGGGTCAATCTGTAACTTCTCACATGAACGGGCTCAATTTGTTATATGGTACTGATGCTTATATACTAATCGGTAATTTAAATGCAGCTAGGCCTAATCAAGAGATGAGCCGTCCCGCGAGAAAACCAACAATGTGGACTCTGCGTAAAGTGATCGTAAAGTGATCTGAGTCGATACATAACGCATAGACCATAATGTGGGTTTGCTCATATATATTTATTGAACACAGGTACTCCATTTTTTTAATGGTAGGTTAATGACAAATGTTTAACATTTTGGTATCATTGGAATGTTCTTCTAAAAAGAAAACATACCACAATACGGTATTTCACCACAAACAGACGGACAGGAAACATAAAGACGGGAAAATAACTAGTAGCCGCATTAAAGAGCCATTATCGAGAGAAAAACATTTCTCATCCCTCACCAACTTATCAATTCAATTTAATTTAATGTTTTATTCACACATTTTGATCTCCGGCCATACAAAACATATATTTTAGTTTGATAGACAAACACACTCTGAAGGGGTGACGACGTAGTTACACATATTTTCTTTCCTCACATCCAATATCCCAATTGCCACAATGTACTTATTTCCCATGCCCTTTCAACGTCGTACATAACGTGACTTCCAGAAACAGATGAAGCGAGAGGTCTGTTCCCGAAAGTTATGGTTTAGAACAAGGTAAAGTATAGGATTCATGAATGTGTTCAAAAGATACGTCATTTTCCCAAACATAGCAAATATGTGTGTAGCAGGTTTCACACGCATTTCAGGAATACTTAACAATATAAAGACAATCCAGGGCGGGATCCACGACACTATAAATATCAAACATACGACACAAGTGATTCGTGTGGTTCTTTTTACTTTATTTTGTCTTGGACTTGGCACCGGTAGAGTAATATTAGCGGATCCACGTAACGTTTTATATTTTCTAAATGCTGTTTGCAAGCTTGAACGTTGAACCCCACCGCAAATAGATTCACGCGAGGATGATATAATCGATATGTTGTTACCATAAGAGGTATGAGGAATGGCTAGAAAGTTTGTTTCCGAAGGCAGGTTCTCATGACGTTGTGTGGCAGAAATCCCGTTTGCAGCATTGTTTTCGTCGTCTCCATTGGGAGTTTCATTTGCTAATGATAAGGGAACAACTCTGTTTTTGTAAATATGAACCCTGCGGCTCCTCGTCAAGTTATTTTCTGTTAACCCTACATCATTATGGTTCGATAGAGTCTTTTCACTTTTCAGTGCTACAAGCGAAATATTTGTGTACGAGAAAACAACAACAAAGAAGGCAAGTACGTAAGCAACGAGAAACATGAGGTAGTAGGGAAACCACCATTTGACCGATCCGTTGATATTACACTGTCCTCGAGTGTTGGTGTACAGTCAAACCTGCACTACCGACCACTTGCTATAAGCGACCCCCTGCTGTAAGCGACCGTATTGAACTCCTCCCGATGGTTTTTATTCATTAATTTGCCTTCAATAAGCGACTTCCTCCTATCTGCGACCAGCGGACACTTAAATCCTCCCAATTTGAATCAAAATCAACCATTAAGCGACCTTCCAAAACACAAAAAATCCAAAACGTAGAATATCCGAACACAAAAAAATCCAAACACAGCTGTCTTGTATAGCAAGATCCAAGATCACAGAAGCAGTGAACCGTGTAATGCAAGGTTTAAATAATAGACTGGTTAGGTGTAAAGATAACACGAGGTCAATTATGCAGCGTATTACAGTTGTAATAAAACGATAATTGGCCTGTTAACAGCTTGTATTTAATACGCTTTAGCTTCAAATATTGTCCTTGTTGGGTCCTTTGTTCTCTATTCTTTTTTCTTTTGTTCTCTGTCTTTTCGATGGGATTAAAGGAAAGTTGAATGACATCAAATTGAAGTTTATCATTGGATAGTTTGGGGTTTAATTATTATAAATTTGATTAGAATGTTTGATCTGTTTAATTATATCTATGTTTGTTTTTTACTTTTTAATGGTGATAGCACGTTTATTTAAACGGCTCTTAAATAAGTAAATCTGTAAACAAACACTTGACAATACAGTTTATCACACATTTCAAGACAATGTAAGTCCGAGTGTATTTATTCAGGTTCCATTTAATTCTTTCATTCTACAAAATTATATCAACGAGAAACAATGTCCGCAACAAAAAGAAAATGTTTATATGTTTTAATTATCTTCATGTACATGTACTTACATTTTTAAAAATACATGAATATAAAATGAATCAAATAGAGAAATAAAAGAACAACATAATTTTTATTGTTATTTATTCTTTAATACCAATACATGTACATGTGCACACACGTACATGTTTCATGTAGTAAACATAATTTCCCCAAAACAGAAAATTTCATTTGTACCCCAATAAGAGACCACCTGTCTTAAGAGACCACTTACAGCATTTCCCTTGGGTGGTCTCTTAATACAAGTTTGACTGTATATCATAAAACATGGTATAGACAAAAGCGTGGTGATGGACGATATCAGTAAACAAATACGGAGTGCCCTGGTTTTGTCGATGGTAATACATTGTGTACGACATACCTTCATGTAGCGTTCCATAGCAAGCCCGCAAATGAGAAACGTAGATGACAATACGACAGACTGACTTACAAACATGTGCACCTTACAAAATACGTCGTTGCCAATTTTCTGCCAAATTCCCGTTGTGAATGTCAGATAGACTGGAACACTGAAAACGGATGAGATGAAGTCAACTATTGTTATAAAAATGATGAACCAGTCAGTTGATGTAGACGCTTTATTTTGTACAAAGACTGCCAACACGAGACCGTTTCCGGTTATTCCAAGGATTGAGGAGATGATTAGGTATATATTGTAGATCATAAATATTTCTGGTGTAAGTATTATGGGTCGTCCGCAATTCATAGCACATCCTGTACCATCACTGCTCTCAATTGATGTTGAATTATTCATCTTGATCAACTGCTGGAAAAAAAGAGAAACCATGTTTATGAGGAAGACGGTGGCTCAGAGTTACAGTGTTGACCTCGTTATTTCACCCGTTCACCAGTCAACTTTTGAAAACATTGTGACAAAAATGAGAAATTGCTCACGCTTTGCCACAATGCTTTCAAATGTTATGCAATAAGTGTTCGTTCGTTTATAGATATTTCATATTTCCATATTTTTGAGTAAATGTTTCAAAGTCGTCTGCTGCAGATGTGTTGTATTTGAAAAGGCGCTAAGTCTAATACTACTTTCATTGTTTATAAGTGAATGATATAATGTAATAATGGTGTACGTGGTATCCAACTCCATTCAAATTCCAATGACTTTTTCTCTTTATGTAGATGCCGATCCTATTTTATTTACCTCAGATAGAGTATATTGCTTACAAAACAAACCAAGTCATTGTTGTCGTATTTACAAATTTACCTTTAGCTTTTAAAAGTCAACGGTATTAGATTCAACCCTTTCCCTCATATGTACGCTTTCTGACGTCTCTGCAGCAGACGGCTTTTTGAAAACAAAGTGACAAAAGAAGAAATTGCTCAAAACGAGCAATTTCTCCTTTTGCAACAATGTTTTCCACTTTTAGTCATAGGTTATCCATTCAATTAAAGAGATTTTCTATTTGTTGACAAAATATGTTCAAAATAATCTGCTGCAGAATTGTCGTATGAGGGAAAGGGTTAACAAGTTGTGGTTTGCAGATACATCTAATTGCATCTGCCTAACACTGTTAGAAAGAGTTATGTTTTGTTGAGTGGAATCGGTGCCGTTAAAACTAGTGTGCATTGTTGTTAGAGGTTTCGTATGAGGGAAAGGGTTAAAAAGGGAAGCACATATTGAAGCTCAAAGAAAAATGGGGATACAGTGAAATGTTTATGTTTTTACTTATGCCTGTGTTCATTTTACAAAGTGATTGCCACCTTAGACAATATCAGAAGACATGCTAGTTAACCCTTTCCCTCATATAAACGCTTTCGGACGCCTCTGCAGCAGACGGCTTTTTGAAAACATAGTGACAAAAGAAGAAATTGCACAAAACGTGCAATTTCTCCTTTTGCCACAATGTTTTCCACTTTTTGTCATAGGTTATCCATTCAATTATAGAGATTTTCCATTATTTGACAAAATATGTTCAAAGTCGTCTGCTGCAGAATTGTCGTATGAGGGAAAGAGTTAAGGCGAAGAAAGCTCTTACGAGTTTGTTAAATTATTTATTTTAACCATTACCATCTAAAACAAATATGCATTAAACGACTGTGAAGCTTTTTGGCAAAACAAAGAAACTCTCTAGCTTCAAAATATTTGCATTAGATAAGGTCCAAGACAAAATATTGTGAACACTTGTACATGAATGAATTCAGTTAGGAAGTGAGCACTATTTGCATACCTCTTTCTTCCACTCAGATTCGTGATAAAGAAAGAATTTAACATCACATTATGTGGATGTTTTAAGATAGTAAACAAGTCTTCACAAACAACTGGTTGCTTTTCCACATAGACTGTTAGCCGGTAGAATACGAATGGCCGACATGGATTGACAGCCCAGGTCGCTACCGACTGAGCTACCGGGGCTCGGCTGGCAGTTATGGGTCATGGTATGTTTACCTGAGTAGTGCTTATGAAAGAAACATAGAATTACCGTCAGTAACATGTTTAACGTGTTTAATTAATAATGTAATTTAATACATGCATATTAGTCGCCGGGCAGAAGCCCGCGACTTCTATTTTTAAAAGGTTTTCGGAAATGACATGGGAGGGGGGGTTATTATTAGATTATTTTTGTTTAAATGTCTTGAACATATTACAATTGCGTTTGTTTAAAAACACTAAGTTATGACACATTTAAAATGAAATAAATATTCCGATGTTTTAAGTATGTGCAGTTTCTTTATTTTGACTGGCATTTACGTTTTTGTGTTTTATTTACGAAGACAAAACAGTCCCTATTAGCTAGACTGGGATACTTTATTTTCATAATCTATGTAATCAAAAGGCGATAACTACAAATCTTTACGTCGCCCAGTCTAATTTGTTTACATACGCGCACCTGCTTGTAGCAGACTATCGATATGCAAATCACGTCGAATTCTCCTTTTAATAGATAAGTATCAACATAAACTGCTAACAGAAACAAAAATAAAAAATATTTTGTGAAAATATGTCTCAAATATAAGCCTGTTTATCGGTCGTGAACGTCGAAACGACTTTTCCTCAAAACGTGACCTAGTTTCATATTGCCAAAATGTAAACAAAGCGAAGTAACCGGAAGTAAAATGTAAACTTAGAAAAGTGACTTGTTTATGCAGACAAAAAATGTCGCACGACAAATTGATTTCTTAAACGTCACGAAACAAGTGCATGGGTCGAATGTAGGAGAAAGAAAGATAATATAGAAATGCTTTTTTCTCTCGAATGCAGTTGAATAAAACATGCACTAAAGCTTTGCCTGATTTTTTATTCACTTTCTTCGATGTCTGACACTACGACTCGATCTTGAAACGAGGGTCAACATTTCGAAAGAATGCTCAAACACCTTATTACAGATAGATAGCTAATATTACACACTCAAATGATTAAATATATGTGATATTAAATGTTTATTTGGCTTGAAACAAATTAAGAGAAGAACAAACTCTGATAAACAATAGATTTAGAAATAAAGACAATCTGCTCTTTCGCACCCAATTAATTTCATACTTGCCACCTATTAAATAGTAATGGGACTCGCAACTGGCATTTCTCTTGCGCCAAACATATATTGTATGCATCAACGATTTAGATAAACAATTTAGCTGATATGTTGTTTCAAGTGTGGTCTACTTTTTAAACATATGAGGATAAATTTTAACATCTGTGAAATATTTATTATAATTATTATTAAAAAGGAGGAAGTTCATGTCTTCAGCAATTTAACCGTTTTCTCAATGTTTTAAGCGTTTAAAGGTTTTCATTGTTGCTTCAGACATTGAAAGGGTTTAATAGCTTTTTATTGCACGTAGATTTAAATCCCAAAATGTATTAATTTGTTGTGGTTTTATTGACAAATACAAAACATCCAAAATCCTGACCAAAAGAAATCCTGAAATTTGTAGATCTATGTGGAATTTCAAAAATCTTGGAATTAGTCCTTATGAAAACATTATGTGTATGTTTAGACTAATGAAAGTCAAGAATACATGTGTGTTAAAAAATAAATCAATGCAGTCTTTTCCGGCGACATTGATGCCTTGCATCAACTTTCTCTTGTTAGTATTTATGAAAGAAACATAGACTAACCGTCAGTAACATGTTTAACGTGTTTAATTAATAATGTAATTTAATACATGCATATGAGTCGCGTCTGGCGATAAGGGGGTCTCCGCAAGGGTCTCTGTAAGGGGTCTCTGTAAAGGGTCTCTGTAAGGGGTGTCTGCATCTCCGTAATTGGATCAGTTGAAGGGGCATGGCAGTGTGAACTATGTGACAACAATTTTAGCTTTTTCTGTCAGAGGTTACATCTGGGTCTGTGCTATTCATTGATTGTTGTTTTACGCTCATTTCAACACTTTTTCAGTTTCCTGGGTAAGTTACTAGTACTACTGGTCCATTTATCCAGACACCCGCCAGTCTGTCGTAATGCTAACCACGCAATACTGAGCGCCAGGGAGGGTAAACATTACTAACATTTCAAAAGTATTTGGTACGAACCTGCCTGGGATTGAATACTCGACCTCCCGCACCCGAGACGGACGCTCTACAACTACACCCTCGAGGCGGTGTGCTATAGTGAACAGGCTGGTGATATTGTACGTATACACAGACTCACTCGAGTCTTTAGTGTACGTATACACAGACTCACTCGAGTCTTTATTGTACGTATAAACAGACTCACTCGAGTCTTTATTGTACGCAGATACAGTAAGACCCCATTACGCCGGACGCAGCTCCAGCTACTGTTAACCCTTTCCCAAATACAATAAATCTGTAGCAGACGTCTTTGAAAAGATCTTTTCAAAAATGTGAAAAATCATCATTAATGACAGTTTGATAATTAAATATAGTTGAAAACATTGTGACAAATGGTGAAATTGCTCATTATGACCAATTTCACCCTTGCCACAGTTTGTTCAGATATACGAAAGGTGGTTTTGTTGAATGTATATTTCATTAGACATATGTGCGGAAAGTGAAAAAAAAATCCCCTCTATCTCTCCATTCCCTCTGTTGGTATACATCGTCTGTTAAATGGTACACGGATCTTCACAGCATGTGACCCGTTTCAATTATCTCATCTGAAGTCTGTACCAAAGTTGAGTCAATTGAAGTGGGAGATGACAACATCCTGACTATTAGAGTATTCAGACTAATCAATAGTAAAATAAGTGGCTTCTCTAGCATGTGTTCTTTGAACCTTGTTTGGTGTACAGACATTGCTATCCGTGGAGCTGCCTCGAGTCAGCAAGTTTTAACTGCACAGATGCTACAACCTGACCAGTGACAAATGACCAAGGGGTCGTACGTGTAAAGAGTGGTACAACTGTTTTCTGTGTTTTCCTACATTTACTTGGCTACACTGG